>CM040977.1:26395274-26587924 GCA_022985145.1 Pangasius djambal
TTTTTTTTTTTTTTTTTTTTTTTTTTTTTTTCTGGTTACTGTTTGAAGTAAATTTAGTGTGCAGATTACCAAGGAAATCATGTCATACACGTTTACTACTGAGGGCAAGTATGTTCATATTTTAATATCTGCTCTCATCTTCTCCCCTTGTTGCAAGTGGTCACTTTGTGGCATTTAAGGAGGTTTATATAGTTGAGATTTGATTGATTGTAGGTGCGTGTGATCCAAAGTCTGGCAACCTTGACACTGGGTAGGTTGATGGCGAGTCTTGTGTATGTTTGTGATGAGACTGTTGGCCGGGAATTGTGCGAAGGTTTCTTTGCTCTGCCGTTTCAGTGGAGGCAGGCAGTGTTGTTGACCTGTCACCTAACCTCACTCATAGAAGAGCTGGTACTTTACCAGTAATAACTGCTCTGACATTATGAATTATTGCAGTTACGGGAGCGCTAATTCAAATTTGCATGGTATACATGCAAAATAAAAACAAATAAACAAACAAACCAACAAAAATAAATAATGATGATGATGATGATGATAATTTCAGCTGTAGTGCTGGAAGGAATTTCTGTTTGAAAGCATGTCAGTGACATCTCATAACAAAAAACATTACCCCCACAAACTTATGCTAATATCATGCTGCTGGAATGCAAGGCTCGAACTCAAGAGATACTTCTGGTGCAAAGAACGATAAACAATTACCCTTTAAGGTTCTATGTAGAATCCAACAAAAGAGTTTCAGCGAGGTAGACTTTAGAAAGGCAGACCTATTATCTGTCCATAGAGCCCTTCAGGAGAACTTTTTTCTGGCATGAAACCAATAAAAACTGTAGTACTAGATTCAGATATTGTGTACAGGACTATCGTACAGTATATTTTAAATTTTCTGGCATGCGTTATATGAAAATGGAAAATGGCCAGGATCCCAGCTATGTAAGGAACATGATTCCCCAGAGCTGATTTAAATTTTTTCACTACCCGGAAAGTGTGCTTAGAAAAACGAAATGTTCTGGGATGTAAAAGTACTGTCAAGAATGAATCAACTTGATAAGTAGTATTACATTAAGCATATCTCTTATCCTTGGGGGTAATATAAAACTGTCACTGCAGGTAGATAGCCTTCAATTCGTCTCATAAGATTAAGACTTCTAACTAGCGTAAATGAATATTTAAATAGGATTGCAGCGTGAAACCAAGTATTGGTACTGGGGCTGATACTGACCAATCCAATCCATATTTTATGCTCTGAACATGTGATGTTGACTAGCATAACACAGATCATGCATATAAACACAGGGCACAATTTGCACACTGCCAACATGCCTGTGATGTTTGCCATCATGTCAACAGGCACTCACAGAGGTGACTTTGTTACTATGGTGCTATCAGGCACCAGCTTTCAGCATTCGTGACCTTATTGTTTAATATAAAAATGTATACCTTCACACAGCTTCTGCCGAATAACTTCACGAATCTTGGAGATGGCTTTATAGTCTTCAACATAGAAAACATAGGTCGAGGACGGTTTGTTGGCAATTGTCCTCAGCTCTGCGTCCTCTGTCTCTGACCCAACACCAATTGCAAAGAGTATTATCCCTTTTTTCCTTGCGGCCTCTGCAGCTTCCATCACTGCATCTTGTGACTTCCCGTCTGTCAGAACCACGGCAATTTTTGAAGCCCCGTTTGGCCCACGCTCTGATAGTGCAAACAGCTTCTCGTTGGCAAACCTGATAGCTTTTCCAGTGTTGGTGTTGCCCCCCATGTATTCTATGGACTCCATGGCTCTGATTAAGTCTTCGGTTGAGTAATGTTTTCCCAGTGGTATGTGTAAAACAGGTTCATCACTGTATTGGACCACCCCAATTTGGGTGAACTTCTGGCCAATGTTAAAGCTTGTTGTGATGTTCACCAGCCACCGCTTAACTATCTCAAAATTTGTGTCATCCACACTCCATGAGCCATCAAGTATGAACACTAAGTCACTTGGAGCTGTTCTGCAACCTGCAAGGCAAAGGAAGCAGGCTTATTAAATTTCAGTTGGAAGATTCATATATATATATATATATATATATATATATATATATATATATATATATATATATATATATAAAGTACATTATATAATATGCACTACGTTAAAGCAAGCTCAGTAAAGATGTGCTTATTAACTTGAGGCCTAATAAAAAAAAGCTGCAATGACCATGATCAGTAGATGATGTTATGAGACAGAAGTCTCCATGCAGTGGTAATGGGAATGAGAGAAGCATCTTACTTAATCTCATGTCCTCATCTTGGGCTGTGCAAAATAAGTGAAGAAACATGAGGTACACACACCAAAAGACAAAATGCATGGATCTCATTTTGCAACCAATGATCCTGAAGCACCAAGCCTCAGTTTTGTACCTAAAGAGAAATGAAGATATGCATATCTTAGATAACCTCAAGTTAAAGACAGCAATTTTGTGGACTCTAAAGTGGTTATAATGGCTTGTTGCCTTGGTTGACGTCATTTAAGATGAAGAGATGTTAATTCCTTTTGTTTATTGTGTGCACTGCAGTGTACACAATAAGCAACGAAGCAATGACGACAGCAATGAAGCACACTGAAGCAATGACAACAGGCAGTATTGGCACCCAGAATGTATACAATACTTAAAGCATTATAAAAACTGCTGCTTTTTATGACTACTGGTCATGGTTTTGGCTATGCTGAATTACATTTTGAGAGGCTTCATACAACTATGGTTCCTGTGGGAAACCATGTATTTTATTATGGTTTCCAGAGGGAAGAAGATTTGCAGACATTATGAAAACACGGTAATAAACAAGGAACATATATTTCAGAAAGTGTTTTGGCCTGCTGATCACTCAATCTACGGTTGGACAAAAATGAGCGCTTTTTATTAATTATTTATTAATAATTAAAACTCTTATAGCATTTTCAGTTTCGTAGTACGTATGGACTGATGTGTGATATCAGTGGGTTGTGCTAGGTTTTGACCTCAAGACACAAGTATGGCCTCTTGCTCCAGTGCTTTCCCAAATCCCAGTGTGGGGGGGGGGTGGGGGTAATCTGGAACTCACCACCATTTGTATGAGCCAGTCGCCATATCCCCTCCTACTTGCTTTTTCTCAGAACTGGATATTTCTACTTCTCTGCCAATCGCACACGGAATCCATTTACAGTGTCAGACAGTGAAATTCCAGTTCTGGAGAATGACCAAACACATGCATGCATGACAAAGTGAAGACAACTATGTTCCAAAAAAAGAGAGTTTGATTTAACATTACAATATTTCCTGTGTGCACAACACTAAACAATATTTTGCAGCTAGGTTAGATTTTGCACTTAACTCCCCTAGAACTAGCTGTACATATGCATCAGCCAGCCAGTGTCTCCTAGTTAGATGGCATTTTAATTCATAACCTCTGTTTTGAGGACTCTGGTTGAGGTTGCTGAGTGTGTTCATTGCTCAGTAGCTTTAAAGGAATACCATGTAGGGGTTTTTTTTTTATTGGTTAATACCTGAAATATCTTTTCTGCTCTGTACAGGAAATTGTGTAATGAATGTGTTGACATGGGACAAAAATAATCAACTGCTGTTAACCATTTTCAGCAAATGTTCCAACATAAGAGATAATAAACAGCTAAGTTCCTTAAGCAACAAGGAAGAGTCAAACCATTTTATGAGATCCAACTGATGTGATTTCAAATAATTAAAACTGTAAAGCCAAAATTACTGAAAACTGAGCCCTTCTATCTATCCAGGGGTTTTTACCTATGCTCCACACCATGTAAAGCCCCAGTATTCGTTCCATGTTGGGGATCCCCCTTATGATTCCTACAGTTCATCCACATTGTTGTTCCTTTCCAAACTTTATAAGAAGAACCTATCAAAGCATCTCATACAAGTAATACAGATCAGGTCTCTTCAGATTAAATAGAAATTAAATGCACAGCATTTTAGACTTTTATCAGTGCCTGACAAAAAACAGTCAAATCCATTCATTCCTCATATGTATGCAACAATGCCACAAACAAGGAACTGATGATTACTCCTAATGTCTTAAGTATGTTGCCACTGCAGGGACTGTCAGGCTGTATGATAGGGTACTTCATTTTTGTTTAACAACAAGCATTTCTATGCATATGAACTGTAAATGTGCTCATGAGAGGAGATGACCCATTGTTAAACGTAGAACACAACCATGAAATGAAAAACAGATCCCGCAAGAAATTTGATTCAACAAACTGCAAAAAAGCCTTCGTTACTTATTAGCTCAACAGTGGCCTCAGCCACAGAAAAAATAAGATCTAAAACAGCATCTCAGTCTGGTTGGCTTTCCCAGTCACGCTTAACTGAGACTTCATTTAAACTTTTAAAACAAAAGTTTAAATAATACAAATGCAAACAACTTCCAGACCAGTCAGCCAATCCGTTATAACTAATGCTATCACAGTAGTAATAGAGACAAAAGGGAAAGGATTTACCAAATGTCAATATGTGCAGAGCTGGATTTCTGCTGAATGAAGTCCCTCTTACATCCTCATAGGTGTGCCATGGCCATGGTTTTGCAGAATACTAGACTGCAGAAGCTTTGGAAAGCTGTAGAGTCACAGATGTTGCTCGAGTGAATGTGCCTGCCCTCTCCATCCACTTTCCATCTCTCTCTCTCTCTCTCTCTCTCTCTCTCTCTCTCTCTCTCTCTCTCTCTGTGTGTGTCTCTTTCTATCTCTTGCTCTCTTTCTGTCTCTATCTCTCTATCAGTCTCTGTTTCTATCTGTCTCTCTTGCTCTCTATCTCTCTCTCTGTCTCTATCTATCTGTCTTTCTTTGTCTTTCTCTGACTCTTTCTATGCTCTCTCTCGTTTTGGAGAGCAATCACTCTCTCAATTACCAAGGGGTAGAAACAGTTAGAGAATCAGACCAAGCAAGAGATAAATACAAACAACATATTTCCAGTATGTGGGGATTTGGAACCATCACGCCTGCAGAGGAATCAGTGTAAGCAGTTTTCTGGAATGAGGCATAATATTAGAAATGTATTACGCATTTAGAAACTAAAAAAAGTGCTTCTTATTTTGCTAATAGGAATTATCTGATTCGATGCCTGCGGTGCATTTCATGTGTAGCAGAATAGAATTCACAATCAGTTTTCACTAATGATTTTGCATTAAATTTTGATATAATATACAGTGCAAGACATTCAGCATCAATTGAGAATGTTCAGTGTATGAACATTTTAAGAGGCTTTTTGATGACGTGGCAAATTATACTAAAAAGCTTCTGAAGAATACAGTGGATATAAAAAGGTCTACACACACCTTTTAAAATGGCAGGGTTTTTGTGAAGTAAAAGGATGGCACTAAGATGAATCGTGTCAGATCATTTCTCACCTTTAATTTGCAAATGCAAAATATACAAATAAAGTGAAAAGCAATCGGAAACCTTTATAGAGACCAAAAAAAACCCCACTTTACAATAACCTAGTAGCATAAGTGTGCACACCCCTAAACTAATACTTTTGATTTTATTACACCACTCAGTCTTTTTGGGTAAGAGGCTATCAACGTGGCACATCTCGACTTGGCAATATTTCCCCGCTCTTTCTTGCAAAAACATTTTAGATCCATCAGATTGTAAGCGCATCTCCTGTGCACAGCCTGCTTCAGGTCAAACCACAGATTTTTAGTTGGATTGAGGTCTGGGTTCTGGCTAGGTCATTCAAAGACTCTGATCTTCTTTTGGTTAAGCCATTTATTTGTTGATTTGGATGTATACTTCAGGTCATTGTCATGCTGAAAGGTGAAATTCCTTTTCATCTTTAGCTTACTAGCAGACACCTGAAGGTTTTACACTAAATTCGACTGGTATTTGTAGCTATTCACGATTCCCTCCACCTTGATAAAACCTGTAGTTCTGGCTGAAGAAAAGCAGCCCTAAAGCATGATGCTGCCACCACCATGCTTCACTGTGGGTATGGTGATCTTTTGGTGTTTTATTTTTTTTATTTATTTTTATTTTTTTGCACCAAACCTACCTTTTGGAATTATGTAATTATTATGTAATGTTTTGAACATTTTATTGTACCGCTCTCCTGATCGAGTCTTCGACAGTGAGACCCTGTACAGGCTTTGTAAGCTCTTTGCACACCCTGGCTTCAGCAGTCAGATGAAACCAAGAAGGTTTCAAGATGATCCCACAGAAACAGCTGGTCTTTATTTGCGGTTAATCGGAATAATTTCATTGACAGCTGTATGAGATTGAATGTGATGTGGTTCATTCTGAACACAGCACATCCCCAGTTATGAATAAAGTAGTTTGCATGTGCAACAAGGTAATTGTAACGTTATTTTTCCTTAAATCCTTGGGAAACGTTCTGCTTTATCTGGGTAAAAAAAAATTTCATCACAAAAACTTACCATTTTAACTGGAGTGTGTAGACTTTTTATATCCATTGTATGTATGCAAATGTTTCAAAGCCACTGTATTATTCTTTGTTAATACTACTTGAAAGTATGGAGCAGTACAAGTTCCTGCATATGGATTCTTTTATTCAGGAAAAATATTTAGAACCCTTCTGGGAGTTTAATTCAGTATTTCGAAATATTCTTCACTTTCTCTCACATATCAAAGCTTAAACCCATATGTTGAGATACTGGAACTGAGAAAATGTGCAGGTCATCATGCACAACCTGAGCAGAGAATTTGCAGTATCCTGGAAAATGATCATGAGCCAAAGATTTCTTGGCAAACGTACACCACACACTTCCTCAAACAGGGATCTTTGTGACCGCTTAACACGTAATCACTAATAAAATGAGGCAAAGACGTTCATTACAGGAGATACTAAAACCAGCGTAGTTAATTACAGAGCGTATACTGTAAATGCAGCTATGCAAATGACATTCCCCTGTTCACTGATTTAAGATTTAACAAAAGTTGTATATTCTTACAAACCTTCATATAATAATTGATTGTATTTGACTGTATACCCGATTAATTAATATTAATCATAGTTATGAACTGTGTGTGCTAGCCTTATATAATTCTGTGCTGCACGTTATGTTTCCATCACACACCACTTGATTGAATGGACATGTGGGGGTGATAATCAGTCTACAGATGCTCCTTCTTTACCCACAGGGCCAGTGTCTTTATCTTTTCAAATCCTACCGAATTATCCCTCACATCCTCTGGAACATATCCTCCCTTGCGTGCATATTTGCTCTCCTAGACCAAGCTATTCAAATGCTTAAGTGAAAGAACTTCTTCAGTTAATCTGCTTGACCTTATTCTGCTCCCAGATTCTGTCGCTGATTTCCGGATAGCTGTGTAGCTTCTATACAGACGCTACCTGCTGATCCCAACAGAGCAGCTGCCACCTTGATGAATGTGCAATCAGTGGTTGGGGGGGATCTATGATTGATGGATTCAAAAGCAATGCCTTGAAAACTAGAGAATCTGTTGTGGGTCTCACTGGATTTCTGGTAATTGAAATGTACAGCTGGGCTTTTTAAGGCTGCATATTCCATTTGGCCTGAAAGTCAACTAAGTCATGACTGTAAGGTGAAAGTTACGCTTGTTTCCTGAATAGGAAAAAAATAGCAGTGTGATGTGACAGAAAAATGATGAATTTTGGAGGGGTTGTGTAGTTTGGACTTCCTCAGGCCTACTATTATCAAGTCAGGAGACTGTGGAAAACACATGGCATGCCTAAAAAAACATGAAATGTTTTGAAATCAGAAACTTAATATGATGAACGTTTTTTCCTTATTGAAGAAAGTAAACATTTATAGGATGAAAGTAGTAGCTAGGGTAAGTGAAACAAGCATTCATGCTGCACTGCATTAGTGTTTAATGCAGTGTATACTGCCTGTATAAACATTAATCACATTTTCCTTCCTTTATAAAAGCAATATGTTGCTATTACAGGTTTGTTGACCTTTTAATCTGAAGTCCTTGATGCTTTGTAGGTTGAAAGAAATGATTGTATAATAGCAAATCAAAGACATAATGGAGAGTGCCCTTCTTTCTATGATTTGTTAGAGTACCCTCATCCTGACTCTCGGGTGCTTATATAACACCTTATATGTTTTGTTAGGACCCTTTGCTTGTACTGTAATGGATAAAAAGATTGCATACTAAATGATAATGTTCATGATCACTGCTGTGGTAACCAAAAGAAGTGTGATGTGTAGCTGAAACATGTTTCGCTGACAGGGAGAGAAAAAGATCTGGAGGGATGGGGAGAAATTTATAAGAATTTCCATGGAAGAAATTGGTGAATCATTGAGAGGGAACACCGCACCGCCTCCTTGCTGTTTCTTAGATTGATAGGGGATCATGCAGAGGCACATAAGGACTCCAAGGGACTTTCCCTGAGCTCAGTGGAGTTCATGTTTAGCAGAGCCTGATAAAACCCTATTGTGCAACAACACAAAATGACATAACAGTATTTCTTGTACAGTAGATTTAAGAAGTGTTTTGTAGTATCTCGGGCAGTTTCTTGCGTTCCATGTGTTGTTGAATGGCAGCGCTTATGTTTTGTTCATATAGCAGCATGCTGTTAAACAGTTCTATGGACAAACTCCTCTCTGTTGATTTCATTAATGGTAAAGGCTACCATGGAATATCTGATTATGGAACAGAGGAAAAATTCCTAACTAAGGAGGATTTAAATGTATGCAGATAAAGAGTATTACACCCTGGATGGGAAGGCAGTCCATCGCAGGGCACCAGACATGCACACATTCACACAATTGCAATTTTCTGGAAAATTATTGTGAGCCAAAGATTTCTTGGCAAAAATACACTACGTACTTCCTCAAATCAGGGATCTTTGTGACCGCTTAACACACAGTCACTAATAGCATGAGGTAAAGTAGTTAATTACAGAGCATATTCTGTAAGTACATGCAGCTAGCTACTTTGAAAAATATTTAATCACTTTCAGTAACCTCTTTATTCTGGTCAGAATTGTAGTGAATCCAGGGCCTATTGCAGGAACATGGGGCATGAGGTGGGAATACATCCTGGATGGGATGCCAGTCCATCGCAGGGCACAATAATGCAAACATTCACACTCAGCTGCAATCTTAGCCAATGCAGCTATAGGCATGTTTAGGGGGGAATCTGGACGACCTGCAGGCGGCAACCCACGCGGGCACAGGGAGAACATGCACAGAAACTCTGCACAGACTGAAACCTGAACTTAGAATCAAACTAAGGACCCTGGAGCTACTTGCATTTTTTTTTTTTTTTTTTTTTTTTTTTTTTTTTTTTTTTTTTTTTTTTTTTTTTTTTTTTTTTTTTTTTTTTTTTTTTTTTTTTTTTTTTTTTTTTAAATTATTTACTTACCTACCTACCCACCCTCATTGCTTGTGCTGTGAGTTTTATTCTCTGTTTACAGGCCTTAGAGATAATTGAATCTGATTCACTGTAGTAGTTATGGCTTGGCCCTGAAATTGGCTAGCTACATGTTTTCCAGTTTCTTTAACAGGTTTGATATTTGGTGGTGGATTTTGTTGTCAGTGACAAATGTCAAAGACAATGACCCAAGCAATATTGTTTTACCATGGCAGTGAACAAAGTGCACCATAAAAGCAACCATATAGTGACTGAAAGACAGGAGGAGGATAAATGTTTCATTGGCCTAGCTAGAGCCACTCAAACTCAGCTGACTTCAACAGGGCAATCAATCCATAGTCACTGCACAAATTAACCCTGCTTTTAACATGTCTGTAAGGTAGAACAGGCAAGCATTCTTCTCAATAGATGGACAAATACCTCAGAAATACTTTATTTTTGGCTTTATTCAAGGAAAGCTTTCTTCCAACAGGCATTAATTTGGGCTGTATCCTTTTTTTTTTTTTAAACCCAGTTGTCTTAATATTTTCAAAACTCCACCGCATGTAATTGTGGACACTTGCCTATCAAAATCATCTGTAATGAAGAACTGTTTAAATAGCCTGGACAGACTTTGGCCAAGAAGGCTAGTACCTTCCATGTGCTTGAATTTAATCCATTTTCTCATGTTTACAGTTATAATCTTGTCTTGCCTAGTCTTGTCTTATTTTTCCATTTCATGTATTTAGCTTCATCAAAAACATTGCAGTTTATTTTTATAATGCCTTTATTTTGTTCTTACTATTGTGAATAAATCCAAAGTTATTGGCTATGGAGCAGTCATCTAAGAGTGAATTTTACTCCTTCAGCAACAGCAACTTCAGAGCCTTCAATAGCAGCAGCAATAACTCCTCTCGACTTTGGCTAATCTTAAGAAGCAGCTGGGTGGTCATGTCTTCATATTTGCCCAAGGAGAGGAGGGCATGAATCTTTCTGCTGTTCCATTATTCCCATTAGGCAAAACCAGTGAAGTGTAGTGGTAGTCCCATGTCGTGGTTTCCTATTACTGTTACCCCAAGGTAGGAAGGGAATCAAGTGACTCTGACTCTGCCAGTGAAAGGACAGAGTGTCTGAGTGCAAACTTCAGTTCCATATTAGCAGCAGGTAGAAAAGCTCTTATTTACACTTTTTCTTTTTTTTTTAAAGCTTAGCCAAGAACTACAAACTGAGCTTATCTGTCAGGATGGACCGGCTAATCTTCATGGTCTGGATCTAATTTGTGTATAACGGCTGTCATCATCAGTCCCCTAGACCCCCCAAAAGCTCTCCAACTGGTCTCCCCAAGCCAAGGTAATTAGGACTTGCCTCACTCCAGAAGGGTGATAGAAGAGAATCCAAGTTATTCCTCTAGAGATAGACTGGAAATATTGTTGGTAACGGAACAGCTCTTTCCTGGCACAGATCTTATCTGACTGACATCAGTTTATAGATTTTAATGGTGACTTCTCTGCAAGAACAATAGTAAGGTCTGGTGTTCCACAAGGCTCTGTTGTAGGGCCACTCCTTTTTTTTCCCCCTTATATATATTGGCACTGGCTACAATTATAAATAAACACTGTATTAGCTTACACTGGTATGCTGCATGTACACATCTGTATGCATCATCCAAACCGGATGATGGCCTCTATCTTAAAGCTACATGCATAGGATAAACAGAGCAAGGGAATCTATAACAAACCAAACTGTAGGGAGAGTCGAATACAATACTCCGAAACCGGAATCTTGTCTCCTTCTGCATACCAGACCATGGAGGCCATGCATAACCACATTTTCCATTGGTATGGGCTTCCTGAAGATGCCTGATCATGGAATGTAATTTACCTCAAATATGTAGGGCATTTCTGGAACATCTGGGCACATATATAAGTCTCACCTTTATTTAAAATTTTTTTTTTTTTTTAATTTAAATCAGGAATTCCACCTCACTTACTAGGCTCCCTTGTACCAATGGATCTCCACTACACAAGTGCTGGCAGAAAATAAGTGGTTCAGATGCAGTGAACTGAATTGCTGCTCAGTTCAATAAGCTGATGGAAGGTAAAACAGAGCAAACCAATCGCGACTGCAGGGAGGCACCAGAAAACCAGCAGGAAGAGAGTGTGTGGCTATAGGCTTATAGCTTCCTCCTCTGTTAAGTGTTAAAAAGCTACTTCACATTTCCCTTTCCTTGGCATCATGGCTGAGAACACTGTTAACAGTCAACTCACCAGATTCTTAAACTGCTTACTTTAACAAGATTTACGTTGCTCTTATACATTTTAAAAAATTACATTTATCCGAACGGTGACTCACCATGTTGGTACAATATTGGTACTACTGAATGCAAGTGTTGTAAAGGGCCATTTTGTCATCAATGGCAGATAGGTTTGAACAACCCAGTGTGATGCAACTTCCCCCGAGGCTTAATTGTTATTGTTATTAACTTATATTGTTGTATGTTCATATTTATGTTTAAACTTGTATGTAGCACTGTGGTCCTGCGAGACATGACATTTCATTCCACTATATGTCCACACACGTAGCAGAATGACAGTAAAGCCCGAATTAATATGTTGCACCTTGCTTATTCATTCTATATACTATTTGTTCCTATTAGGCCAAATTTAACAACATAACATGTTTATCATAGCTCTTCTTAAATTAACAGGTCATTTTATTTGTTGCCAGAAAGGAAAGGTATAAGGTAATGCTCAAGCTCCAGGAATTCAACCACCCAAAACCAAGTTAGAAATCTTGGTTGTAGTGTAATGCGTTGAGCAAGAAATAATAACTTAAATCATTTTTTTTTTTTAGAAGCACAAGAGATTGAAAATATCAGTGATCAATTTTTTTTAAATGCTATTTGTAAGGGCAATATTTTATTTATTTATTTATTTTTTTATTTTTTTTTCTTTCTTTCTTATTTGTGAATAAAAATTACAAAATTATATTACAAGAAAATAAATGTAAGGCACTTGCTGAAAATGCTGAAGGAGAGCTTTAAAACCGCACTTTACTAAAGTCATATGTTATTTGTTCTAAAAGAATGTGATGAAATGCAATGAAATGCTTGCTGAGCATTTTGCACAATCTCCTGACACTAAAGTGGCATCGTCCTCTTTTGGCAAAATTTTCTTGGAGGGCTGATGAGAACTGCAACTGAAATTTTTCAGCTGAAAGGCAAAGCAGAAGAAATTGTATGCTGAAGTTCATAAAACGTGGCATGACAACCAGAGGAAGAAAAACTTATGGAATTATGAGTTTTTTCTTTCATTCAGAAAGGCCACCACTAGGTCAGAAGAACAGCACGTGAGAATCACACTCTGTCTTGAGGTTTCTGTCAACCACAGAGGAGACTTTGACATAGTCTTGAGGTAAATTCGAACCAGTGATAGAAGAACTGGTCGACATCAACGCTCTGATGCATACTGAGAAAACAGATTTTGATTTGTGATGCTGTATCTTTAGGGAAACACTTGCCTGGGAGAAACAAGAATAACCTGTGACCAAATACATTTACAACCTACTTGTTGTGTAAGCCCAATGAGACACTTACAGTATTAAATCATCTTCCTCAGTACCCTGACCTGAACATGAAGTTATGAAACTGTGTGGGCTCACTTGGACAGGAAAAATAAAGTCCTTCATGAAACTTGGAACCACATAAATGCCTTTTTAAAAACACAAGACATTGTTACAATATTTGTAATAATTACAATAAGCTGTTAGCCATATAAATTGCTTTGAACATAAATTTCTCAGTTGGCCTCAGTTGATCCTGTAGCTTTGTGATGGTTCTGTTCTTTATTATTGGAATCTTAGAGTCTTTTGATGAAGAGGGTTTATAAATCTATATACATCAGTTATTGTCTCACTATGCAAATGCACAATTGCAGTTATCCTATAGTATTATGGGCGTGCCCGCAGTCTCTGTGATATCTGTCGGGATGAGCTCTGGGATTCCTGCTGGGGTGTGCTACCAGCAGTCTCACTGAGCAAACCACACCCTGAAGTCAGGCAAACTCCAGGAACGCCACGTAGTCCAGGGTGACCCCTCAGTCCGGGTCGGCCAACATGGCCTCTCTCCCCCATCTGACCAGGGCGCCCGTCGAAGGCTCTGCCAGGTCGCCCACGCTGACCTGTAAATATGAGAGTTAAGAGCTTACCGTCTGCCTGATTTGAGGCGATTTGTATTCTTATCACTATAACATGAACGGTACCCGAGAATGTTTGCAGCAAATTTCACTACATAACCTTTCAGGATACTCTTCTTAAAGTTACAGTTAGATATGAGGCCAAAGTTTACATATACCTTGACTAAAGAATTCATACTCAATTTTTCACAACTCAGTGTTGCCATACATTTTCCTGTGTTGGATCCTCCTTAATTTCTATCATTTCAAAATACTAGCCAAGAGGTTTATTTATCAGCTTTTATTTACTACATAAGATTTCCCGTGGGTCAGAAGTTTACACACACTTTGTTAGTGCATGGTGGAATGACCTTTTAATTGCTTAACTCGAATCAAACACTTGAGGTAGCCGTCCACAAGCTTCTCACAATGCTTTGACGGTATTTTTGCCCATTCCTCCTGACAAAACTGGTGTAACTCATTCAGGTTTGTGGGCCTTCGTTGATCAGACACCATTTTTCAGTTTAGTCCACAAATTTTCCTCAGGATTCAGGTCAGGGCTTTGTGGCTACTCCAGTACTTTCACTTGTGACCAAGTTTTAACGTTCTGTCTGATGTCTTGAGCTATTTCTAGATAATCATCCTTCCTCATGATGCCATGTATTTTCTGAAGCACACCAGACCATAGAACACTCCTCCAAAAGGCTGGTGATCACATGCAAACTTCAGTCTGGCTTTTTCGTGCTGGTCCTGGAGTAGGGGCTTCTTCGTTGTGTGATGGCCTTTCTGGCCATGGTGATGTGATACTCTTGTAAAGGTAGATGTAAATATTTTGGTACGTGATGCCTCTAACTCCTTCACCAGTTCCTTTGTTGTTGTCTTGGGGTTCATTTGAACGTCAACCTCCCATTCCTGGGAGTTCATTGGTGTCTCTTTCCTGAACAATACAGTGTCTGTGTGGTCCAAAAACTTTTAATATTTGCATACAGTTGTTTGTACTGATGCTCGTTGTGCCTTCTGTCATTTGGAAATCACTCCTAAGGAGGAACTGGACTTGTGGAGGTCCATAGTTTGTTTTTGTTTGTTTGTTTTTTTTCTTCCTCTGAGGTATTAGCTGTGTTTCTTCGATCTTGTCATGATATCAACGCCACACAAGCACTGGCTCTAAATGTAGGCCCTTAAGTACAGCCAGAGGTGCACTCCCAATTAACTCAAATTTGCCATTGGCCAATCAGAAGCTTCTAAATGATATTACATCGACTTCTGGAATCTTCCAGACTGTTTCAAGAGAACGTCAACATGGTGTACGTAAATTTCTGACCCACAGGAATTCTGATATAGTGAATTAAAGCTGAAATAAATCTGTCACTAATTGGTTGTTTACCTCTGATGTGAACAAAGTAGGACTTGCCACAAGAAATGTATGGTAACATGAAATGTCTGGAGGAAAAACTGAGATTGAATATCTTTAGTGTAGGTGTATGTCAAATGTTTGGCCTCAACTTTAAGATGAGGAAAAGAAAGGGTGAAGCTGATTCCCTATGAATGCAATAATTGAAATTACCCTTTTGTCCCTGGTCTCCAGTGTAACCAGTTAAACCATAACCTTTTGGACCCTTGTCTCCTTTCTCTCCTTGGTCACCTGCATGGAAAAAAGTAGACTGTTTCAAACCACACTACAAATTGGATGTATTAATGGTATACTGCTGCCACTCTCTGTACTGATTAATAACCATGTGTGGTGCTGCAGACATTGCAGAATAAATGCATAAACCTAGTAGTAAATATACTGGAATTTCATTAGCTCTACATCAATCCATATACCAGTATTTAATACTATCCATTATGATCATGTTTTCAGTTTAGCCTAAAGCCTTTTCTAATGGCAAACAATAAGCTTCTCTCGTGTCTCGCTATAAAAGTGCACCCAGGGCCTCAGACCTGCTATATACTCCATGAACTAAACACAACCAGTGCCGAACACAACCAAACTAACCATTTACCTTTGCAGTATTTCATTTCTCACTGTTTGCATCCCATCTTCTTTCTAACTAAAATAAGGTAGTATATTTGGTAATCCTTCTTCAAACATTGTCAAGCATCCTCAGAATGTATCTGTGTGAGCATCAGTCTCTTTGATGTTTCTGGGAATGGAAACCCATTGGCTGGCGAAGCGTAGTACGCTTGCTCTGTTGACAGCTGTTGGCTGTCTGTACTTAGTGAATAAGAAGTATGGCTTACAGCTAATTTTTGAATCAACATTTTTATTATTTTTTTTATTTTTATTTATTTTTTTTAAGCCAACTGAAAGGTGTTTGTACATCCTATTGTTGCTAGCTGTATTTTACATTTATATTTTATATCACCATTCACCAAGTGCATATGAAATTTATGATTATGAATGAGTATTACCTCGCACTCCTTTTCTGCCTGTATCACCAGGCTCTCCATAGAATCCTTGCTGCCCCACTTCTCCATCAACACCGTCAGTGCCAGGATCACCCTAATGACAGATCAGCAAAAGTAATATAATATATTAGTTAGGTTTAGTTATAACTGTTACATAAATTTCCAACAAATGTTTGAGTTTTATGGCTAAGGGAATGTTTTAATAAATTTCTGCTGACTGTACAGTAAATTTCTTTCATAACATTGGAAGCTAAATGTCTTCAGTCTTTCCTTTAAAGCATAAAAGTATAAATTGAAAAAAGCACTATAATTCTTGTGCAGATGGTTGTTATAAGCCATACAGAGTCAGTTTTATAACTTTTTACTTTTTACATGCATTGGAGGCTTGGTGAACTTTTATCAACCTTTGAGCCTCCCAAGTGAAACTGATTGATAATTCAGAAAAAAGAAATATGGAAAAGACTTTCCACTCCAAGGGAACATAGGGGATTCTCTCTGACTATTTAACACAGCAAGTGCCTTTGTCTCTAACCTCTTATGTGTCTTCATAGAGACTTGGAAATTTTGAGTGTCTTGATTCCAACCAGTAGTATCAAGCACTGCAGCATGTTCTCTCGCAGCCTACACACTATGTATCTAACTTGGCCCAGGAAATACTGAGAACTTTGATGCATGGTGCACATGTCTTTGTTTACCATGGCAACATTTTTCCTCAATGTCTAATGGGGCTGAAAAGCATGCGTTTTCCCTTTGTGATGTCTGTATCAAACCACATCTGAAGGTCGTTTTTTTTTTTTTTGCAGACATTAGCAATACTAGGTTTAGAGAGGTGTTTTTTTTTTTTTTTTTTAAATAAAAAAATCGGAGACTCACAGGTGGTCCAGGTGGTCCCTTTTGTCCTGGGGGACCAGGGGCACCCATGGGCACATCGCCGTACAGTGGACACACAGCAGCACATGTCCGCTTCACAGAGTTGGCAAATGTGGACATCTGTTCCAGCGCCACACGCTTGCAGACCTCGATAACATGTTGGGCTGAAAGCGTTGGGCCCTGGGAGAGAAATTATTACCACATGCATTACTGGCATAGACCCAGCTCTGAAACAAATCAGCCAGCTAAGGTAAGCTTTGCCCTATGTTATACCAAAGCTTGGAAGGGAAATGACTAACATTGTAATGAGGGAGAAACAAATGCAGCCAGCAACATTTTGCTGGGATCATTATAGATTTATAGCCCATACTAAATGAAACCTTGCCCCAAGCTGCAGAAACCACACTAATGAGAAAGCGTTTACTAGCTCTGTTGACACACAATGGTTGCCACACATTTTATGCATGCAAAGCCAAGTGGCATAATGACAGTGTCTTTGAAGATGCAGTGCCGTGTAACTGGCTGATGAGAATGTAAAGGTTCATAAAGCACAGTTTATGAAACCCTAGTTAGCGGCAAATTGACATGGTATATATTATTGCACAAAATGTCTTCACGTAACTCCTTCATTTGTTTTCATTTCTCAGTCACAGTAAACAAATCCTCTGAAACCCTTTCACAGCATGACCATAAAAAATAAGTATTTTTATGAAAATGTATCTCTGGTATTTGGATATTTATGAAAATATACATTTTTCTCTGTGTTTTGGCCTTCCGTCCATATAAAAACAAAGCTTTTTAAAAACACCCACTAAGATGGAGAAATTTTAAAACTCAGTTTTCACTGTTTTTGTGTGGACCAGATAAATGCATGTTTTTGACAAAACTGACATCACCTGGTTTGAATCTGTGCATGTCCATTGTAGTTTTGCATTTGTTATTGTTTCATTGTGTGCCTTTATCATTGCTGCTGACTAGCTTGTTACTTTGTGAACTGTACTTTTTATTTGATAACGCGTTTGCAATTTGATTTTGCTTTATTATTACTCCATCATGATATAGTGCCAGAATATGATACAAGCTCTACTGTTCTTGAATCCCCTGCTCCGGCATTACAAACCACACAGCAAACGGAGATTTTGGATGAGACCCAAGTGTAACATTAAGCAGTAGTTCCATCTTGTCATCAGTCCACACGAATCCTTATGTTTGTCACTTTTTCTTTTAAACCTTTTTCGCAAACTTGTTGCCAACCGTGACCCTGACCAGGATAAAGCAGTTACTGAAGATAAATGAATGAATGAACTTTTGGCCATGTTGGCGTTTTTCTGTGTTTTACCTTCTCTTCCGCTTAATATGCAGCTCTCAACATCGTTCTTAAGGCATTTTACAGTTTATGGTACACTATTGCCACTTAATTGGCTGGAATGTTCGTGTGAGCATTTTCAAAATGGTTTTTGTGTTTTTGTTTGAACATAGATATTTTCAAAAAATACTGTTTGTGTGGGCAGGATTTTTCTTTTTTAAATGGAGTTGGAAAAACTCTGCTTTCGGAAATATCTGTATATGTTTCAAGAGTCTCTGTCTACATTGTGCATGATGAATTATTTCATTTTTCACTTAGCATAAATGTAACAGCTAGTTTTTTTTTCAAACAAAACACAAAACTTTGTTTTTAGAACAAATCGAGTAGCTGCAATAACAACAGAAAAAAGCAGTCTCCTGACGTTATAGTCTGGGTCAAAGAGTTAATAAACACTTGTAGATTATTAATATGAGAAGGCAATACAAGGGCTGTTACGATCTAAGTTTGCACAGCCAATACTCACTTGTGTTCCTGGAGGTCCCTGAAAGCCCTCTGGCCCTTCGTCTCCTTGGACGCCTTTGGTCCCCACATTACCTTTAAGGCCAGCCTCACCAGCTGGCCCTCGCTTCCCCTGGCCTCCCTGTGGCCCCGGCTCACCTCTGTCCCCCACCTTCAACATGTACAAACAAGTTATTTTAAATGATACAGTTGTTTCCGGTCCAGTATTTTGAGTGGACAAGCAGCGTTCCAAGAGTGATGATATTTAGTATAACAGCACTGCTACGTTTCACTGTTTGTATCACGCCACTTGTCTGTGTTTGCTACATGAAATTCCAATAGCAATAGTTCATCACATTGAAACTGTTACTAAACCTATTACAGGCTGTCAGTCAGTCTGTGTTTCATGGCAACATACAACGCTCTATCCAGCTGTGGCTTCTTTGGGAACTATTTTCATTGTCGGAGCAAAAATAAGCAAAATATCTGGCCATATTTTGTCTGAAATGTCAGTTACTTGATATTAATTTCTTGTTTAGAGCTGTTGTATAAAAGCAGTATCACACTCTCAGTCATGCTGTTGTAGCCATGCTGATGTTCAGTGTAACAGCACTCTTGCTCATGAGATATTGCTTAAGTACAGTATATGCACATAGTAAGTTATTTATGAAAATCCCATTTGCCTCGGCAATCAATATCAGGATTGGAAATTCAGCGTGATGTACATAACTGTCTATATGTACATCACGTGATGTACTATAACTGTCATACAATATTACTTGTCTGGAAAGAAACAACAAACTACCAGCTACTAAAGACTGTAAAATCTAGGGTGAACCTTACCCTGCCTTTTGGTCCTTTCTGTCCTTTCTCACCCTGCATAAGCAAGAGATTTTAACATGATCAACTGCACACGTATAAAAAGAACTACATTTGTGCACAGAAAGTGTAATAAATGAAGGTTTATTACCTTTTGTCCTTTTACACCTTGAAATCCCAGAATACCAGTAGTTCCCTGTGAAATGCACAAGTATTAACAGGAAAATGAGACTAGAAAAGCCTAGCTATCCAGCTATTGTATGGTCAAGATGTTGGTCACATCCCCATTGCAAGCATAGCATAACAGTGGCACTTGAGAAGCATTTTTTTTAAATACATTACAACCAGCAATGACTTTTTTTTCTTCTTTTTTTTTATTATAACATTGTAGCTTTCCAACTGTTTAATCTTCAAGCTGCTTGCCAGTCATTACACGCGACAGAAAATATGTGGTACAAGATTCAGAATATTTCGAAATACTTGGGATTGGAAAAACCCATAGTGGTGGAGGTTCTTACTAATGTTCATCTCCGTGTTTGTCATTGTCCATGTTTTAGGTGTGTACTGCCACTTATTATCCTTATGTCCTGAAGGATTCTGCTCATGCGCATTTTATAAAGTAGGCATTAGTCAATTAGTCAGCGAGCAAAACAGATCTGTTCTAGATTGGCAAAAAAAAAGGCAGAAGTTATTATAACAGTGTTGTTGCAGCTTTGAGCCATTAAATATTATGCACATCTCGTAGATGAACAGATGAAATGCACCATCAGTCACTAATATGAAGCACTCAGAATGAACCATTTTCCCCTCTGTATATTGGTTTGCTATACTATAGGAATGGACACCCTTTTATAGATTATATTTAAAAAAAAAAATAGAGGAATTCAGTATAAGTGTGGTTTTCAAGCTTTGCTCTCATCCTTTCAAGGCTTGGGTTAGAGAGTGTTTGTGCTGCTTCTGCTTTCCATGTTCTACATAGCATAGCATCCTTTATAAACTTCATCTAAATGATCCGCTTGAATGTTGAGACTACAGCAGTTCATGATAAGACATGGTAACATAAGTCACGTCAATATTTGTGCAGGGAAATTGTTTTGTAAATTGCATGTTTAGAGATGGATTAAGCATCTGACTGAGACGATTTTCGGCTTCATATGCAGATTATGCAAATCACCTGTGTTCACAGCTTTGAGGGTGCCAGATTTTTTATTGAGTAGGGTCAAAATCACCACCTTTAAACCCCCAAAAAATCAGGGAATAGCAAATGTGGACTGAAGAAGGAAATAAAATTTATTGTGCTGTCAGATGTAATGCAATGTAACAGAAAAGCGAGAGAATTTAAAAAATGAAAGATAAACAAGACTAATACAATGATCTATGAATGAGAAGATGGCAAGCATTGAAATATCTAATAGGAGTCTAGTATATGTGACATTAATCACTGCAAATTTTGATAACAATATGGCTTTCACCCTCATTGTCGCTGAAGCCCATATGGCACAAGAAAAATGTCCAAGGTCAGAATCACACATAACGGAGACACGCTTATATTTTAGGCCAAGTCCACCCTGTGTTCGTAACTCTTGCGTAACTTCTGAATACCATTTTAGACTGTGGTTATGTCTCAGGATTAAAATCCTCACTGGGAGATTATCTCATCTGTGAATATGGCTCTACAAGAAGAAAATGATCAAAATCCATGGGGACTTCCACCGAATTAATTAAGAATTCGAATTAAGTATAGAAAATTTCGAGCAGAGAACCGACACTGGAATGAGAACAGAGGAGTCAGTGTTTTTAGTCACAGACAGTTTCTTGTGTGGCTGCTCTCATTGCCAGCTGGCTGTGCATGGTGCATGGTGCAGGGCAGACATGACACCACTGTTTAAACATGTGGGAATTCCAAGCTGTCAGAGAACCACAGCCATGTTCATGTGCATATGCTGTGTTTTCTGAGATTTTGTAGAAAGTTGTTACCCAACAGCTTCATTCTTTTCTAAATAGTAGTAACAAGCAGGATACAGAATCAGCACTGGCTAAAGTGGTCAGTGACCTACTGTTTGCCTCAGATTCTGGATTTGCTTCTGTTTTGGTGCTGTTGTATTTGAATGCAGCATGTTAGATTAATGACCGTGATGTTTTATTGGACAGGCTAAATAAACAGCCGGGTTTAGACAGATAAGTTCTTGCCTGGCTTAGATCTTATTTGACAGACAAATAGCAGTTTGTTAACATGAATGGAGAGTCTTTAAAAGCCTAAAAGCTGTACAATACAAAGTGCCGTTTTAGGTCCCGTATTATTCTTCCTTTATATCCAGCCCCTTGGACATGTAAATTGTAATTCATAATGTTGACATTCACTTGTGCTCTGATGATACACAATTATATTTGTTAGCTCTGCCCAATTCAGCAGAAAAAGGGGAGACATAATAAACACACAAGAAACGTCCTTCTTCTAAATTCTGGCAGAAGTTTGAATGCTTATGTAGGCGTACGTAGTCAACCAACAGTAAGGTTGTTGATTTCACTGTGTAGCTTGACAACTTTTCTGTAAAAGCAAAGCTATATTTTATAGTTGAGGACATTGGTGTATCGTTTGATTCCCATGTAACATCTCTCAATTTATTATGATCTGTGAAACATAGCCCAAATAAGATATATGTACAGTATATACAGTGAGTACAAAGTACTGTTTTTGATGTTTAACGCTATGAATGGCTTAGCACCATTATATCTCATTAATTTTCTGAAATATAGTCTATTCCAAACACTTCATTTCTGAGGCATGCCCTACTGTCAGTTCCAAGGTTCAGTTGCAGCTCAGTTGATAGTTGGCTTTCTTACAATATCACTAAACCCTGGAATAATGTTAAAAAAACAAAAAAAACACGAATGGCAGCTCAGTAACTATACCACAGCGTGGTTGAATTCTCAAATCTGATTGGTCCGAACGTCTGCATTATTTTTGTGTAACATCACGGCTCAGAAAGTAGTTCCCTCTGTAACATGAACGATAGGGTAATATTAATGCACTTGTTCTAATACGGTATTGTTTCTATAGTAACAATACACAGGGACAGGGGCTCTGAATAATATAAGATTAATAATAAACAGATGTTAAAAATGTGTTTAACAAAGTAAAATTTATAATCATTGATGTAGAAATGTTTTTTGTTAGGAGACTTAACATTTATGGAAGGAGTCTCGGTTGTAAGCGCTTTGTGATAGTCATTTTGCTTTGAGAGGTTTATCAGCACAAGAAAGTCTTCAGGATGGAGTTAACGCTTTCCGGTGTCTCGGTAAAATGACACGATGCGTTTTGTGAGTGAGTGATCTGGTCGAGCGAGAGAAAAACGAGCGAGGCTGAGGAAGAATGATTGTTTATTGCGGCTATAACGTAAGTGAGAACAGGAATTAACTAGGCTCTCTGATGTTCCGCAACATTTATTCTAACTATAAACCACTGAAACGTGCCACATTTCGTATGTAAATAAACATTGGAATCGTGAGCAGAGTTCATTACCTTTGGTCCTGGTTTTCCAGGTAATCCTATATGTCCCTAGAAGTAAAACACCACAATTTAGGATGAGAAATACTTTCAGAGAGAATGCACGTACATTTCACAGGACTTTGGAATATCTTTCCAAAACATTTACCGTTCTTCCTGGAGGCCCAATGAGTCCTGGTCTTCCCGGCTTTCCTGCTGAGCCCTTGTATCCTTGCAGACCCTGAAGAATGTTTCGTTTTTATAAATGTAGCAGAAGGCTGAGTTTATGTTCTTTGTTACAGAGCCATCAAGAAGTTGCTAAAAATGTTCAGGTGATGTTTTAATCTGACTGCAGATTGTAGTAGTTATAGGAAGTACTCACAGTACGTCCTTGAGGACCCATGTTCCCTGGAGGCCCCTGAGCACCTTTCTCACCCTGTTTGAAAAAAGGTGGATTCCACCATATTTTATAGCCACACACAACATTTGTTCATTAAGACTGATGTTTGTGAGTACAGCTGACATTACCCTGTCACCAACTCGTCCAGCTTTGCCCTCAGGCCCCTGTGGTCCTTGATAAGCCTGTGAGGAAACAAATCGAGATGAGCACAATAAGGAAATGTGAGATGGAAGAAGTATAATGAGAAGTAACATCACCATAACAGAGCATACCTCAATGCCAGGGTCTCCATCCCTCCCAGGTAAACCTGGATCACCAACAATGCCCTGAAAGTCACATGCTTTCCATTTATTCACATACATTTCCATTTATTTGTAGATAACTTGATGCGTGTAGATTATGGATACCTTTATTCCCATGCTGCCAACTCTTCCCTTAGGACCTTGTGTACCCTGGATAGGGTGAAAAAGAGACGAGCGTATACTAGAAGTATTATAATAAATTGTAAAATGTAATGCATTTGTTTAATTTAACGCAATAATGTAAGCAGTGGAATATTTACAGGCTTTCCTTTTTCTCCAGGCTCTCCTCTTTCACCAGGATCTCCCACAACACCCTATCATATAGCAAATGTAGTTGTTAATCTTGTATAGAGTAGATTGCAGTAGAGACTGATCCAAACGCTTTCAACAAAGAAAAACTTTTTAGTTGCGATACACACCGTAAATGAATTTATAGAAGTATAACAATTTGTGTAAGGATCATAGTTAGCCTTAGCCTACGTTCTGTTTCTTTCTAACATCTAAGTATGTAGGTGATATAAACCATGTAGACAAAACTTTAAGAGACTTGCAAAAAGCATCCATGATTCCATTACTGCTATGTTTAAGCTGGTATGGATTTAAACAAAATGGAAGTGAATTATTTCCGTGAGACACATTGTGCCAACACTTTGTGCTTTTGGGGCACATTTGGACATGGTTTGTCACTGAGTAACTTTTTATGTCCCGTCATAATTCTTGTCCCCATCACTGTTAAAAATAAATTTATGCCCCTGATGTCAGTTCTTGTTCTTACTTAACAAACTTGGACAAGCAGCTGCTAATCAGCAAACTTAAAGCCCTTGTTATTCAGCTAGCAATATCAGTTTTCCATCTGATTTTGTGTTTGCATTGTCAGCTAAAATGATACCCTTAATAAAATATAATGCACAAAAACCATAGCTCAGGCCTATAACTACTTAACAGTCAGAGCCAAAGGCATCAGCTTTGAAGAAATCCTCTGTAGACTCAGCTGCATACAGACTTAATCATTTCCCAAGTAACGCATGCACTGCTGATCTTAGGGGTGGTTAGATTTTAATTTAAAAGCGCACCAGGGGTGTCATTATGGTAGATAATGGAGCACAGTGTGTTAATGCCTCCATCCCATTTGCATACCTGCAGGCCCTGTGGTCCTGGAGGTCCGTCATTTCCAGAGGGGCCTTCATCTCCCTTTAGAGATGGACAAATGGAAACAATGAAACGTTCTGGCCACACAGAGTAGATACCTGTTTTTGTGATTGAAACCACAAAAGGCAATCAAATTACCTTCACTCCTTGATATCCAGGAATTCCCTGGTACCCCTGATCTCCCACTGAACCCTGGAAGAGACAAGAAGGAGTAAATGAGTCAGGTATTAGCCAGCAGCAGTATGAACTGCTGCAAAACAGTTACTTTTAAAATGAGCTAAAACAATTATTTAATTTGGGTCCAACTTACTCTCTCTCCTGCCAACCCAGTCTCCCCTCTCTCTCCAGGAGGCCCTCGCACTCCCTACGGTTGTTATAGAATACCATGCAGTAAAAATCACTGATAAAATTAATGATGCAGTGCCGATTATAAATATATGCATGTGACTGTAACGTAAAATATGAGAATTTCCGTCACTATTTCTGAGTATCTTTGTTATGCTTCTTACCTTGTGGCCTGCAGCACCTGGTAAACCTTTGAGACCTTTAGGCCCTCTGTCACCCTGCAAGAGAAAGATTCATTAACATTGCTAATGTGTAGAAGCGGAATCGCAAATGCCGTACGCATTATGATCATACCTCAGGGCCGTGGAGTCCTCGCATTCCCTTCTCTCCTTTGATCCCAACATAGCCCTAGGGAAACACATTCAACCCAGTTCAGCTTTCTCTGTATAGAAAGTTTCGCAGCAGAGAGTATGCTGTGCGCAGATCAGGGCAGAAGGGACAGTAATGAAGAAAAATCTTTTAAAAGTGAAGATTTTGATAAGCAACAGTATGAAGATATAGGAGACTTACCACAGGACCAGGTTCGCCCATGTTACCATAGTCTCCGGTATCTCCCCGTCGCCCCTGCAGTAAGTAAGCAATGACATGGTTACAGATGGATATTATAAAGTGCATCGTTTCAGTTCTTAAATCTGCCAGTCTGAGATGTGATGAAGCCATAGTAAAATCCTTAATATATATGCACACCTGTGATCACACTGCAATAATTGAATTGCGTATTAATGCACCAGGTTTTAAACCAGTAAAACACTGTTCCGTCCTTTGAATGGCCTAATCTTTGAATGGCTAAGCAACGTAACTGAAACAGACTACATTGCGTGTGTAGTCAATTGTTTGTAGTGAATTTTATGAATAAGAAATTCACTTATTTACTGAACACTGGATTTTATCATATTGTTCTGATTTCCTTTTTATACAGTCAGTGAGCCACAAGAGGGTGTGTTAGTGATTTTTTTTCACGAGTAAAAGACTTCTTGGGCATTTAACCCCTTAAACTCTCATTGTATTATTCATCCTAAAGCATAGTGTATAAATCATAGAGTTATAGAAATAAATAATATGGGAGTTTATCAGGTTACCATTGCATGTATAAAAGACTGCCTAGAGCTTTCTTTAGAATTTTAACCCGAGCATAACTGAGCATCAAAGGAGCATAACTGTTTTGAAGATAATTGCATCGAGTCTTTATAAACATTCATAGCCCCTGGTATTATTATAAAAAGATAAAAACTAAAACCTTAACATTTATAGCACTGACACACAAGCACCTTTGAACTAAGTGGGGTTATATCCCAGATGCCTTTTTTTTTTTTTTTAATCTCATGTGAATGTAACACTAGCTGTCACATATTTAAAAGATAGAAGGATGCCTCTGTGGCATTTTACTGCTAAAATTAACTGTTACTTCGCACCAGTTGTTTAAAATTTTTCAATTAAAAAGCCAGCTGTTTAACTGACTCTCTTTTTTCATTGGCTAATCACTTTGTCATAAACAAGCACTTATTCACTTAGCGCCTGTTTTCTAAACAACTTCATTTGAAAGCAGCTCATTAGCACAAGCTGAGTCTGGTCTGTAGACACACTGCAAGTGTCAGAGTGAATGAACCTCTGGAAAGAGGAGGCAAGAGCGGACGGTAGAATTTGTCTGGTGTATCTAAGACCACCTAGTGCAGCGGATATCCAGTGCGTCATTGCAGAGCAGGAAATACCGCGCTGTCTCCAGCAGAGCAACAGTAAACACGTTTGCCTGAGTGCAAAACACACACTCAATCAGAATTAATTTTCACCTTCTGCAGTGTTTAAAGATACCCAGTCCTGTTAAGGATATTTTCTCTTATGGCACGATTATGGAGTTTCTCTCTCGAAGACGAGATCATTTTGTGCATGGCCCATGGTTTAAAGATCTATCTTCTTTCCAGCTCACTACTGAGAACTGGATGCAGATCAAAGACATAAATTAGTTAAAAGTCTGGACTGGAAAGAACTGCCCAGGGAAAAAAAAAATACCAGCCAAATGTATACAAAGTAAGTGGATCCCGATGCATTGTGCCTTGTCCTCTAATTAAGCTGATCCTGAAACCCTGCCCTTTGTCTTTTCTGCCTACTCTCTGGCTTCACTCAGATTGAGGGAGCTGTCACCAGCCTGTGTGTTCATGCCGTGTTTGTTTATCCCCTCAGAGTTAAACACTCAGTCAACTAGAATAACAAACACTGTGTCTTTTAATTCTTAATTGTACCATTAAGCAAACATTTTGAACAATGCAGTAAGTCAGTCTCTTCCTTACCACTTTAGCAAAGCTCAGATTCTTTTCCTCAGTGGTCATTCTTACTGTATGAACTTGTCAGATGTCGAGCATTGTGCTGTTTGATTTACTATACTGCCAGTATACAGGCCTCCTATTCTAGCTTTGTCTCTTCTATCAAACATGATGATTTTATATAGAATGCACATACTTGTGTGGGAGCCAGAGACTCACCTTTTAGTGGTGCTTTATGTAATCATAATAAAGACTGATTATTGCCTTGACTGTATGTGACCATGCTAAATGACTGAGGCAATCTTGAAGCAAGTCCTATTCCTTGCTCTGTTTCCATCATGCCTTCACTCAGCAGTGCTTTCTCTGCCATTTTCCACAACTTCACTCCTCTCCCAGGCCAGGTCCACTCCTACTTTCTCTCTTCATTTCTCTTCCTCTTTCCTTCTCTCCTTTCATTTGCACTCCACCCACTAGCTCATGACTCGGCATGTTTGTTCCCCAGCGAGTCCCTAATGAGCCTCTATCAGGAGTGCGATCAGATAAATGCTATAGTTTGCTGTTGAGGTTACCACATATAGGTAAGAGTTTTTGGCCTGCAATTCTTACCCAGTTTCCGATTCGCCCTGGTTCTCCAGGTTCTCCTGGCAGACCTCTGTGACCCTGTGCATGGACAGAAAGGTATGGAGATCAGCATTGTGCAGAGTACATAGCTACAGAGACAAGGCTCGATGAAAACATGGCTACCTTTGGACCAGAAATTCCCTGTGGACCTGGCTGTCCATGGATGCATTTACATGTGGCTCTGCCTCGACTAGCACCGAGGCCAATCTCTGCATGTCCTCCACACTGCAGAGAGAAAGGGGAAGGAGAACAGTAATAAGAGGCCCTGATCAGAAATTCTAAGCATGCGCACGCGCACACACACACACCAACCACAGGCTGACTCACCACACTGGAGAGCTCACAGCAGCCTTCAGAATAGGCCTGGTCAGCATCACAGGAAACATGCATCCTCTGCAGGTCCACCTGTATAATCATAGGGCACTAGTGTGTACATTTAAATACACGCCTGATGTAGCATTGTGTGTGAATGATTGATTTGTGCAGTCTTAAATCACGTGGACAGCTCTAAGCTTTTCTGACCAACATAAATCTCTCTAGAACTAAACAGGGTTATGCTCTAGGAGAAATGACTAAACCTAACCCTGCATGAGCTATAACATAAGGCCCGTATTGCTCGATTAAGAGACCTTTTTATAATAATTTACTCCTAGGTTGTACGTTTTCCACTACTGTATGAAAAGCTCCAATTAGTATGGTTTGGAATAGATTCTAATGAGTTGCTAAAGTCTCGAATTCATGGACATCCAGGGTACAACATTACCACAGGGTACCGAGTGGTCATATCTGTATCATATATATTTAAACAAATGTTTTGTGTGTGTGTGTGTGTGTGTGTGTGTGCAATTGCTACACTATCATATACATAAGCTGATTTTACATTTCTCATTATTACTGGTGATCTATGACATTTAGATAGGCATACACGTTCTTGTATCTGATTCTGTACTGTATATTATACTGTACTGTATATTATACCGTTCTACAGTCTATAGTTTGTATGTAACAGCATCGGTTTCCGGTGTATTGAAGCTGTTCTGGAGGCTTGTGGTGGCCGATACAATATATACAGTAATATACGATACACCATAGAAACGCTCCCCCCCCCCCCCCCTTTAATTTGCCACCCATGAGATATAGCTAATTAATTTGCCACCCATGAGATATACTAAACTTCACACACTTTACATGAAAATAATTCAAGAAATGGCATCAGCTGATGTTGCGAGGCTGAAGTAGCATTCTGTGTTACTCACAGAGACAGAGCGATCGCCAGCAGCTCTCTTGACGATGGAGGTGTAGCCACGGAGGATGACTGGCCTCGGCTCATCCAGCGGCTCAGAGCGCACTTCTTCACAGTCCACCAGTAGCTTCGCCTGGTCTCCCTTCACACTGAGCGCCAGTTTGTGCCACTCGCCGTCAAACAGCTTCTCCACGCCGTGGAAGGTGCGCAGCATCTGTGTATTGCTAGGGCTGCTGTAGAAGTAGTCCAGAGTCCTAGAGTCACCATTAAAACGCAACCCTACCAGGTCCCGGCTCTCAGGGTCGCTAACCTGCCAAAGGTTCCAGGACGTCTTCGCCTCATCCTTGGTTATCTTGAAAGTGGCTATGACAGAGTAGTCAGTAGGCAGACCATTTGGGTAAACGTCGCTGGATGAATAGGAGGTTGGCCAAAATGTTGGGTGTTAGAGAGAGAGAAATAAGAGACAGTGTGTGTGAAAGATTAGCAGCGGTGGTTATGTGGGAGAGATTATGACATGACACTGATATATAAATATGGGAAATACAAGTGCAATAACATTTACATGAATTAACAAGTGTAATCACTCGACAGGCAAACGATTTTACAAAATCAGACAATCAAAGCTTTATTTGTATACAGTTTGTGGGTGTTGTTTGGTGATCATAAATCGTGTTAATGCAGGCCACATGCCCTCTTTTGTTCCACTCGTCTTTTATGTGTTGGCTGTTTTGTGTATTATAGCTTCTGTGGCTTTTTTTGGTTTGTTTTTAAGCAGAGCCAGTTTGTTGAAATTTGTAGTTAATGTTTCCGAGAACAATGAGGCTGTTTCACAATCCACATTAGTGCACAGATTTACTTGGGAAGCCCCCACTCAGCCTTCTCTTTATTTTCCTTGATGCTGTTGACCACATTTGCCCGAACACTTGGTCGATGATTTTGCACTAATGTGCACTTCTCCATATGTAAACATGATTTGGTTGTCAAGCTGGAGAAGTTCATTGAGGACAGCTTGCTTGGCCCACACACAACTAGGAAAGACCCAACACATGGAGAAACTACTGCTGTTCCTGGAAGCACAGAACTAACCCACCGTAGCTTTCTGTGGTCCCAGCAGCATATTATATTGTACTTAAGCTCGTGAAGCTGTAGGGTAAATTTCAGTACAGCTCTGTTATTTTCACCGGCTGTAAATAAAGAAAATATATAGCAGTTTGATCCAAATAATCAAATCCTTTTGTGTGTTGTCTCAGTAATCCAACGCGACAGTAAAAAACGATCGGAAATGGTTAGCACTTATCAAATCTGATCGGCAGAAGGAAACAAGCTATTGTTTGGAGGAGGGAATGATTGCACTCAGTGGAAAATCAGGACCAATGGAAAATTCATGAAAGTAACAAAAAAAAACCAAAAAAACACTCCTTCTGAACACCACATGTCACAGGGAACTAAACACTTCTCATGTGTCTCAGCATAACATTGTCTCAAATCTTGGCAAGGTAACAGGGTTGGCATGAAAGGGCTTTTGCACCACCTGTGCACGATGTGTGTGTAACTCGGCTCTTACTCAAAGCCAATTAACCCCTAAAAGTCCCAGCTTATTATTGGGCAGTTCATGTTAAAACATATTATCCAGTCAGTACTATAAATTATTCATAGTGAATCCTGTTTGCATTTAACTTGAGTGTTTTGTTTTGTTGTTTTTTTTCTTTCCTACAGTACCTCAAGCTCTTCCTGAGATGCAGGGAGGGGTTTACACGGTACGCTACTGAGCCTGGCTCCGAGCCTTTCACCTGCCTCACCCCTCTGCTCCCAACCAAGCGGAACTCTTCCAGCAGGTCATAACCTAGAAAACCAAATACACACGCAGTGTGGATGATAGAAAAATCATACCGAATATATACAGTGCAGTTAGTTTTCACTCACATTGTTTGGCCACATTTGGCTATCCAAGTCATTCTAGATCATGTGGTTTAGAAATGTTAGCAAAACGTTACCATAAAACATGTCCTATAAAATTAGAATGGAAATCAGCTGAGCTTTCCTTGACCAGGTTTCATTGTAATTTAATGTAATTGTTTAGAAAGGCTGACAGAGTAATTCTTCACTCAATCATTTTGTAATTCTCAAAACATCTTTAATGGGATATAATGAGTGCATTATTTCAGGCATGGTTTAATCATGCCCAGGCAATTTAACTGCAATTAGAATAACAGCCAACAACATTCAGGGCATCCAGGAATCTAAAACTAGTAATGTACTCAAAGGAAACAAACAGTTCACTACTGAATTTATTCGGCAAGTAATCATTTTAGAGGCTATCAGGAACGATTAAAAAAAAAATTGCAACGAAAGGCAAAGTTTATAGCCGTGTTCATCTGTTTCCTAGATTGATGTGCTGACTGCATGAGCAGAAAGAGTAGGATGGTTGTCTGAAACTGTGCCTTTTTAATTATTGCAAGTTTTGCCATTTTGTAGCCATGCCAAAAACATCTCATTTGCTCATGAAATACTGCCGTGTGCCAAAATGATGTGCCATAGATCGTACAGAATACCCATAAAGCGCACTGGTATAGAGAGTAAGGAATACACAGGGTCAGTACCGGAGGTCTGGTGGGCCTGGTGTGGCTCTGTGCTGCCCCTTGCAGGTGGAACTGCAGAATGCCAAAAACCTAATGTACCATCGCCTGGAGTGACATCACGCTCTGGAGTGCTTCAGTCTAACTGTGTGATGTGTCCGAGTTTAAAGTGACAGTCTGGTATTTTAGCACAGTAATTAAAGACGAACAGTAATGTACTTACTTGGCAAATCCTGACATTTAATGAAGCCCAAGAAAGCCACAAAAGCCAAGAGAACATGGAGAACCAGCATTTTATTTAAAGCTGGCATTGTGAAAATTCTGACTCTCAGTTGCTAATTGTACCTGCAGGAAAGAGTGAGAGCAGAGAGGAAGAAAAGCTGAAATGGATACAATGAAAGGTTTGTGGCGACAACTTAGCTGAAATATTTTTTTTTTCTGCCAAGGATCATGTAGAGCTAATGTAAGCAGATAACAGGGAAAAATTCAAATGTTACTAAAAAGAACCAGCTGAAACATTGTTGATTGTATTATAGCCTAAGTCAGCTCAGTTTGAGAAACTGAACAGAATTTCACATTCAGATAAAAACTTAATTGGGTTAGGCCTGAAATAAAATGATCACACACACACTAATTAGGCATAGGCCCTAACATCTCACCATTCATTACATTCATTACATGTGTGGCAGTACAATGCCACATCCATATTTCTGGATGACATTTCAGGTAAATGAATTAAGTAGACAGAGGGGGGAAAAAAAAAAGTACGATGATGACACCAAACCTCCAGCTGGCATTTTGTGGTCTAATAACTGACTAAATGATTTACTAAACGTGTCTACTAGTATAATTTTCCAAGTGTTGGGCAACTGAAGAAAAAAAACAAACACACCAATGTTTTAAAAAAAAAACAAAAAACAGGCAAATTCTTGGCTATATCTTTACTTTAAAGGTAGAAGTTACTTATATGACTATGGCTCCCAACAAGAATGCTTACTTTCACCCTGGCAAGTGGTATTCCAGCTGATTATGAAAATTTACTAACTCCTGGATATAACAACCTCAATACAGACACCTCAATATACTTTAGCCTTTTTTTTTTTTTTTTTTTTAAATAGCCAAGCACATTTTACAAAGCTATGTTTGAAAACTAAAATAAACAACTTGGTAATTCATAGCATTTTTTTAGTATTTTTTTAAATAGATTTTATAGTATTTTTATAGTGTATTTTTTTTTTTTAGTAAAATTACTGTTAATTATATCAGATGAATACAAATGACTTACATATTCCTCAGAGAGTGGTGTATGGTGCTGAGGGAAGCCGGTTCTTCACCAGGTTCCTGCAGTATAGTCAGTTTTAAAGTGCCATCTCTAGGCCAAGCACTGCTTTAAACTCAGAGTCCATTTACAGCAGCTTGCTCTCCAGCGTGATCCTTGCGCTCCACTCCACCCTAGGTCCCGATGGCTCTTGCCTGCTCCTGAAGCCCACTGCACCTAGGAAACCTAATCAGAGTTGAGAATTACTCTGAGTAAATAAGCACTGTGCCACAAAGCTCCTGAGACGAGTCGGCTAGATCAGGAGTTCTCGATTTGATCTCTAGAGATCCACTGCTTTGCACAGTGTCCAGGCATTAATACTCCCAGCACACCTGATTTACTCGAGCACTTTATCAGTTAGAATAATGTTAAATGGGTCAAACTGTCAGAGTCCTTGTTGGAAACTAAGAACAATGCTAGACACCTTACCTTTATTGAAAGCCTAAACGCTTTCACAGCATAGCAGCCATCAGTTATAATGTAGTCATTAAAAATAAGATTATCCTAATACCCTAATTCATGCACCAGCTGCTAGTCAAGTTAAAAGCCCACAGCCTATTCAGGACAGTGGTTGCTTTTAGGGGCTAGTGATAGAAAGATGAAGAATGTCGCAGATAGGCATGACTCGAGCTTTGCAAACATTCCAACAAAAAGGAGCAAAAATGTGCTGTTCACAGAAGTGGACTGAGAGCTAGATCCCGCAAAGCAAAACGGAAAATGAATCGTATAAATAAATTCAATCTACACTTTAATTCAGCTAATAACAAAAAGTAAATTGGCCACAAACATTTACCAGCCTGTTTGTATCCACTGTGTTTAAATCTTTTAACAATATTAGGATACTGTAGGCAGAGAGGGAGTAATGGTAGAATGTAAGCCTGTTGTGTGCATTAGTCTTAATCAGTGATTGTGTTTTTTTGTTTGTTGTTTTTGCCACAACCCAATCGCCCAAACACACACCTGATAATTTCACACCCCAACAAATATCACCTACAACCTACACCAGAGAGCTGACAACATTGACCATGACTGGTGAAAATCCATATTCTTGATAAGTGTTGTCGTTTTTTCTTGTATTCATTGTTTTTTTTTGTTTTTGTTTTTTTTTTTTGCAGTTTCAGATGAAATCACATTCTGCTTTTTCCAGCACCTGCTAAAAACTTCATGACTGTCAGGAGCTTTCTCAGGTATGTGATCTGCATATAAGTCTTGCATGGTTCTGTTACTAAATGTGAAACTGGCTGTGGATAGGGCTGTTGAATGTATTTAAATGCGTGTATTAGTGATAGAAACGTGTATACAATATTCATTCATTCATTCATTCATTCATTCATTCAGGGATGCAGTGGATCCGGAGCCAATCCTAGGAACACAGGGTATGAGGTGGGAATAGACCACGGAAAAGAGGTCAGTCGAACACACACACTGACACACTCATTTACACCTAGGGGCAATTACGCATTGCATGTTTTTGGGAGGAAACTGGACAGTGTAATCCCACAGGGGAGCATGTGAAATTCTGCACATATATATTTAATTTTAATATGTACTTTACCAGATAAAAATCCATTCCCTTTATTCTCCTCGTTGGTTTACTTAGGCCTGCCAGGGAGGGCCCACTCCATTTTTGAATACCACGTCTCTAGGTTTTGTGATGTAAATCTACAGATTCTTCAGTATTCTCATTTTATTCCCCTTTTATGAGAGTAGAGGCTTTGCAGCAAACTGTACCCAAGCTGTAAAACTGAATGTCAGCTCGCTCGTATTTCAGATACTAGGTAAGCGGAAAAAGCCCTATAGGTATAAAATAAATGCTTATGACCGGGCAGTGGTCCACTCATTAATTCAGTAAAAGTTTAGTGCAATTCTGAGGCATGAAAATGCTTTACAGCACAGCTTATAAATTCTGCTGCTACTTGCGTTTATTATACTAGGCCAAAACAAATTGATAGCTCTTAATACTGGCTCTATAAGAAGTATATTTTTGGACTGTAAAGTGGTTTTAGATGTTTGTCACAGTGTTATAACATGCAGTGATGTATATAGTCAGTGATCCGACTCCACAGCCGGATTCTTTCACATGATACTGTTAATCCAGTACACAGCACACAGGCCATCTGGCATGATTTAGTCAGGAAGTCCCCCTTTTTTTTTTCTTCTTTCCCCCTTATAGTGTGCTTTCTGCCAAGCACCAGAATGCTGACACTGTCTATTTTCCTCTCTCATGTCCAGTAAAATTTAATTTACTTCTCATAACTCATTAAAACATACTCCTAAAACATTACAGCTTCCATCTGACACAATACAATCTTATTTAAGACGGTACACAAACATCACAAATCTGATGAATAAATTTAAACAGCAGGCTTTGCTTTTTCGATACTGCCATAGCTTTCTGCAAGCAGGTTTATTACAAAAATGTGAGTAATCCACTGACACTGAGTCATACAGTACACAGACATGAATGCACTTATGAATATCTGCTAGTTAGAACCATGGAAGGTTCCTGTCAAGGTTAAATGGCACACAATGATAGGATTAGGAACTTAAAACATTATGCAGCAGGTGGATATGATGGACTGCCTTTTTTTTTGTTTTGAAGGCCGTGTAGTGTTTTAGGAGGAGCACTTGCAGTGATTACAATTAGTTAGTATTGTATTGCCCTTTAAAATGCATTCTCAGCAACACATCATTGCACTTTAAATAGATGAATAAATAGTCAGGGTGCCCTTGTGAAACGCAGCGGCATTATATTATTTGCAAGCTTGTGGAGATTTACAGTACATTCAGCTTTCAGCGTGAGCTCAATCCAAGAATGTGGAAAATTATTTAGCTTCACAATGTACAGTCTTCTCCTCCTGCCAGTGCTTGCTAACCTCTCCCGTTGTAGCAGCGATACAATAAAATAAAATCTGATGCGACATTATTCACAGAAATTAAAAATACACAACAAATACACAAAACTGTCATGTTCCACTCACACAGCATCAATCCCACTTACTTCACCTCGTTTCTCCTTGGAATAATTTACAACTTGCTACACTTTTTTTTTTTCTTTTATAATTTACAACTTGCTACTTGTTCATTTTAAATAAGGACATTTTGCAGTTTTTAGTGTCTTCGGGAGTCCAGTTTCTGTCCAGTGTGTTCCAGCACAGTGCTGTAAAGATAGAAGCCAGCTGCTGACTATCTCTTGGTCGTGGTTTTGGCCAGTTTGCTGCTGGCCGTGCTTCTCCTCTGCGGTGTAGGGATTTTGGAGGGTTTAACTCCAGGCTGGCGGGGCGAGGAGCGTGGCCTTGCAGAGTCCATCACCGTCTCCGACACGTCAGAGCAGATGGACTGGATATCGGAGATGTCAAAGTCGGAGGCGTCACTCCCTCGCCGGCTGCTTCCACGGCTCCCTGCCTTACTGCCAGGCCTGCTGGGAATCTTACTGTGTCCTGAAGGGGGACAGATTCAGCGATTTGGGTAAATATTGATCTATTTTGAATTTATGTGCACTCGAGATGCATTATAGCGTACTACACTCACTGTCCACTTTATTAAGCACACCTGCACATTCATGTGGCAGCAGCACAATGCAGATTCAAGAGCTTCAGTTAATGTTCATGTTAATGTAATGAACAAACATCAGAATGAAGTGTGATCTCTGTGACTTTGATTGTGGCATGGATATGGGTAACAGATGGGCTGGTTGAGTATTTCATAAACTGGTGATCTGGTATTTTGATGTCGATTAGAGAGGTCAGAGGAAAATGGCGAGATTGGTTCAAGCTGCCAGGAAGGTTCAGTAACTCCATCACAATCACTCGAACCGTGGTGAGCAGAAGAGCATCTCAGCATCCACTCCTGCCAGCCAAGAACAGGAATCTGAGGCCATCATGGGCACAGGGTCACCCAAACTGGACAGTTGAAGATTAGGGGGGGAAAAAAAATCACCTGGTCTTTTTCCAGTGTTCATCAGTCCAGTTTCAGTGAGTCTGTGCTCATGATAGCCTCAGATTCCTGTTCTTGGCTGACAGGAGTGGAACCTGAGGTGCTCTTCTGCTGCTGTAGCTCATCCACCTTAAGGTTTGATGTGTTGTGTGTTCTGAGATGACTTTCTGCTCACCGCGGTTTTAAAGAGTGCTTATTTGAGTTACTTTGTCAGCTCAAACCAGTCTGGTCATTCTCCTCTGATCTCGCTCAACAACAGGGTGTTTCAGCCTGCAGATCCTCTGCTCGCAGGATTTATTATCTCACCATTCTGTGTAAACTCTAGAGACTGTTGTGTGTGAAAATCCCAGATGATCAGCAGTTTCTGAACTACTCAAACCAGCCCATCTGGCACCAACAGCCATGCCACAGTTAAAATCACAGAGATCACACTTTTCCTCATTCTAATGTGAACATTACCTGAAGCTTTTGACCTGTATCTGCATGATTTTATGCATTGCATTGCACTGCTGCCACATGATTGGCTGATTTGATAACTGTACACGTGTTTCTAAAAAAGGGGACAGTGAGTATATAGTGCTATTTATAACATTGTGTTCTCGAGTCCCTTGTTTGTCCTGAGCAGTTAAACTGCCCACTGTTCTTCAGAATAATCCTCCTGGTACTGCACATTATTTGATTTTCCAGCATCATCTGCATATTTGATCCCTTTTCAACAGTGGTTATATGATGTTGAGATCCATCATTTCACACTGAGGACAACTGAGGGACTCGTATACAACTATTACAAAAGGTGCAAACATTAGGGCCTTTCGCACTGCTTTAGTTCCAGAACTAAATGTACAGTATTAAAGTACTGGGCGATTTTGCACGCCGACAGCGACATCATTTGTGCGCGGCGTTCAGCAACGGAAACAAAGAAGAACAACGTAAACAGCCGGAGGATGGAGGGCGCTGTGATCGGAGCTGTGTTGCACTTCAGCCTCCGTCCATCTATCGCTGTTCTCCATACTTGCGAAATAAGTTGTCACTACAGCATGTTTACACGGCGTTTTAAACCATGGCGGGTGAGGGCGTTTTCGTACGTGTTTGGCCAATCAGCGTCTACTTACGTCGCGGATAGTACCAGTTGTGCTGGTTAGACCCTGCTCTGGAGTAGGAGCTCATTTGGTTCTCAAAAAAGGCAGTCCGGTACTAAAATGCCAAAAAATGGGTAGTTCCACAATTAGTTCAGGTACTATGAAAAGGTTCCTGCGGTGCGAAAGGCCCTATTCATTGTTTCTCAAGAAGGCAGCAGGACACATTAAGAGCCATGGGGGTGTAAACTTTTGAACAGGATGATCAGTGAAAATTATTTTGTCTTATGGGAAACATGTAAGTATCTTATGTAGCTTCTGACATTCAATTCAATTCACTTTTATTTGTATAGCGCTTTTAATAATGAACATTGTCTCAAAGCAGCTTTACAGAACATAAACAAAAAAGCATCTTCAAACAAAATAATTATTCTGGCTCTTAATCTATCCTGCTGCCTTCTTGAGCATCAGTTTGCACCTTTTGTAATAGTTGTGTACGAGTCCCTCAGTTCAACATCAATCACTGTTGGAAAGGGGTCAAATATGCAGAAGATGCTGGAAAAGTAAAGAATGTGCAGGACCTGGAGGATTGTTCTGAAGAACAGTGGGCAGTTTAACTGCTCAGGACAAACAAGGGACTCATGAACAACTATCACAAACCATAAAAACAGTCATTGATCCTCCAGGTAACAACAGTTATTAGGAATAAACTTTTGAACTGGTTCATTTGTGTAAATTCACTACAATACTGTGAGGGGACTATACCGTCCCCTCAGAAAGTATTGGAACGACAAGACCAATTCTTTTGTTTTTGCTATACACTGAAGACATCTGGGTTAGAGATTAAAGGATGAATATGAGATGATAGATCAGTATTTCAGCTTTCATTTCCTGATATTTACATCTAGATGTGTTTAAACAACTTGAACAAATGGGTGGGTTCAAACAAAAGATGCCATGTTCTAAGTTGTTTAACACATCTAGATGTAAATATCAGGAAATGAAAGCTGAAATTCTAATCTATCATCTCATTCATATTTTGATCTCAAACCCAAATACCTTCAGTAAATAGCAAAAGAATCGGCCTTGCCATTCCAATACTTTCGGAGGGGACTGTATGTAAACAAATGTTATGTCAAGTAGCATATTCAGGGCAGTACTAAATAAAAACAAAATTATTATTACAATTATTATGATCCCTCTCTCTCTCTTTTTTTTTTTTTTTAAATTATTAACATTTTGCAGATTCTGCAAGGCATATGTAAACGTATGACCCCAACTGTGGCTATAGTGTTTATGCTGTATTGTGCTTTGTAATGTTTTTAGCCATCTGTAAGGAGCATGTGTCTAATTTGGACGTCAAGGTAACTACACTAATCAGAAAGAAGGATTTACTTCTGATAAGCTCCTGAAAGCTGAATGGCTGATTGTTTAACTCACCAGCAGCTTGACTTCTAGCTTTCAGAATAGCAGTGTTTATCAGGGTTCCCTCCTCTCCGGACTGGAAACCTTTTCCTGACAAATAGCCAGGCAACCGGAGCTTGCTGCCTTGGATGGGTGTACTCTGTGGAAAGCAAAAAAAATTAGGACAGATTAGAAGTAATCACAAGGAAGGATTTTAAACGTCTTGCTTTTGACCTAGACCCTGAAAGTGTTACTTAGCTGGAAGTGTCTTGTACTGTAAAACATTATTTTGAATAACTGGTTAAGTTTTTAATCAGCGATTAAACATAAAATGTTATGGAAAGTGATGATGATTCAAGCGATTTTCGATGTGGGGGGAAAAAAAACACCTCAGTTATTCTACAGGAAGCACAATAATGCAATGACAAACACAGACATGACAAGCAAGTCTTAAAGGAGTCACATAAGAAATAACATGTTATAGGAAAATAATCCACACCACGGTGATGTGGCCTGATCCAACACAGAGTTACTGTTGCCACCCTGAAGTGGATTATTTTCCAAGAACAGCATATCCTGAAGTGTTTTATCACTCTTATACCACAGCGATTTGGCAATAATTACATCTTTTATTTATTTATTTATTAAGGAACTTAATAAAAGTGCTTTTTAACTGTTTATAGTCGCATGTAATGATGTGGAAAGGCTATGAATAAAGTTAATTCTTGTTATCACTTGTGCTGAGAATTATACCATGCTGTGGTATAAAATTAATAATTTTCTTTTTAGTAGTTTAAGGTGAGAGCACAGCCCAGCTGAAATAAGAAAAGATTAAGAGAGAGTAGAGTACCCCATTCCAGTACTACAAAAAAAAACCCCACACATTTCTGTACAGAACAACTAACCGCATTACAGGACGTGTTCACTGTTAAAATCAAACATTTGGACAAAAGCAAGCCTAAGAGTGAGACTGGACTGAAACCCCGCACACTGTGTTAAGTTAAACAGCAGGAAAGTGACAGCGAGTTAGTGACAACTGTTAGATCAATATTAGGTTTTGTCACTCCTGTTAAATCACTATACCTCATTGGATGACTCCTGGCTCTCAAAAGAGTCGGATGTCTTTAAGGGAGTAGCTGACTTGCTGTTTGTCAGCCAGGGTTTATCATAATTGCGGGTTAAATGTTGGAGAGTCTGTGAGGAATAATGGTGGATCAAATACAGAAATATAAAACAGTGGTTTAAAATAGTAGGGATCTCCATTAAAAAAAAAAAAATGTTTAAAAGATGTACTGTGTAACTAAGTAGGTGCTGGGGTGCAAAAACATTCCTGGCACAGTGTGGCCTGATTTTCCAGGCTGGGCCAAACTATATATCCTGCATCTTTTTCATCTTATTACAAGAATTTGACAAACTCTGGAGAAAGTGTTTCAGGAATGTGCTCCTGCTGACAACAGAATTCTTTGGTATAATAGGTAGCAATTATTAAGAAATAAACATGCTTAATACAATTTGATAAACGGGTGAACCTGTGATTTGAGGAAAGAACAAAAATAGACACATGAACTGAATACAGCTTATAAAACTGTTAGGATAATTAATGGCATCTGTGAGAGACAAATAAAAGCACCCTTAGCCAATAAAGGTCCACTTTCTATAAAAGTAACAAGTACAAAGGGCTCCCACCTTTGGTGTACCAGTCACAGCAGGATTGGGCTGTGCAGGACAACTGTGGCTGGAGTTCGATCTGTTCGGCGAGGCACCCCTTGAGGACGGCCGTGACCTTCGACCTCTGTAGCGAAAGCTGGCCATCACTTGAGTGGTCCCTTCCGGAAGTATGAACTTCTCTCGCAACTCCACGTTGGTCCTACCTTTAGCTAAGAAGAGTGCACATAGAGTAATGAGGCAGGAGCTACCAGGAGCGCACACTGCTCATATGGAGTGGATGGACTGTATAGTGAAAGTGATTTGACAAAGAGAAACCCATTGCCTAAATGGGTCCAAATGAAATCTTCATTTGAAGGTAATGTGTTCTAATGACTGGCAATGATATGACGAGACTGGTGAGTGATTTAATATGAGCAGTTGGCATGCAGCTTCACATCACTGACATGTAATGGCAAAAAATATGGGTATTCTGTATAACCTACTGAACATGTTTATGACAGGAGACAGACTCTTTCCATATCCTTCTGTTAACAACATGGTTTTAAAGCAGACTATTCTTAAATTAACACTAGGGATGCATCAATACCGATACTGGTATTGAGTATAAATCTGATACCATGCTCATTTACTTATTAAAGAAAAATGCTCCGATACTGACATCTGACAGCACGTGATGTTTTGTGACGTAAGCCTAGTGTACACTGCCATGCTTACAGACAGACAATACAAAATGATGCCAACTGCAAAAACATCGAGTGGAGCTACTACAGCATCTTCCGACAATACAGACATGAGAGCACTTCAGTTCTGCGAGCACTGAGACACATGCACTTTCTTTCGCCCTCACTCGGCAGGGACTACACTTTGCTTGTGAGTAAAATTCATGGCACTGCTCATTTTTAATGACCATTCTTGCGTATACTGCTCTCAAACCCTCATAATCTCTATTAAAGGTAGGCTGTAAAGATAGGCAGCATAACGTCTTGCACATAAAACACTGGAGCAACCAACATAAGTGGAGCTAAACAAAATGTTCCATGATGCCCCTGATCGCTTATTACCAAGTTGGCTACTTCAGTAACGGTATTGACGGGGGGGAAAAAAACTTGCACTTGTACTTGTTCTGAAAAAATGGCATCAATGCATCCCTAATTAACACTAACCAGTTTTGGCCGTATTCTTTTTATCATAGTGTTTAAATGCAGAAAACAAGCCCAATTTAGAGCAAAGATGGAAGTAAGATTGTCAAGCAGACTGCATCGAAAGAGCTGAGAACACACAAAGCATTTGCACAGAGACACAGCAGAGACTGGCCAGGAAAGCAGCCTGGAAACACAGTGCAACAAACAAGTGCATGCAAGGGAAGTCTCAGGAGTAGCATGGGATTAATGTTAATGAGAATACCATTGCTCCAGCCGGAACACTCAGGTGCACACACACACACACACACACACACACACACACACAGTCACATGGGCTTGCGCACATACCACTGGGATGGAGCAAGGAGAGAAAGTGTGAGAGTTGCCAACCTATAGGAGACTGAGTAATGGACGAGTTTGATTCCGAGCGCAACATTTTACTCCCGTGGTGATGAACTAGAAGAAATGATAGTTGGGTTCTTAGCACAAAGAAAACAGTGGGTATATTCAGCAGGAAAACAGTAGAGAGACAGAGAGTAGAATACTGAGATAGCTGCTTTGTAGGAACATGACAGCAAGCTTTCAGAACTTCATACACAGCCAACCAGAATGCAGAGGCAGAACACTTGGCCACAAATGTTATACATAACCAAAAAACCTGGTTATAAACATTAAAGATGGCTTCTAGTACATGGCCATATATTCAAACTGTTTTGTGAAGATAAAACACATTAATAGCAGAAGTAAGAATAAAAATATAAATCTAATAAAAGAAATCTAACGATGTACAGTATATATACTACCGAGTCCTATCAGTGTCACTTCTCTGCCATTTCAGAGTGTCAAGGCATGTTTTTAAGCAAAACAAGCAAAATGAAACACGGGCCTCCGTTACCTCTACACGGGTCGTTCTTGACTAGGAACTCATCGAGGGCCATCCAGCCTCCTCCCACCCGCACCATAACAGTGCTGCGCAGGATCCGCACCAGCCTAAGCTGCTGCGAGTCTCCAAACTGAGCAGGGAACAGAGAGTAGCGAGTCAATACTTAGTCACAGTGTGAAAGTCACACAGCACTGACATAAAGCCACAGGCTGGGAAACAGCACAAACCGGACACTGCAATGACACATTCTGAGCTCTTCTTTTAGCAATAGTTATTTCTGTATATATTAATGAAGATGTAGTGATGACTGATCACAGTATTAATCAAATGTGCTCAGTTTTGCATGTCCTGTTTGCAGTTGTTGCCCAGCTGAGAAAACAATTTTGGACATAAACACAACATTAGTTTCATTCCAAAGAACATAGAAATGAATGGTCAATCCAGCTGGTTCAAACCTTGTCTTTTGTTGCTGTGTATATACCATTTAAGAGTAGTGATATATGCTTAAGAATTTTGCGCATGCTAAAATGTTTCGTCAGGATGTGATAATCTGCCTAGAAAGTGAATTGGTTGTGTTTCGTTTCAGATATGAGCATCAACGTGAAGACCACTAGAGTGTGCTGCAGTGTTGCGAGTCCTCCTGAATAGCAAATCTATGTACTGAAAAGCTATTTTTGGCATCAGAGTGGAAGGAGGGTAAGTAGAACTCTGATTATTCAACAAATCAACAAAATGAAGTTTGCCAGTGGGATATGGCCATGGTGTAGTTCACAAGACACAGTAAGTTATGACTTCATGCTTTCTGTTCCAAAACAAATTAAACTGATCATAAACCAACAGAAATCTTTCCACAAATCAACAGTACATACAAAGGTTGCACTTTCTAGAAACCACCATACTAATAGAGAATGTGTGTTGACGTTGATGCAGAACCAATGTGGCTAAAATCCAATGACACAGTAAAAACAATATGGAAAGATGGCTGGACCCCACTCTTTAACACTCCACATGATCAACACACTCCCACACAGTGATGGCCCTCTTGCTGAGCCTCGTTTTGGCTTCCGCCCTCTCAATGTGAGAACCGGAATGATTCAATGTCACTGGTGAATTTGGTGATTGCGGGTAGAAGATGGAGTTTGAAGCATGATCAAATAAGAAGTAAAAAAGAAGGCACAACAAACGGCTTAAAAATGACCATTTACCAGGATACAGCTTTCCAAAACAGCAACGTGCAGTTGGGAGTTTAGATTTTGATTGTCCCTGTTTGTTATACTCTCATCGGCGATTAACGGATCATGTAAGCAGTGAACCAGACCAAACTGTTAAAAGAATTGTTTCAGTTGATATGGAACAGCAAAAACTGAACAAACTGGTGCACATGACAGCAAAAAAGGCTTGAACACAAGCAAAGGAAAATGAGGTTTGCATGAATTTCCCAGTCCCCCAACACGTCACCAGATAATCAGCTATGAGTTACTGTGTATCTTCACAAAGCATGACCTTGAGAAAGCATGTAGCCCATGATTTCAGTGTGATTTCTATTCCCAAAATGGGTCAACAACAGCATTTTCAATCTTCCAAAGACTACATTGAAAAAGAGAAAAATAACTCAAGTATTAGTTATTATTTTAGCTTGGGTTAAGGTCCTCCAAGATGGAAGTTTAATCATTAAGGAAGGCAATATAAGGCATGCACCCATGTTATGCTTCAAAGCTCTCAGAAGATGAACACAAATCAACTTAAATACTGAGGGGGAGAACAAAGGTTGTTAGAAAGGCGCTGTGACTCAAAAGCAGATAGGCAAGATCGTAAAATTCATGAGATGTCAAAACTTCCTAAAAAGGACTAACATTCCTTTTCTTCCTACAAATTGTGATCTAAGATGGAGCACTCCCACTTCGTTCTGACCTCTGTTTAAAATAGTTTGCTCATGTTGGCATTAATAATCACTAAAAGTAATGTTCTACACCCGAGAGCCATGATGAATATTTTTAGCCTTTTTACCCCATAGTAATCCACACCATTTTTGGTGTCCTTCTGAGTAAAACAGCTGGACAAACCTTTTAGCAGTCTCTCTGTCTTAGTCTCTTTCATTTAGTCTCTGTCTCTCTCTCTCTGCTCCACCTGCACATGCTTTTACACACCACTGGAATACTCCAGTGGAATTTGTGACAATCAGAGAAAAACAAAGCTGGTGCTGAGACCCAGCATTCTTAACATTTTGTTTGCTTATCGGCTTCTGAGTTCAATAGTGACTAGGTGCAAATCTGGTAAAGTATTAAAAAGGAAATTGGCGAAACCAGAAAAGGCAATCACAGCAGCACAATGTTAAGGAAGCACTGTGTGTATATACCTGGTTTCCAAGGTAGAACTGAACAGCAGACAAAAATAAAAAAGACAAACATTAGAAAGCATTGTTTGAACAGTACATTGCATTTTCCTTAGAAGAGCATTTATCAACATACTGCGTTTGTACTGGTATTTGTTCAGTTAAAGAATACTGCCCAATGAAGACAGTACAAGAATTCATATAGTAAGGGGTTAAAAGTGTTCTGGCAGCTCCCTTGCCCTTTCATTAAAAAGTGAAAAATTTAACGTCACATGAGAATGCTATGAAGTCATTCCTTCTGGCAAAAGCTGTAAGGGGGAAGTCTGTCTCAAGAAGTAGCTGGCCAAAAGCCAGTGGCACACTCCCAGTTTTCCACAATTTTACACTGCCATTGAAACACTCTTTTCACCCCAGGACTAGAAATGGGCTGCAGGATGCTATATTTGCTTTGGCTTCAAGCTTGTATTGTCTTCACATATGCAAAGGAGTAGATCTGGACTTTATACTAGGCATGGCAATGGTAAAATGGTCAGTTTCTTACCCGGTATTTGTTCGCACCAATTTGCTCCACTTGGAACCGTTTAGGACACTTACACTTTGCCACCTGCCGCGTTACCTTTATTTAAAAAAAAAAAAAAAAAAAAAAGTCAGTATATTAGAATAAATAAATAAAAACACATATGGAAATATATTGTCCTAAGAAAAAAATCTGAACTTGAAGCATACCTCATCTTCTATCTTATCAGCATCAGTAAGTGGTTTGTAGGCGTCTTTGTTTGGATGCAGAGCAGCAACAAACTCATAGTAGTCAATGTAGCCATCACCATCACGATCAAAAATGTCTGCTACAGCACTCATCTCCAGTCGACTGGTGGGAAACTCTACAAGCAGCAGAGAAAGAAATTATTAATCTGGTCTGTTCTGCAGGAATTAAAAGAATAATTAAACCACGACTGTAGCTAATATTGAAGGAAAGCTAATACCAAATGCAAATGAGATCTTTCTGGCTTCAAGCTAGGTTTGTCTAAGAACTAGTGAAGGAAACATTACTCACTTGAAGAAAGAATCCCGTCAATAAACTCCTGCCTGGTGACTTTGCCATCCTGATCCTTATCCATGCGACGAAAGAAGTCCATGACCCGTGATTTCTTGTGGTTCATCCATCGCATGTAGCGCTTCCTCCAGACATCAAAGTCAAAGTTGGCGAATTCTTTCAGCTGAGGAGATGTAGGAGAGGGGGTTATAATCACATCTGACACACTTGGACTTTAGCTTATTTGCTAAAGTTTGTAGTTCTAACTGACCTCCTCTAATCGGTCCAGTGCATCGTTCAGTTTTCTTCTCCTGTCCAGGGCCAAAAGCCAGACCTGCTGCCATTTACTGACCAACAGGTTCAGTCTTGGGTTCTTAGTCTCTATTGGAGCCTGGACTGTCGCTGGGTACATGGACTGGGCCTGGGATCTCTTTCCTGATCATCAGAGAGGTTCACATACAGACATAAGGTTTGTATTTTGTGCTCAACACAACATAAACATAGTTTAAGGATTTTTGTCGAAACCTACTGCCTGTTCTTCCTTTTTCCAGTACTGGAATCTGAGACTGAACTGGTGGATCAGTTGTGCCTTTCCTTTTATGAGTTTTAGTGACTTTGTCCACATCTGGTTGTTTTCTGGTCATCTCCTCCATGAAGGTCTGAATCACAAAATCAAAACATAAGGCTTCAAAATAAAAAAACAGCAAACAACAGCTTTCTTAAAGTAGAGGGAACTGAATAGCAATGTTAGTTATGAAGTGTTTTGGTACATGTTACTGGTACCTGATGCTCAGTGATGAGAGCTTTGATCTCCTCAATCTCCTGAGGCAGGACCTCCTTGTCTTTCTCAGTGAGTGTGGTCTCTGCCCACTGTAACCAGCTCAGCAGATTCTCCAGGAGCTCTTGAGTGGCCATAAGCTCGCTCAGAGCACTAGATAACCTCTGCTGATGCTGCCGTGCCCATGCTGTGACCTGAGCAACAGCGAATACACAAATAAGAGATGTTGAGTTTATGATATCGTACAGATAAGTGCGAAAAGTGTGCTTACGCTAAAGACAAACGGGGCAGTTTAGCATGTCCACATTTAGTGTGTTAGGTTTCATAGGTGTTCTTTATCACAAATGACAAAAATGGACTAAATATCCATCCATATACACTTTTTTTTTAAAATCCCTTCATATATTTTTTAACGTATATAGTTTTTCTTTATATTTAATATTTTTCTAGATTTTCTTATTTTATGTCGGAACAGTTGTATAAAGCATTTCACTGCAAGTCGTACTGTGAATGGTAAGGCATGAGACAAATAAAATTTGAATTTAAATAAAAAGTGGATGTTACAATGTTAACAGTAAAAAAAAAAAACATATATCAAAATATAATTAAGGAAATATTATCCAGCTTTTCTGAATGTAATATAAATATTCTATAAGGACTTATATGTCCTACCTCCTTTCTCAAACCCCCACACAGTACTCCTAACATATCTGTTTCTGCCACAAGTCATACACTAGCGTCATAACATCAGGTCTCGGACCAAAAACTCTGACTTCCTGGTGTTGGTTCTTTTCCAATTATTTTTCCATGAATTCTGCCTTATGTTTTGTATTGTTGTCTCATGTTTTTCTAAGATACACCTACTTTTCTTTTCATACTTAATGGAATTACTTATTTGTAAGCAAACTGTAATATAGCAGTACATCAACTTCATTTTTCCAGTCTCTGAAACATTAAAATGTAGTCGTGTAGTTCATTATTACTGCACATAATCTAAAACGAGGCATTTATACCACATATATGCCGTAAGTACAAAAGTGTAAAAAAAAAAAAAAATAATAATAATAATAATAAAAATCTGGCATATATAAAAGTGTCATGAAGCTAAATTGCAAAATACTTCATGTAAATTCTGCATGAATAGGAGTGTGAAAGGTTACTGAGTTGAGCAGAATGACTCTGACCTCCTCAAAGCGGGCTTTAATTATGGTGTTCCAGTGCTTCACAGTGGTGATAGAGTCTGGATGGCAGATAGCTAAGATGGCTTCGCCCATGCTGACGGCTTTGCCCAGAGCTACACTCTTTTCTTCCAGCTTCTTCATGAATTCCTGCTTGGATCACAGTGTCCATCATTAGTCAAATGACAACACCAAAGTCAAAACAATAAGAATTTACACGGATGTTCCAGTGAGACTTTTCCCATCCACCCACCTTGTGTGTGTGTGAATAATGTCTGGTGAAAACTATGTGGAACAAATTATTCCTGGTTCAGATATGAGATCATGCTCAAGGGATATGTGTTTTTAGAGGTTGAGTCCTGTTTTGGCCAGCTCTGATTCAGCTTGCGAGGCCATGTATGGTTTATGTTACTCTATTGGCTTCACTGATGGGTTAACAGATAGCAACGTAAGACTTAAAGGCTTAACAATTTCAAAACAACACTATAAGAAGAGTTAATGGGGGAAAAAAAAGACCACAGGAAGTGATCACTTTGGGGCATGTCTGCACTGAAAATATAAATAAGAATTTTATTTACTGTGGACCATTAGTTGTGTCATTTGTTCAGTTTTTTTTCAAGAGTAGATCAGTGTTTGATAACTATGAGGCAATCATATGGATGTGGGCCTTGTGCTGCAAAAGAAACTTGCTTTGTGCTGTTCAATCAGGCCACGCAGGGCTTCCTCATCCTCAGGCAGCGACCCATGGAAACGGAGGCTCTGTTCTGCTTCAGCCAACCACTCTAGCAGGATATGAACAGTCGAATGAAACTCCTCTGCCTGAAAAACAAAGAACATATGGCATTTATTTTAAAATATAGACTTATAGCCCATCTTCATTTCGTAAATGAAAAAAATAAGATCTTTAAACAAAATAATAATTTACACCATTCATCCTGTTCAAAAGTTTACATCCCCCTGGCTCTTAATGTAGCGAGTTGCCTTCTTGAGCATCAATGAATGTTTGCACCTTTTGTAATAGTGGTGTACGAGTCCCTCAGTTCAACATCAATCACTGTTGGAAAGGGATCAAATATGCAGAAGATGCTGGAAAAGTAAAGAATGTGCAGGACCTGGAGGATTGTTCTGAAGAACAGTGGGCAGTTTAACTGCTCAGGACAAACAAGGGACTCGAGAACAACCATCACAAACCATAAAAACAGTCGTTGATCATCCAGATAACAACAGTTATTAGGAATAAACTTTTGAACTGGTTCATTTGTGTAAATTCAGTTATTATTTTGTCTTGTGGACTACATGTAAACATCTGTTATGTGAATTGGCTTATTTAGGGCAGTTAATTAAAAAAATAAATAAATAAATACAATTTTTTCTGATCCCTTGGCTGAATTGTAATGAAGTGTGATGTTAAGAGTTGTGTACCTGACACAGAGCTTGTTCCAGCCGTGTCTGTTTGAACACAGAGAGGGCGCACACCGTCTCCCAGCGCAAGCTCAGCTCCTGCATCTGAACTTTGACCCAGGAAGAGTCATCATGGCTGTTCTCAATCAGCTCACGGGCTGAACGTTTCAGAGCCTGTACAGAGCCTGTCCTCTTTCCAAGTTCCTTCTGAAACACCTGTGAGACGTGCGTACACACATGCAAACACTTCACCAAATACAATGCTTAGGGTGCTTCCATATATGCAACATTTATGTGCAACATTTACTCTACTTGAATTGAACCCTGGCAAGTTTTTTTTTTTATTGGTTGTTTAATAGTTTGCACTTATGAGAACACAGCAGTCACACTCGAGACTGAGGAAGTCTGAGGAAGATGGTTCCAAGCGAACTGTAGTGAGGTTAGATTACAGCGAGAAAGTGATTCAACCCTTTAACTGCAGGAACTGAACAGTAGGTCCAGTAAATAGTTCCAGTAAATGCTTTTGCATCATAAAAAAGTATTCTTTACAAATGTGAGCTTCCAAATTTATGGCAACGGTTCAGGGAAGGCCCACATACAGGTGCGATTGTCAGGTGTCCACAAACTTTCGGCCATATAGTGTATTTTTTGTAGATCTGGGATGCTAAATTGACCTGTGAAAACTGGGCTAAAGGACAGAGTTGTAGTGCTGCATGTGCTCTGAATGTCTGGGCCGATGGAAGAAAAGAGGATGCACTACACAAAATGTTTTAAACTAGTTATTTTATATAATTATCTAATGATTTAGTGCCGGCTCTGTGATTTTTGCATGCTCTCGGCAAAGATTTGCTTACGTTTTTTCAGTCACCATATTTCTGACCAACGAATGAGTATTTATGGGCATGTTTTCAGCCCTTAATGCCCCTTCACCAGCATTTTATTCTTGCTTTTTGCTTCATGTAATTATGTGCAGTGTGAAAACAAATCAAAGAGCAAACAAGCCAAAAGTGTCGGTTTTGCTCGGAATCAAAATCCAAACCCCACAGAAACGTGAACCCTTTGACACAATTCTGTCTCTCCAGTTTAAATCCGATCCAGAAAACAAAGAATTTGATCAGCACTGATTAGCAAAAAAGTGGAACAGACGTATCTAAAAACACTGCAGATTCAGTAATCTGAGCCCAAGGCCCTTCAATTTGAGGAGATTAACCGTTAATCAGAGAGGCAAAAAGAGGCTCGTGAAGGGGGAAAGAAAAGTGGAGATGAAGTTTTGTTCAGTGACTAAGCTATGTTGTCTAATTGAAACCTGCAGTGACAAACTTGGACAAGAAGCAGAGGGAAGAAAACTGACATTCTCAAACCATAACAGAAGGCCCAAAAATAGAGGCACATGAAGGAGTATTTCGAAACTAGACTCTATTAAGGCGTACAAGCAGAAATACAATACAATAATTAATCATTCCTGTTTAATTCTGTAGTAAGCTAGTTGCGAAAGCCTTTGTGTGTGCTTTACAGTGAAACATTCCCAAAGAACACAATCAGTGGGCCAGCGGTACCTTGTGGCTGTCGATGAGGTTGAGCACCAAATCAATGTCTCCATGTACAGGCTGGTCCTCTGCCAGCTGTGGCTCTACTTTATAAAGCCAGTCGATCAGAGCCTGCAGAGCATCAGTGAACTGGCCTGAGAACAGCAGAGCCTCCTCCAGCTTGTTCTGCCTGTAACAAAAGAATATTTGAAGTCAAATACTTTGCATTTATAACAATTCAATGCCACAGAAATGCCAGTTTTCCATAGAAATTTATTAACAAATTTGAAGAGGAATATTTTAATTTTAATTTTTAATTAGCTTTTAGTTTCACTACAGATATCACCTCCAAATAAAACCATGAATTCAGTTTATGTGGTAAGGCAGTGGACATCATCATCTTAGAGAATATAAACATACCTTTCTACAGACTTGCCACAAACCGTGTCCCATTTGTCTCTGAGCTCGCAGAGCATGTCGTCCAGTTTCTGGTTGTCATCCTGGAGTGAGGTCTTGTCCTTCAAGGCTCGGCCTGTGCGGCTGGTGGTGTCGTACACAGAATGCTTGGCACCCAGGGCCTTCTGGAACTCCTGTAAGAGCCAGCGAAGAGAGAGCCAGGGTCAACTTTTAGCCTCAAGGACACGCACAGTGAAACCAGCAGTTTGATATGTGGCTGATTGGAGTTAGATTGCACAGATGAGTCAACAGAATGTGAAGGGATCTGCTGAGTCCACACTGCTGAGCTGTTAATTACATGGCACTGTGCTCTCTTCTCTGCTGTCAACAACCCTGAGTCATGCTACTTTTAGAAGAGAACAGCAGCAGTATTAGAATCAGTAGACGATATTTATGATTTTCTTTTTGGAAAAAAACGACCGTAAATGATTTTCCTGATCATGAGGGGCAAAAGGCATGATACTATTCCACTGTGTGAAGATAATAAGAAAGTAATAAGAGTTGGAAATCAGAGCCAGGATAAATGTATTAAATTTAAGTGTATTTTTAGTGTTTCAGGTATGTCTACTTATTAAAGACTATGCTCTGTTTAAATAATTATGGAACAACTAAATAAAAACGTGTAAAATTAATTGTATAATCCTCACAGCCTCACTCAATGACTTTAGGTCTTTTTTGTGAGTCAGTTTTTGTTAATCAGGATTTTTTTAAAGGCAAATTGCAGTTTAAAACAAAAAAACCCACTCTCTCACACGACGAGACGGTATACACTGTTTTAATGCCAAATGGGACACAGGATTCTGATAGATCTTATCATATCAGTGTGAGGGAGTGATTCCAAGACAGGAAATAACACAGCAACTGAGATGAGGGAGAGAGAGCAGCTGGTTTATGCCATGATTCATGCCATGCTGGAAAGTAGTTCACTACTTCATTACAGATGTGTAAACGGAAATGGTTAAGACACACAAAGGCGCAGAAGATCAGCAGGATTCTGGAGGAAGTGTGTAATTATTGGTTTACAAAGGGATAGGGTGTGGTGAGATCCAGTCACCTTGTGCTGAGCCAGCTGCATTTTGATCTTGTCGGGGTCATTAGCGATCTCCAGCTCTGAGTCCAGAGCTCTCTCTGACTCCTCCAGCCACTCCATCAGCTTGGTCCAGCTCTCATGAAACTGCAGGAAGATGAAAAAAATTATTTTATTTTATTTAATGACTTCTGTATTTCACTATATGGGATTTTGTTGCTAGTTCAGTTTTGAGGTGAAATGCACCACAGAACAGACACTACAGTATTTGTGGACTGATTAGCTAGATGTATGTATGTATGTATGCATGTATCTATCTCTCTATCTATCTAATGGATGTTTAACATGCATTCATCTTGCTCAAAACAAACAGGTTAAAGACAAGCATAGAGGCAAGAAAGACCATGCTAGTTGACCAGCTAAACCTGCAATGTTTTGCTAGAAACTTGCTAAATAATTTTTCTCAGGATCTTTGTAGCATAATGGCAGTGAAATCTTAGCCCTAATATTACTTCTCTGTCTGCATCGGTAGCATTTATTACCAAATACAGTATGTATCTATGTATGTTTTGATTGACTCTCTACTCAAAGTAAAATAAATAGAAAATAATTTTTTTTAAAAGTCTTTTGATCTTTTTTTATTTATTTATTTATTTTTATTACACTTTTTAATTCCACACCTGCTTTGCACGTTTCCTCGCATCATCCAGCAGGCGTCCTCGCTCCACTGAACGCTGCACAACTTTGTCCCAGCGGCTTTGCACACTTAGGAGCAGGTTTTTAATCAGGACCACATCCTGCTTCTGGCTGAAGTATTTCAGATGGGTGCCTGTCTTATCCAGCTCAATGATCTGATCCCGGTGTGAGTTGACCTCAGTCGCAAAGATCTGTCAGGAAACATGGGAGAAGCTAGGTGGACAGGCCTGGGACTTAGAAGGACAAGGGTGAAACAAATGGGCTAAAGGCCAAATGTGAAACTCCAAAGAGTTCCTGGGTGACTTCACTAATATGGCTAATATTCATTAGCGTATACACATACAACTAATTGGATATATAATAATAATTTATCATATCAAATAAAATGTATTATTTTGTAAAATAAAATGTATTATTTATCAAATAAAAATCTGAAAGATTAGATTTACACACACACACACACACACACACACACACCTTATGTTCATCAATCTGGAACAAGATTGTTTCCAGGATGAGGGAGGCTGGAGAGATCATGTTGAGGGTCTGCTCTGCTTGAGTCAGCCAGTTAATGAAGTCCTGCAGAGAATTATGAAAATCTGTGGCCATCGCTAATGCCTCTTCCAGTTTCACCTAGATACAACACACACATACACAGATTTACTCATTCAAGCCATAATTACATCAGCACAACCAAAATAGCATCAAGATCTCCTTGTGATTGAACAGGGAGAGGAAGTGTTGATCTCTCAGTGCTATAATGACAAATAAAAGAGGATGTGTAGAAGAAACATTTCCCCTGCAGGCACAAAAACATTGTCCTTTGATTCAATATCCAATAGTGTGACTCACACGGTGCATCTGGTACACAGCAGCTTTCTTAACTGAAAGCTGAGGAGCCTTGGAAAGCCTAACTATATTAAATAAGTGGCTTCACCGAGACTTTCTGAACACAGTCAAGGGCAAATCTGCTCCCAGGAAAGTACCTTGACATTTATATGACGTTTAATAAATAAAACAATGTCTTCGAGTTTGTGTTTAGAAGTCAGGCTTTAATTCTGATATCATCCATCAAAGAGCATTAAATCTGGGTTAAGAACATGTCTGGACCAAACCACTCCATATTTTTCTTAAAGCTATGACACAGCCATTAATAAGCACTGGCATATGACACACCACAAACAGAGCATTATGTTTCATACTGATTCCCAACCTGCCCTAGACAGCCACCCCCACACCTTCTGACCACATTCGCACTGACATCATCACAATTCACGCCTTTGTGATCAGACATGAAGCTGCACGATAGACCATTTCCTCCATGGGATTTTTTTTTTCCACTCACCTTCCTCTCAGCCACTTTGGCCTGCACACATTCCCACTTTTCCTGAAGGTTGTGGAGGTCCTGCTCAGTACTGCTGTCCTGGTTCTCTGGGGTCATGGCTATCAGCTGCTGACCTCTGTGAAGAAGCTTCTGGTACAGTTTTTCCTTCACCTCCATTGCACTACATAACTCCTACACACACACACACACACACAAGACAACATGATGTTTTAGAGACAAATATCTCTTTTTCTTCAGCCTCCTAAAAAGGAAGGACATCAGGCATTACTGATACTCTATTGTACACATGTTACATCTACAATAACAAAGAGATAACAGTAATGTTATCACACAGTTGGACTGATTTATTGGAATGCTCTACATCCCTTAAAAGGCAAAACTGAGAAAAGTCATTTGTCCTTATCTGTCCATTTTTGCATATTGGTACAAGATGTTCAAGCTAAAGGTTTGCCCTTGTTGCATGTTTATGCAACTAATTATAATGTATTAGCTGGTTCATTAAGAAGGAATTAAAAATGCAAAGTTTTACAGTCTGGACTTAAAAAAATAAGCCTCCAGAATAAAGAACCAGTAAACATACGTTCTGAGTATACTGTCTTTAAGTCTAGCTTTGTTAAAGCCTCTGAACAAGTTCAATCTAAATTGTTATTTTTATGTCTGTTAACCAAAAAGCCCTGCATTGGGTGTGATAAAATGTGTTCAAGCCTGCCATCATCAGCAGGCCTTTTGGAGTCTTAAATACATACCAGATGGGTGTTAAGCTGCTCGCGGGCTGTGTCTGGTAGGCCTCCAACTGCTTTTGATGCTAACAGCTGACATTCTGTGTCTTTCAGCCATTGTTGCATATCTTCAATCTCCCCATGGAAACCTTGGGCCTACAACATAATACAGCTAGTGTCACAGCAATGGACTTCACATTATTCTCATTAGTGCAGGTTTCTAAGCGTGAAAAGAAGTTTTGATTAAAATGGATGTTTTCATATTAATCTAGGATGAAAAAAAAAAAAAAAAAAGGCAAGTTAGTGAGACTTCACAGCTACAACAATATTGTCTAGGTCAGCATTCAGTAGTTACTGGTTTGCACTGCATCTGTGTTCACTCAGTGTCCACTCAGTTATGAATGTGAAAATAGTATTTTCATACAGAACAAAATTCATATATATGTACCAATAATGTATCAGCTAATAATGCATTAATATAGAAGCTGAAGTAATATAATCAGCTGTGTATAATCAACTCCATCAAAGCTCATATTCATTGACCTTTACTGTTACATTTAAAATTTGAAAATTAAAACTCAGAAATGTTGCCTGAGAAACATGAGAGCTGCTAAAACAATGCTAGCAATCTTCAGCATCTAATTCAGCTTTCTCCATATGGACAATATTCAAGGAGTTGAGTTAGTGAGTGATTAATTCCCTAAACTGTGCACAGCATTCAGACTGCAGGCGTAACTACAGAGTTAAGCAGAGTTCGGCTAAAACAAAGGGGTGTGTCTCAGCTACATGTGATTCTTCCAAAATAGAGACAATGTTTATCTCATTATCTCAAGGATCAAATTTTTTATGCATAAAATAGCACACTGTTCTACTCAGAGAGGCTGCCAATGAGCTAATCTGTGTGTCTGAGTAGAACCTGGAGTAAGGCGCTGTCCAAAAGCTGCCTCCTCTGCTCAGTCTTCTCCAGGATGCTTGTCCAACGTTGGTTAAGGTTTTCTAGCTTGCTCTGCAGGCCACATGCTTCCTCTCCTGCACTGGACTCCATCAAATCTCTGCCGGCTTTGTTAACTGCCTCCACTGTGGTCTTATGGGCCAGTACATCATTATGCAGCACCTGGTGATTAAAGACAACATTTATATTCTAGATCACAAACAATTTATTCAAAGTAAAAGATTTCATTGCAAAGAAACAAAATAATGATAAACTTGGTGACTGTGAGGTGATTTCACAAGCACATGTCTGCTACATACACACACACACACACACACACACACACATTACATTTTAATTACATATAAATGTATATTGTACATTTTGAATGAACTTACATGGTGTTTGGCTAGCTCTATCTCAATAGCTTTTGGATCACCACTGGTTTTCTTCTGTCCACTAAGCAGCTCTTCAGTATGAGTCAGCCAGGCCAAAAGCTCATCCAGAGCATGCTGGAACTGCCCTAAAGCCAACAAGGCTCCCTCTAGCTTGTGCTGTAAAACAGACGAGACATCCATGGTCAGTAAAGATCCAGAGACAGAGGGCAAGCCTAGGTTGAGGATCATAAAATGACACCAGGAAGTACCAGGTTAATATCTTACCTGTCTGTTGATGACCTTGTCATCCAGGTTTTCCCAAAGCATTCTGAGTTCGTTCATAGGCTCCTGAATGGCAATGCGGTCTGCTTCCTCCTGTACTTTTTTCAGTAGCAGTCCTGCCTGGTGATTCAGCCTCTCCATCTCAATCTGAAGCTGGTATGCCTCACTTTTGAACTCCTGTAGAAATACAAACATTGGGGAGTAAGTTAGCACATTCAGCATCACTTCATTGAATAATCCTTAAAAACATGTGCCCATGGCTCAACAATAAAGAGACGGTTCAGGTTTGCTTAACTCTCACAAGACAATGCATCTTTGAACTACTTGTAGGGGCGCACATGAAATGATCCTCCTCTGAATAAACACAGCTGGTATTTGGCCTGTATGCTCACTGCATTTATCAAACAAAAAAAGCTGAAGGCATGGCTGGGTGTGATCACTGATCACATGTTTACATGCTTTGAACTGTATAAACCACACATGACCAGCAATTGTAGGTCAGTGTGTTGAGGGCAGGAAATCCATACAATGAAACATGGTAAAGGAATACCTTGAGCTCCTCAATCTGCTGTTTCACAGTTTCCAGGTCTGTGCCCACAGGTGACATGGAATCCAGTTTACTCTCCAAAATATCCACCCAGTCAAACATGCCCTGTAGAGGAAGAATGAAATGTTATTGACATATAGGAACACAATGTAGAATCAGGTTGAACTATAAACTGCGATTTCAATTAAGAAGCTCAGATAATAGAGACGTGGGAAAACTAGATCGCACCTTAATCTATTCAAGCTGCGAGTCTGCAGTACAACATGTAATGCTTTCCTATGCCTTGTTAGCTTTTTTAATCAAAACAGGTTTTGAGTAAAAGCTGATTAAATTAAAATAGGGGTTCTCAAACTTATTTCAGTTGAACCCCTTCAACCTAAATTAATTGCCTTAAGTAAAAGATCAACTTTTGCAATAAATAGGAAAAGTTGTTATTTAAAGCATCTTACTATTCAGTTTGCCTTTTTTATATTTCTTAAAACAAATTTTACTTTAAAGTGTCAGACATTTCTATCAGTCTTAGGACCCCATGCAATACCAGGATGAACCCCTAGGGAGCCAGAGAAACCCTGGATTAAAGGGTATTTACCTCCCATTTCTTGATCAAGCTAATCAAGTGACACATAAACATAGCTGGTATTATGTAATGTACTTCAGTATATTTGCGGACACTGCAATGTGCTGTAATAGCCAAGTAGTGAAGCAAATAAATTAACAATGAAGTATTCCTAAGGACTTATGCTGAGTTATGATGCCACTAGCTATGTTTACATGTACCCTAATAATATATTAATTCAGTTGATAACTAAATAAGACAAAAAATAAGATAAAATAAGACTTGATTTAAAAATAGTAACAGAAAGAAAAAAACACAAAATCAAGTCAACTGAACAAGACTTCAGCATGACTAACATCCTGAACTAATGTGACTCTTGGGCTTGTTGTTATGGTAACACTGCCATCACATGGGTGTACATTCAGGCTGGCTAAATGGAGATTTTTAATACTTAGGTGAGCTGCTGTTGTGGAGTAATTCTGTAATTCAGTAAAAAGTAAATCTGTTGCACACTGTACCTGAAGACCATCCTGGAACTGTACAGCAGCCTGCATGGCCTCCTCCAGTCGGTCCACTCGCTCCTTCCATGTCTTATTCAGAGTCTCCCATGCCATGTTCACCTAGCATGGTTTGAATTTAAAATGTTTTGTGCTAAAGACACGAACATTTCTAAAGCAGTGAGCACTTCACTCAGGATTAACAAAAAGTAAATAATGTATAATTTGAAAAGAATTGATTACAGGCAATGATAAGTTATTATATAATATTACTGAAGATGAATGTGATATGCTGGCAGACAGGTGTATATACATATACACTACTTTCCGATTCAAGTTTCCTAACCAGTAATGTAAGAGTCCTGTGAAATGTTCTCTGTGTATGCTTCTTCAAAGAAGCTAGCTTATCTGATGTTACCTCGTCGATGCTCTTCTTGATTACAGGCTTGTCTGGTTCTCCACAGGCTGTCATCAGCTCTGCCCCTAGATTCTGGACCACATTCAGTTCCTCCTGAAGCCCGTCAATCTCCTCTCGGTACCCCTGTAGCCAGTAAAGTGCACCATGAGAACAGTACATGGAATAAGCATAAACTGGCTACTACTATATAGTTAAAATACGTTAAATATAACTGCTCTAATCCTCATTTCCTGTTCACTAATAACCAATAGATGCTCCATTAAACCAGGACATATTTTAAAATGTTTTTAAAAATAAATTTCTATCAATACATTTGAATCTCACTAGTATAGACTTTTTTTTTTAATTGTTCATGAGACATTGAACCAAGTAATAGTACTGTTTGACTTTTAGAATGGACATTTTTAACCTAAGATGTTCAATGACCTCCACAGACTCCTGCTGCTGTTTAACAACGGAGGGGTCGACTCCCGGTTCCTCCAGGTCTTTCAGCAAGTCCTGTGTGTCTTTGATGGTGATGATGAGAGCACAGTGGTCACACCAGAACTTCTCAGCCAGGTCCATCACATCCAGAAGTTTAGCCTCCCTCTCCTCCAGCAGAGCATGGATATCATTCCACACAAATACCATCTGATCCAGTTTGTCTTGTACGGCTTTGAAAAAAAACAAATGTTCACCTTTAGATGACTGCAGATTATTACTGTTTTCTTTTTAATCTTTTAAACATAAATGCTTACCTTTGGCTGACAGGTCTTTGTCTGCACCCTCTGAGCGAGTGATCATGTTCTCTCCTCGCTGCTTCAGAGTTTCATAAGATGGTAGCAGTTTCTCCAAGTCCATATTAACAGCTTTGTTCTCAGAAATCTGCTCACGAATCTTTTCCACTTCCACAGAGATGGAAGGGGGCTGGCGCAAACGGTCCGCTATACGATTCAGAGACTCCAGCATGGGGTCGATCTTATCGTGGAACTGGGGGGGGAAAATGGCAACATTAAAAGAGCTAATTTCCAAACACCCGTTAAAATACTACAGCTGAAGACAGTACGGCAATCAGACAGTGGTTAAGTCTTTCAACAGAACCAATGAGGAAACCTTTCACTATAGCAGGTAATCACTTGTAGGCATGTTAAACATCAATTTGTCAGGAAGTTTCTTAGTGGAACTTGTATGTCAGGCCTCACATTTTCTCCTGGTCATATCAGTGAGGTCATGACTGATATATCCTTTGTTGCTGAAAACAGGCTACACAGTGTTCAAAGATTTACTTCCATCAAAGGGTTCTCACAGCACACTTCATTAACAAGCTGTCATTTGTGTTGGTAGGACATGAAAGACCTTATTGAGACTTGACTTAGTAAAGATAAGATTAACAGCAACTATTTTGGAGACACATTCTGACAGAAGCATACAGAAATCAAGGCAATTAACATATAATTAAACTAGGGGATCTCAAACTCCCGAGACTCCACTCTGAGAACCATGGCATTAAACTATCTATATGTGTAATCAACTAATGCTCTTTGTCATATGGTTGATTTAAATGAAGCTGGGCCCCACATGAAAGCAAGTGAAAAAAGTGAAGCAAAAAGCAAAGCAGCTTCATACAAAGAACAACAGATTGCTGTTTTAGTAATGAAGCTAAATAGAGAACAGAATCAAAGACAAACCTGAGTAGACTGAGAGATGGCCTCATCCAGGGCAGCAGCTCTCTGCTTAACATCTGCTTTAAGCTGTGCATACAACTTGTCTGTGGCCTGGAATTTCTCTCTGATGGGCTCACCCTCCAGTGGACTGATCTCCACCAGCTGAGGGCCTGTTTTATTCATCTTGTCTATGTGCGGCTTATGCTCTGCAATCAGCTCCCTCAGTTGCTAAAAGACAAAATATATATATTATTTTGGCCTCAGTTATTTAAGATCTAAACAATATTTACGGCACAAGACACACAAAAGCCTACTGATGACATGTCTCAAAACTGAGACGAGGTTTTTTGTTTCATATGTACTAAGACCAGTCGTTTTATATCATTTTCACATTGTTATTCTTAAGACAAAATGACCTGAACATGATCTGTGTAGAAAAGAAAAAAAAAAGCACCCAAGTTTCATTATGAATGAATTATGAAAACTACTGTTCCCATGTTAAATTAGCAAAAATGTGTCATCTTGGCCCAAACAGAAAACGTTTCAAATAGGGGAGGATAGATTTGCTCCAACAGTTCTTGTTGATATAGTAGTTAATATCTTGGGTTCTCCAGAAATTTCTTACCCGCAGTTCCTCTTGTTGCTGTCTCAGAGTGTCATACTCGATGGCAGGTGAAGGGAGCTGAGTGAAGCTGGCCTGGGTCTCCTGCAGCCATGGCCACAGCTCCTCATAGGTCTCCCAGAACTGGCAGGCCAGGGAGTGCGCTCTCTCCAGCTGCAGACAGCGCTCTGAGTTCAACTGACTCACCGTGTTGTACTTCTCCATGAGAGCCTGAATCTTAGCCTGAACAACACAGTCACATTGGTCACATACCAAAAAAAAAAAATCCTACATTTAGCTCTTATTCGTTTACATTGTTATTTTTTTCACCTTTAGAGCCTGTTTCTCAGTCTCATCTTTGCTTTTCATTATCGTCTCGCCTGTCTTAGTGATATCGTCCACGGCATCTTTATGCCTCATAATGTCCATGGAGAAGCCCTTGAACACAGAGAGCACTTCTGTTGATGTTTGTGTTTGTGGTGAGTACACCCCTAATGACCCAAAGGCATCAGACTGACCTTTTGAACCTGCAGCTGAGCTGTGGTCTGTTCTGCCTCCAGCTTAATGTCCCTTAGAGATGACAACTTCTTCTCTGCTTCAGTCAGCCAGGCTAATTCAGTGTCTGCAGCCTGCTCAAACTGAACAGCAGAAATATGCGTTAGCCACTATTATAAAACGTATTTAACACAATGTAGAAGTGATCATGGGGGCGACTTCATTACAAATCACTAAATGTCAGATTCAGAAAAATGCATTTTTACTGTAAAAAAAAAAACACATCATATATTTACTTTGTTTATTAACTGTTTGCTCATTACATTAACTGTTTCTGAGCTCTACATTGCAATCACTCTATCCAGTCCCTGAATTTCATAATTTAATTTAATTATTAATTAAAGGTCTGATCAAGACTGGCTTGTCATCACAGCAAAACTAACAGGTAATCAATAGCTTCTCACAATAAATCTGTTGGACATGGTCTGTTTTGTTAGCACCTTACCTGCTGTGATTTTAAGATGGCAGCTCCTGTCTGGTCCATATGCTGAGAGATGGCATCACTAGCTGACCTGTAGCGCTCATTGTCCTCGGTGATCAGTTTGTCAAGCCCCTCTCGGGCACGCCATGGCACCAGCTCTAGCAGAGCGCTACTAACTTCATTCAGCTTATCTACTACTGACTTGTGCTCTTGAACCTCCTTCATTAACGCCTGGACATGACACACAGTCAGTAAATGTAAATGCTGTACATGTCAGTAATGTTTACTTGCACTGATTCACACTCAAGCTTTAATAGTACACTGTTTTTCTATTGATATAGCAGCATAACTGAAAGAAATACGTCACTCAAAAATGCTCAAAGGCTAACGAAGAATAAGTTAATCTCAGGTACATTTAGATCTAATCTGTTCTAGCTTCCCCTCCTTTTCAGCAATGGGCTTCTTTCAAGCTGACGGAGTGTACTCACCTTCTGCCTCTCTTGCACCTGAGTAAGTTGCTCGCCCACTGGTTCCTGAGCTCCAAATGTGGCCAATTCAGACTCCACTTTCTCCAACCAGAAGCGCAGCTCCTCATGCGTGTGTTGTACCTTGTTGGCCAGAGACAGGGCCTTGTCCAGGGTCTTCATTACATCATTGCTCATTGTGCTTATGTCAGCATATCTTGTCTTTATTCCATCCAGTTTGCCCTGAATGACGATGACTTCATCGCCTGCACAAAACAGGAAGGCTTGAAACAGTTAGGTCAGTTGTCTGGCCTGGAAAAATGCATTCTTGAATTAAGTACTTTTCAAAAGTAAAATGTTACTATAATTATGTAATTTCCAGGATTTGTTCTCTTTGAGGCCATTCAGGATTGTGCATCCATTTTTTTTTTACTAGGTACAGAAATAGTGAGGCTGTTGCTTAAAACTGTAAAAACTCTAATATTTAATCACTTGTTATATAAGTAAATAATATAACACTCTTCTTTCAATTAGTATTTTGCAAAGAAACCACAAAGCCCTCCTTCATGAAGATTATCCCACATTGGGAAATTTAAATTTACAGCTTCAAAGCCCTGGTACTAGCGAGTCCTTCCAAAAATACATGTTTGCTCACAGAAGCAAGCTAAATAAAAATCTCACTAAATAAACATCTCCTTATATAAAAGTGTTTTTTAAATCATTTTATGTGGAGCATCTACCATAAAAAGCCCTGTGTAAGTTGTTACTATGGATACAATAACATGTTAGAAGGAGTACATTAATATAAACTTTGCATTTGGAACTACTTTTCAAGCTGTGCTGTTATAAAAAATTAGTTAAGTTAGTTAGAATTGAGTTACCAACAAGCGCTGTGGTATAATAAGTTAAATACTTTTTGATTGATTTTCTGGACTTAAGATTAAATGCCACTGACGTAAAGAAATTAGTGCATTCAAATATGGGGGGAAAAAGCCTTGCCTGTGGTCTGTTTGAGCAGCTCAAGTCCATTCTGCAGGGCCTGTTCAACATGCTGTCTCCTTAACTCAATATCCTCATGAAGTGCCTAAACACAGAAAATGCAAATTAACTGCAGTTATACATAACAAAATCACCACACACCAGTTAACTAAACATATAAATCATATAAATGAAACCAATAAAGTAAAAATGAATGGTGATGGTTTTTAAAAAAAAATTATGACTGAAGAGGAGGAGGTCTGTTCTACCAGCTGGTCAGCATGCTGTTTTGCCAGTACGGCCGGCGTATAGTCCTGGACAGAGATGTGGCTCAGTCTGCCATATATTTCGTCCAGCCAGTTCATGAGTGCTACTTCATTCTCTCCAAACAGCCGTGCGTTAGCCAGGGCCCGCTGCAGCAGCTCGGCCTTTGTGCGGCAGCGTTCCTGCAACTCGATGTAGCCTCCCTGAGTGCTGTCCAGTTTAGCCTGGATGAGCTCTTTATCATCCACACAGGTGAGTGACCGCAGAGCCTGGCCAAGACTCATTGCCTGGTACAAGCTCTTACTGCACCCTATAATCTCCTCCTCTAAAGCCTGATTAGCAGGAATGGCAAACGCAGCAGATGGGGTGAAACATATGGGTGGAGGGTTGACCATCCCAACATAAAGAGAATGAGAAAAATCAAGAGAAAATAAACATAAAAACAAACAAACATAAAGAACACAAAGGGATAAAGAACAAATGTAACAGTAGCATAAAGCTACTGCAAACGAATCAAAACAGGTGGTCTTTAGAATGAACTACTAACAGGCTAAGCACAAAAGTATCGCAGTTATGTATTTACCTTATGTTGGGAGATCTGCTCTTCAAGCTTAGTGGTCTGGGTGCCGATGGGCTCGGAACTGGCCAAGCATTTCTCTGTAGCAGTTAGCCACTCTGTTAGTGGCTCTAGGGTCTCATGGAACTGTTGGGCCACCCCCAAAATGCTCTCCAACTGTTTGCGTCTACCAGGAAAAAACATAATGGCCCAACATCAATATCAGTAATTAAAAGTGAATATAGAAACCTAAAATACACAACCACAACATGGTCTTTATCATGGCATTGTGTTACACCCCTAACAGAACACTCTCTGCAATATTTAGATAACCATGTGCCATACTAACGTATAGCTTTAAATGTTACAATATTGCCATCTTAGGTCTTATTATACTGTATCGACACTCTGGTTTGTGAGTTCAGTTTAGTTTTACTCAAGAAAAAGAAAAGATTTATATCGGTTAAACATAGTTTCACTCCAGTTCCCTGAGCCTCCAGCTATTTTTATTCAAATAAAAATTTTAATTTGGGGGATGGGGGGCAGGGGACTTCATAGATTAATTTCCTGATGTCAACATATAAAATTTTTACCTGCTCTCTGCTTGCTTTAGCAGAGCATCCCATCTCTTCCCCAGGCTATCAATCTCCTTTCCAATCTTCTCTTTATCCACAGAGTCAGCCATCTCCAACACTTTCCCCCCTTCCTTCTTAATAAGCTCCACTGTGGGTCTGCGGTCATCTAGCAGCTTCTGTAAGAGCTGGTTGAATCAGAGAAAAAGAAACATATGGGATACAAGGAAATACAAAATGCATGATGCATATAACCACCTGCAGAAACTCCAAAACTCCAGAAAATCCTGATCTCATATTAAAGCCCAAATCCAATATCCCCCACACTCCCCAGTCTTAGTAATGTCTGACTTTAGTAACAGGAAGTTTGATAAACATACATTTTTTTTTAAAATTGAGGGCAGTCACAAGAGCTTATTCAAGAGTGCCAAAATTCTGTAGAACTATTAGGTTCGTACCCTCTGTTCTTGTATTTGTGCTCTGACAACTTTAAACTCTGCTGATGGAGGCTTCTGACTGGCCACCAGTTCTTCTGTGTCTTTAAGCCAGCTGAACAGGGACTCGAGAGCATCCTGAAACCTTCCACAGTGTAGCAAAGCTTCATGAAGCTGCGCCGAACGTTCTGCTACCTGACAGCATTGCAGACACAACAATTCAGATATTAAAAGATTAACAGAAAGAAATATATTAAAAGATAAAGAAAATAACAAGAATTATATGACATTTTTCAATTGTTCCTTGAAAGCTAATTCCTCTAAACCTTTTTGTTCAGGGTGTTCCATCTCATATTGATGTCCTCCAAGTCATGTTCAAGGGCTTTGGTGCTGGTCCCTTTGGAAGCATTCTGAATAAGCCCCTGGCCTAACCAGTTCACCTCTTGCAATTGTGTTTGCAGTGACTCAATCGTCTCCTTCTGGAAAACCTGAAACCAGCGGGGAAACACAGAATGACATGTCAAAGGCTCAGTGGAAACAGTGATGCAAATCTCATTAAGACACACAGCTTAAAGTGACACAGTAATTTATTATGGTTTGCTGATTAGTTACTGATTAAAGTCTTTCTGAAGGCATGTTTAAAAAAAAAATACCCATCTGGCACATTTATTCATCCTGTCCGTGTGTCACAAGAAAGAATACAATCCAAGCACTCGCTAGTGGCTTCTACAGTGCTGGGTATGAACTCACAGGCTTTCAGGCACTAGCACAGAACCTTAGCCATGGTTCTCATTATACTGTACTATTATCAACACTCTGGTTCATGAAAAATGTGATACTGGTTTTGTTAGGAAAAATGTATATTTGTATACAGTCAGTTGACAGTTTATAGGGTACATCTACACTCATTGGGCATTTTATCTGGTACCTTATAAGTCACTTTGTACACATACAGTTGTAGATTGTAGTTCATCTTTTGCTCAAAAATGATCGGACCTCCGCTTCCCCACCCCTCAATTGAAAAGGCATCATCACAGGGCCACCACTGACCTAATGTTTACTTGACATGACACACTTGTACCAGTGCTTGTCTAAACAACATGACATTACCATGTCAGTGTCAGTACTGTGCTAAGAATCAGCCACCACCAAAATAACATCTGGTTAGAGGTGGTACTTTTCCACTAATGGACAGGACATATAAGCTGGGTGTACCACCCTAAATCTTGTATCACGAGCCTGCCTCCAGAGCTAAGCGGAGATCCCAAAAGATCTGTGTGGACAATACTCACCTTTTCGCCCTTCTACCATCTCACAGGTGGTACAAAGCAATTGCCACTCGCACATCACGCCACTAACAAAGCTTTTTTCCAGAAGCCATTTGATTATTGAACTGCTGAACTTGTACACGGCACCTTATATACACCTATTGGCTTGCACTCCAGTAGCATGCACATAAATTACAACTAAACTTGCACATCTCAAGTAACTATTGCAAATTCCTTTCCATAAAAAAGTCAACTGCAATACTGTCACTGGCACTGTCATTACTATTACCATTTTTGCTTTTGATATTGTTGTTACTTTACTATTTTCACTGTGTTTTTTTTTTTTTTCCTGTTCTCGTTAAATCTTTAGAACGTACAGTCGGGTCTATAAGTATTTGGACAGTGACTCAATTTGTGTCATTTTAGCTCTGTACACCACCACAATTGATTTGAAATGAAGCAGTAAAGATGTTATTGAAGTGTAGACTTTTAGCATTAATTCAAGGGCTTTAACAAAAATACAGCATTAACCATTTTTTATTTTTTTTATTACATAGTCCCTCCATTTTCACAGGCTCAAAAGTAATTGGACAATAGACTGATAAGCAGTTTCATGGCCAGATATGGCCTGTTTCCTCATGACAAATTAAGGAGATAAAAGGTATGGAGTTGATTACAAGTGTTGAATTTGCATTTGGTAGCTGTTCATGGGAACTCTCAATATGCAGTCCAAAGAGGTGTCAATGCAAGTGAAGGAGTCATCATTAGGCTGAGAAAAAAAAAACAATTCAGACCTATCGGAGAGACAGCAGAAACTTTAGAAGTGGCCAAATCAACAATTTGGTACATTCTTAAAAGGAAAGAATGCACTTGCGAGCTCAGCAACACCAAAAGGCCTGGAAGACCACGGAAGACAACTAAAGTGGATGATTGCAGAATTCTTTCTATGGTGAAGAAAGACCCTTCCCAACATCTAATCAAGTCAAGAATACTCTGGAGGAGGTCTGCGTATCACTGCAAACCACTGGTAACATTCAAGAAAAAAGGCCAGATTAGACTTTGCTAGAAAACATCTAAAAAAGCCTCCCATGTTCTGGAACAAGATTCTCTGGACAAATGAAACCAAGATTAACTTGTACCGGAATGATGGGAAGAGAAAAGTATGGAGAAGGAAAGGAACAGCTCATGATCCAAAGCTGTCAAACATGGTGAAGGCAGTGTTATGGCATGGTCATGTATGGCTGCCAACAGAGCTGGGTCACTGGTGTTTATTGATGATGTGACTGCTGATAGAAATTGCAGGTTGAATTCTGAAGTGTATAGAGCTATGCTATCTGCTCAGATTCAGTCAAATGCTGCAAAACTGACTGTACTTCACGTGTACAGATGGATAATGACCCAAAACATACAGCGAAAGCATTATTTCTTCTTAAGGCAAAGAAATGTAACGTTTTTTAAATAGCCACGTCAGTCACCTGACCTCAATCCAGTTGAGCATGCTTTTCACATACAGCATTTGGTGGTGTCCATGGGTTCCAGACTTCAGTCAGTCATTGACTGCAAAGGATTTACATCGAAGTATTAAAAAAAATCCTTATATTAATAATTATGTTAGTTTGTCCAATTACTTTTGAGCCTGTGAAAATGGAGGGACTATGTAAAAAATGGCTGTAATTCCTAACCGGATAATGCAATATTTTTTGTTAAACCCCTTGAATTAAAGCTGAAAGTCAACACTTCAATCCCATCTTGATTGCTTCATTTCAAATCCATTGTGGTGGTGTACAGAGGCAAAATTACACAAATTCTGTCACTGTCCAAATACTTATGGACCCGGCTGTATGTTGTTATTTATCAGTGATTGTTGATTGTTGGATGTTGCTGTTTTGAGTGCATGGCTGCTCGCTCGACGCTCTTGTGAGCGGTTTTTGTTTTGTTAAATGTACAAGACCAAGACCAAGTCAAATTCCTGTATGTAAATTATACTGGCTATTAAAGAGATTCTGATTAAAGTGGCAAGTGAGTGCATGTTTGTACAGACCTGTTTCCTGAAATAAGAAATTGTTCAACTTATTGCAGGGACTGACAGCTTCATAAAAAAATAAAAAGCGGAAAATGAAGAAATTCCTTCCAGAGTAAACCATTATTGGAGTACCTGCTACTGTATGGCTTTCGGTAACTGAATGATGTTTACTTTCACTCATTCCTTTTATGGCAAGAGTCTCCAGTAAACATAGCATACAGTCTAAAACAAGTCTCTGTCTAGGAGCTGCAGTCAATGCAGCTCTGTGCAGGATCAGAGAAGCTGAGTCACTGACAGATTACTGCACCAATCATCATTTATCCAGCTCATGATCGAGATAAAGAGAGAGCAGTACTATCTAACTTCCCAGGAATCCATAAACATATGTCACATCCACCTAAAAAGATGAAATCTTACACAAAAGAGGGTTATTTTGAAATACCTGTGAGGATTGCATGTCCATGAGATCCATCTGAGAACATGCAGCTAAGGATGTTAACAAGCTCTCTAGCTCTTCATCTCCTATGTAATCCATAGTCTGTTTTACTCCATTGGCGAGACCTGCCTCCCTTTCCACAGACAACAAGAACTCTTCCAAATCAGCCATTTTGGACTCTGTTGCTCTTTGCTCAATTTCATAACATTCTGCATCTTTGGTCACATGTTGCTCTACAGGCATCCTACAATGTGAGACTGGCTCCGGCTGCGTCACAACCACGCATAAGAGTTCACACTCCTCCTGAGATGTGTCCTTAGGAAGCTCAGCTGTGGGTAGCTCATCGTATCCTGAGAATGTCCTGGTCTGGCTGTTGTAAGTGGAGTTTGGTGCTCTGTCTGTTGACCCTGCTGTCATCCTGCTTTGTAATTCTGAGTAAGGATCACTAGAAATTGTGTGTTCATTATCACTGAGATCTATAGTACACGTGTCTTTACAATGTTGGTCCTCATGGCTTGTGGAGTCTGTGTAGTACACTGTAGTTGGTACCAGGCTTCTGACGGGGGAGAATGGAAGCTCCTCTTGCCCAGAACTGACAGACTGACCTGGTTTCAGCTCACCAGATATATGGACAGCCTCAGTGGAAGAGAGGCTCCTGGTGCCTGGACCAGGTCTTATCAGTGCTCGCTGCTTCCGCCGCTCTTGCTCTGTAGTGGGGCTGCACAGGCCAGAGTCATCCTCCGAAGTTAAAGAATTGGTCATGCTCCTACCCTGGCCCACTCGCACCAGGGCTTGCCGGTCTGGTCCATCAGCACATAAGGTTCCGTACTCATTGAGGTTGGCTGTCCCAAAGTTTTTCCAAGAACGGCGGTGTTGTAGAGGCTCCTTTTTCTCACCTTGTACCCGCAGCCTACCTAGAATGGTACCAGTACCCCGAACAATGTCTCCATTAAGCTTATACCCATCAAACCCCACGCGCTCATCCAGTCGTGTCACTTCTCTTCTGCGCAAATCAAAGGTGCTGGAGGAAGCCAGGACACCATTACCACAAAGCGTGGTCATGTCCAAAGTGCGGTGGGTGTAAGGCAGAGTGCCAATGAAGTGCCGGGAGGTCAGACTTCCCTTCGACCCAGAGTCGATTTGCTCATTCAGGCGCACAGTGTCATAAATGGACCTCTGGGGAACATAACAGTCATCAATGTTCAGGTCCTCTTCTTCTGGTTTCCCCACACAGGAGGGGTTGTGCCGCAGACAGTCAGGTCTGCTAAGAGGTTTGCCCATTCTGACGACAGCTAACACTTAAAACTGTACATTAAATTTAATAATGAGGTATACGTCTTCAGTGCAACAACCCTTTTACTTTAAAGCAAAAAAAGGCTATATAATCTCTGCACATCTCAAGAGTGACAACTCAGAAAATAAATATAAAATTTCTTTGATAAGTATTTCATGAAAATGTATAGAACTTTAAAAAAAATTGATAAAATATCATTCTCAGTAAAAAATAAGACAAAATCTAAAATATATTTAAAGATGCAGAGAACTGGCTGAATAATATGTTCTACAATACAAAGCTCTTCTATTAATAATTCCTTTTTTTTTTTTTTTTTTTTTTTGAGCATATCCTATTTCATGCAGTCAACACCATTGGTTTCCATATCTCCTCGCTGTCAGAACTTGCCCATTGTTGCTTGTTTCCTCAGTCCTAAGTTCCGGCACAAATAACATGGGGAAAAAAGTGCTTGAATTTCCATGCTCTCCTGAGTGGTCAGACATGCTCCACAAAAATATCTCCGCTTGAAGGTGACATCCTGCTACAAATCCTCTCATTTGTGAAAACAAAGCGGCAGGGCTCCAGGATAAACACAAAGCTGCTCCTGCCTCTCTTGTGGTCCACCCGGCAATGACATCCACCCTTCTGGCAATGAGCTCAAGGCCCCGCCCCTTCCTTATTATTCTGGCAACATCTGCCACAGCTCCATTTGTCCTGAGAGCACATGTTGATTGGTAGATGCTTGACCCTATTTAAATTCTACCCCCTCTGTCCCTGTGGTGTGGCCCATTTGACTTTACGTCTTAGTCATCTTCAGCTCTGAGAATATCTATCCCTCCCTCCTTCAGTAAAGCAAAAGAAAGAGCTTTAAGAGTGAACAGCTCCCTCCCGCATGACATCACATGGGGCAGAAATAGATACTCTCTCTCTCCCCCCTTTCTTCTCTTTCTCTGGAATGATCATGCAACAAGCTGTCTACGCATCTGTATATTGTCTTAATTACTCTGGAATGTTTAAGGAGGTACTGGTCCTAGGTAATAACGCTACAAACCCAGCCAAGTGCTTGTTTTCATAACAAGCGAGCAGGCTCTGAAAAGTTCAGAGCTAAAGCGATATATAAGGAAAATTTATTTTGTGTCTATTGCTGTTACCTCCGGAGAGGTAAGGTTCAAATATGGTCTACTCTTGCATGGAGAAAATAGTGTGGAGCTGGCAATGATGAATAGGTGGTTAAAAAGATCTGTGGGATTTACAGTAAGGATGAATCACACATACTTTTGACACTGATTTAAACCAAGTAGTATATTTGTCGTGGTACAGGCTCGACTGCCAACTGTAAAAATGTATTCAGGTAATAGAATTTAAAGGTTTATGTCTAATAGAAAACCGTATAAAGTCTGATAAGACTTTAGTACTGTTGCAACTGTGAATAGTGTGTAGTAAACATATCTATATGAAAACAAACTATTGTGATTTGATATTACAGGCATGGCAGCTATTGCTTTAACTGGTTATTGAGAGAATGCATGCCAAAGCACACAAAGAGGACAGGAACATCGGCACGTCTGAAAAAATCCTCTGTCAACAGTGTCTTTCATTGCTCGCACAAACAATAGGCCCAGTTAATGAAACACACAACTATTTTTTATGAGAACAAAGCATGTCCCGAACACTTTTTTTAGAGCTCTCACAGTTTAGATCATGAATATTGGGTGTTCCTCAAACTCCACTCTGTTGAAACAAGTGAAAGGGGATCGCTATAAAATTCCAAGGTCATGATCACACAACAATGTGCAATAGGCTTGTTGTACTGGTGCAAGGGTCTCATGTTTCCTCTTGGGGGTTTTCACAGAAAGTCAGGAAGATGACTAAGCTCAAATCTGTGAACTTCATAAGGCTTTTTTTCCCTACCATCACCTTTAGAGCTAGCCACTGGCATGAATCAGAGAGAAATTCCTTTAGGTTCATGTTAGATGCTGAGGTCATGGACAAGTAGTGGAAAAAAGTATGCTGTCACCCATTACAAACTCAACAAATTGTCTTCCTTCCATATACTATTTCATACACAGTAAACACAATATAAAAAGATGGAAAAAGAAATGTAGAAAGATGCTAAAGGAAGTCCTGAAAAGCCACTGAATCAGATTCAATTAATTCACTGAATAGCGAGATTAAACAATAAAGGTCTGAGCTGAAGCCGTTAGAAAAGCTCACTGTGTTTACTTCACCGAGGAATTTTGCTACAACTCATTCTGTACAAATGATACTGCATTTAGTCTGAGCAGCCAGCAAATAAAAATTCCAAATCTTGCATCTTGCAATCCGCTTAATTTCAGACTTAAATGACTGGGTCATTGAGAACAATACTGATTTTGACCCAGCAGCTGAGGTAGCAGCGAGGAGCCTCCGAGACGCAGAAGCAAGACAAAAGAACGACAGCATGAGCAGCATGAGGCCCAAACGATCAGCTGCAGCTGACAACTCCTAATACAAAACCAGCGACGCACACAAATGCTCCTTTCACATACATTCAAATTTGTTGTCGCCTATATTTGTGCTTAACTGCTTAAATTATGAACTATTTACTTCTGAAATATGTAGCAATATTTTTTGTATTGCATTCTAAAATATAGGGTTTAGGGTTTATAGCATGGGAGTTTAAATCTCACATCTTAAACATACCAGCTGTCCAGAAATTCCTCTCACAGCAGCAGAATATGTTTGATGTTTGTGGTCATGAAATATAACTTCCAATCCTTCCAGAAAACCACATGGTCCAAACTGATAAAGAAGGGACGCCTACATAGACGCTGAACCTGTGTACTGCTAAAGATGGCAATAATCTCTCTCTTGGCATGAAGCTATCTTAAAGGAATTTGAAAATAAGCATAAAAATGACATTCTAGTCTATTTAATTCATTTCAATCTCAATTTCTGCAAAAAAAAAAAAAAAAAAAAGTATCCAGTAAGGATGATGTTCCAAAATAGGATTTTATATTAACAACGGTTATACCTGATAGATAAAGATTTAGCCAGTGGGATGAAATGAAACCTTTTCATTTTAAGCAGCGGGCTGTTGGCAGGGGCATGTCTCTTAGACAGAATGAAACAGGAGTACTGGGTCACTACTGCACACAGGCCCACATCAACTCCCTGCTGGCTGAATGTTCTCCAACAACAATGAGCCAATGGGCAGGGACTCTTTTGTTAGCACCAGAAGCTCACTGACAAACTGAAAGGGGCATCTTATAGCATAAACAAGCACGTGGCCACAATATGACTATTAAGGTCGTGTATTAAGGGTGCAATAGTCGATTTTTTTTTTCGATTTCTTACTTGTACAGAAAACCTAGAAGACATGATAACAAAAAAAAATATATCATGGTCATGGCCTCAGTGGAAGTGTATTATGTAGCTGAGAAGACCTGCCTGGAAAACTGCCATCAGGTCCAGAATGCTTGTTTGTTTGAATGGGCCTCCTGTCAGTCATTTTATAGACACGTTATGTTTCGATTCTGGGGGTGGAGTTTTATGAACATGGGTGGGCTCAAGGAGTTAAAAAAAAAAAAAAATCATTCAAATGTCAAACCCAGCTACTTTAACTTTACAGACCTTCCCAAAGCCACGTTCCAAAATCTAGTGGAAAGCCTTCTCAGAAGAGCAGAGGCTGTAGGAAAGGGGGAACAGCTCAATATTAATGCCCATGATTTTGGAATGGTATGCACAATATTTAGGTGTCCACATACTTTTGGCCATATAGTCCATACGAAATAGATAGAGACAGATACTGTACATTATAAAACATATAGGGGAAAAGTCTAGTCCAACCACTGGACTTCTTATCATCATCATCCTGTACAGTGCATGTCTTTTGAAATAAAGACCAAACAGAACACTGCTTCTGGTGTTTAGAGCATGCCCTTGCACGCTGCACATGTTTATGCCTGATCTAGTATTTCACCCAAAACAGAAAGACACAAGCTGTTCTTATAGGTAACTTTCTCGCAGCGTACATATCATCACTATGTTAGGAAAATAAGGTTCGTATGAGAACAAAAGAATCTGTGTGCACATACAGTCAGCTATCCTACACATAATGAATCTTTTAATACATTAGAAGCAAATTTTGTTTCGTTTCCTCACAACGCAAGTCAACACATCAACACAAGGCAACGAGACAAGTGAAATTAAGACAATGATCTTACCTTGAAAGCCTCCAGCTGTTGGTTAATGACCTCTGTCTCCATGCCAACTGGTCCTTGGGATTCCTCCTGCTCTTCTGCACCAGCTATTTTCTTTGTGAACGTATCCAGCTTGTAGTAAAACTCCTCCAGATGTTTCAGCATATCCTCAACCTGCTCTTTCCTCCCAATGGCTCGATCCATCAGTTTGCCACTCTGCTTGCTCAGGGCCTCTAAGTCTCTCTTCAGGCCCAGTAGATCTGGTGAGGCCTCTGACTCAAGCATCTTCTTGCAGTTATCTCTGGCACTGGCTGTGTTGCTCATCAGATCCTGGAGTTTTGTCACAAAGTTTTGGACGTTTCCTTGTTGATCTTGTAGAGTTTTCAGGTCTCTGGCTACTGGGCCCATACTATCCAATTCATCGTCCAGGTCAGCAAAGGTGGTGAACATCTCCCGAATGCTGTCCTGGAACTGTCCAACGCCCTGCAGTTTGTTCTCCAGTGTGGAGCACTTGTCTTCAATTGCTTTACTGATGGAGCTGTGCTCTTTCTCCAAAGTGTCTGCTTGAAGGAGGAGATCTATCACTCCTTCAACTTCTGGTACATCCACAACCAAACTTTGAGCTAGGCTTTTGAGGTTCTCTATCTGGTTCTGGACACCCTCTAAATTTTTCTGCTGAGCCTTAATGTTAGTTAGGTTCTTGTTACTATAACCTTGGACACCAAGACCAGATTGATGTTCTAGTTGCTTTCTGGCACCCTCAATTTGGTCTGAGAGGACTTTGTGTGTGTCACTGAACTCTTTCAACTTCTGCGAGAGCTTCTCAAGAGATTCTTTCTTGAGCTGCAACCCTTCTGTCAACTTATCCACGTTCTTCCCAATAACAATAATCTCTTCCTTCACATCATCTACATCTGCTGTGGCCACTTCTAGAAGGCTGTCAGCAGCTACGTTCAGCAGCTCCACCTGACCGCGATGTTTGTCCACATCCTTCTGGATGGCCTTTACCTGTGAGAGAGAGTTCTCAACTTCTACAGGATTCACACTGAAATTTGCCTTGTTTTTCCTGTCTTCACACTCCTGCAGCCAAGTGCCCAAGCTCTCTGCATGTTCTTTGTATTTTCTGGCCCTCTCCACAGCAATATTAAGCTTCTCTGCTCTCTCCATGGCACCCCGCTTTACTTTCTCCCAGTTGGACCTCAGGGCTGAGAGCTGTCCTTGAAGGGCCAACTTCTCCTCTCCCTCCGTGTTCTGTAGGAGAGCCTCTGCTTCCCGCATAATGTTCTTGTATGGTTCCTCTTGTTGACTCAGTGCATTCTGGATAATATTGTGCTCCCTTAGTCTTTGCAACAGAGTCTCCTCCTTGGTTGAGACTGACTGGGGCCCAGCCTGCTCCTTAAGCGTTTGCTCTAGCCAGCTCTGGAAGTCTTTAGATGTCCGATGAAATTCTTGGGAGCTGGCAAAGGTGGAGGTGAGATGTTGAATCCGCTTTCCTGGAGAAACAATTAGGCCACAAAGTTACAAGATAAGCAAAGGCAATCCCAATCTATTCCGATATTCAACAATACACCTGAATTATCATCATTAGACAGACAGCCAATCGGTTTAACAGGTTTCAAATGTGATAGCTATTTACAGTAAAAAACTGCCTATTCATGTTCTGAGGAAGAATTTTAAAAGTCGGACAGTACTGTGATTATCTGAGCATATAAATGTAACAAAACCGCAAAAGTCTCAGTAGTTACTGTAAATGTAAACAACTACACATTCTTCAGAATACACTGGTCAGTGAATGTAATCCAACAAACCTGCTTTGTCTTCAAGCATCTTAAAGGGTTTGGAGACACTTTCCAGCTGTGCTGTGAGATTGGCTCTGAGATACTCCTCAGTCACTAGAGCTGAAAGTTCAGAGCAGAGACTTTCAGCCTCCTTTAGCTTCTTCTTCTCTTCACACAGCTTAGCCAGGACAGCATTAGTGGCTTCTAGCTGCTTCTTGACAGCATCAGGCTGTGTGCAGAGGGTCTGCTGGCCATTCAGCTGAAACTCCAGGTCTGTTGCACTCTCACCTAGGTGCCGAAGAAGCTCCTGGAACCGAGTGGTCTTACCCACAGCTTGCTCAATGACGGCATCACGGTCAGACAGCTGGCTTGTCAGGCCCAGCCACTTCTGGGTGATAACATCCAGCTGTTTCTTTACCTTCTCTACAGTAGGGTCTTGATTTCCTGATGCAGTACTGATAACCATGGCAGCTTCATTCAGCTGCTCGTACTGAGGTTTGCGACCTTCAAACTCTTTCAGAAGAATCTAGGATTCAGTTAGAAATGTTGTACACTATGTTCAGGTTGTTTTGTCTTAAGTTTCTTCATACATCATTTTCAAATATGTAATATTGCCTGCTTTATATTTTAGCATACTTAAATACAGCCCTGCCAACCCTGAAGAGGCATAATGCTCTAGTCCCGCCAAGGAGGGTGGGGGTAAAAAAGGTGCATTCTGTCTAAGAAAGAAACTGGAGTGCCATAAAACAGGGTTTTATGGCAACCAGTGGCATTGGGTGAAAAAGCTGCTGTTCATCTGTTTTAGTTAAGATGTAGATACCAAAATAGTTCACATGCACACTTGTAAGAAATTGTGAACATGTAAACATTAAACATGAAAAATTACTTTCATTACTCTCAGTTTTACATGTGAGATGGGGAGAAAGAGGTGGGGCTTCCAGGTGGTCAATCGTTTGGGATTCATAAAAATGGCTCATCTTCTGTTTTTACTGGGGAAAAAGAAGCCCCTCTTAGTATATTTCTGTGTGATAAATTGTAGCAGCATACACTAACGTTAAAATGCCGAGCTCCTAGGCAAAATGCATGAAGGGTGGCAAGGTCTGTATGTATTATCCACAACATATTTAATGCAATAGTTTTCTTTTAACTGTACTTCTGCTCTAGTACCTGGACTTGCTGCTTTTGCGTGTTAAGCATATTGGGGTCCATAGATAGAGGGCCTAGAACACTCATCATCAGATCTTTCTCTTGAAGCCACTGAGAGAGCTGTGGTTGGTTTGTCTGGAAGAGCTCCAGCATGCGGGATGACTCCTCCAGATGCTGCTTCCTGTTCTCTACAGATCCCCTGACCTCCTCCCATCCTGCATCTGTAACATGGAGCATAGCACAGGCAGCATCACTCAAAATCTGTTACAGGGCAAACTGCATCTAAGGTCATGGGCTTTCCTAACTACAGAAATGCTTTTACATGAAGGGACGGTTTTGCACCTGGTCAGCACTAGGGTTCTGAAAATTATTACAGTGGAATAGATTTTGTTTTAGATTAATATTTTGGGAGATGCATACCCATCTGTTTCAGCATGTTCTTCCATTTTTCTGCCTCAGGTGAATCAGGGCTTTCCTCTATCAGGTGGAGTAGCTTCTCCCTCAGTTCTTGGTACTGCCGCTGTTTTTGGTGGATATTTTCCTCATAAGCCTTTGTCACAAGAGAAAAAAATAGGGATTTCACTGTCAATATCAACAAGAAATTATTCAATTATTAAACATGTAATTTGAAAGTGCATTCACACAAACAGCTATACATAACTTATTGAACGAGCGCACTCACTTTCTGCCGTTCGATTTGCATTTTCATTGAGTCTTTGCCTGCTGGCTCAGAGTTCCATGATACTGCTGTCTTCTTCATGTTCTCCAGCCACTGCAGCGTTGACTGAGTCTCATCCTGGACCCCTTGGACCTTTAGCAACAGAGCACTTAGCTCTGAGGACCTGGTCTTCAGCAGCTCCCCAAGGCTGCTATAATCCTCACTGACACAGGACATGTTCTGCTGCACCAACATCAGCTCTGTGAACAGCACAGAAAAAAATAATTTGTCTGCTATAGCTAGAAAAAAATGTCAAATAAACTGCATTTGGTTAGGATATGTTTATACACAAACTGAGTAACCAGCAACAGCTTGGTATTATTCTTTGAGCTTACATTTGCTGAAGAAATTGTATCAAATGGAATTTAGAGTTTTCAGGCAAGATGCATGGGATACATAAGAGAAAAAAAATGTGATGAAATGTGAAACTGTACATTTTTACCTTTGTTTGTCAGATATGGACCTCCTGGACCTGAGCCATTACTGACTGCTGAACCTAGGGCAGTAAAAGAGAATGCATCACATTTCATCCATTTAAGATCATACTGGAAACATTGCCTTGGACAGAGACAAGCACAATAAGTGGGCTCATAAATTCCTAAAAATAATCTCTGGGAATACCTGATTTATGATGCATTCTGGCTTTGGCTGGTGATGTCAAAACACTGATTAGGGTACACAGTGCAGACCCTTTGCTATTTATATCTTGGACAGCAGGAGCTTTAGAAGTCCATTCTTCTAGCAAGCCCTGCAGAGAAACAAATCTGGCTTTTAAAGCAGTGTAAACACGCAAAAATGCAAAATATGCATCTGTTAATGTTCCCAAAATTACTAAGAGAGTTCACTTGAACAGAGGAGGCTATTCAATATCATTTCTTATAAAATTACAAAAAGCACTTGTTTCCATCCTAATGCAATTTAGATCTTTGGTCTTATTTTACATAGTCAAGCATATTTGGTTTTGGGAATTGGGAATTTTTAAAAAAATAATTTTTAATATTAAACTTATATTAAAATAAATTCATTGTGTATATTTACTCAGTGTCATTTTTATTCATATAAATTTCCAGTACTAGACACCTTATAATTAGTCTGGTGTAAAATATGTATTTAAAAAAACTATATGTATTAAAAAATTTTATTTCCTCCACTAGGCCAGCACAACTAATTATAGTTATTGTCTGTGAAAATGGTAAAAGGATAAGAGCAGAGACCTGAAATATACCTAGGTGGGAGTCAGATGTCCAGTGCATTTTTTTTTTATTAAGGTTAATCTAGCACAATGTCATGTATTGGAGGCGAAGGCAGATGAAAGTGCAGACGTAAATTTAGACACACACAAAACATGGACTAGGATCTTGAGGCAAAAGACAAAGACCCCAAGCTGCATTCATGTCAAGGCCAAATTGGAAACAAGACATGTCTGTATATGCTGCAATATTTTCTAATGAATGTAGTTGGTTCTATTTCCCTAAATATAAACAAATGGAAACCACTACAACCCAAAGCATGTTAAAGCCCAGTTTTCATAAGAAACCATAAACATGTCGCATCATGTACAATCACATGTTAATTAATGTGTCCTTTCTTTGTCCCACGGGCTTCATATCTGCCTGCCTGCTCCCGTCCCTGCATCAGACTAAAAACACCCGCTCCCACAACTTTTGTGGGGTCCCATGGGATCCCAGTCCCAATTCACACCTCTACAGCGTTGTTTTCTCTAAAATAAAATAAATGCAATTTTTTAATGGGAGCAAATATGATTGAGCTCAGCTCCAAAGTATCGCCTGTGTGGGAAACAGTGAAGAGGGTGCCCTCACATTGACTTTCTTCACGTCATTTCCCAGGCCCTGTTCACTGCAGTTGGGCTGAACCACAGGCACTTGCTCTTTTGTCTCCTCCAGCCACTTCATCAGCACCCCTGCAGCTGCTTTGAACTCACCCAGCTGGTCCTGGCAGGACAACACCTCCTCCTCTCTGTAATACACAACATCCACACACACATACTGTTACATTCTCATGACACAGCAGTCACACCACTAATGAGGCCAACCATGCAGGTGGCATTAATTATATTTTCTGCCAGGACTCATCGAAATGAATCTTGTATTTATTCTCACAGAATACTATAACACAGTTCAGATGTCAATGGGCTAGATAAATAAATAAATATAAAAAAGACATCACAGAGCAACACTCACTTCTCTTTAACAGTGTCCTTAAAGGTATTAAACGTGTTAGACAGGTTTGCCAGCTTGCCCTGAATTAGAGCTGTGCTTCCCTCTGGGCCAGAGTTAGCAAGCTCCTTTGACAACAAGTGCAGTGTTTCCATGTCCTGTGCGTGTTCAGCCAACTCTGCATTTATATCCTTCAAACATAGATTTGGAATATTTTTAATTCAGTTAAATTACACATGGCTATTAAATTGTCTTAAGCTGGGAGGGTACATTCTAGAAAATATTCCTTGAGTAAGTAGCTTGGGGATTACCTGCACCAGCTGGGAGAGCTCATTTACATTTTTCCCAGGTCCATCGGTCTCACAGAGAGCGTGTGAATGTTTCAGCACAAACTCCTGGACCTTCTCCGATGTCTTCTCAAACTGTTCCACCTTGTCCTTCAGCTGCTCCATCTGTGAAATCTTCTGCTTGTGCTTCTCACAGGCAGTTTCAAAGCGTTGTGTCAGTCCTTCCATCTTTGCCTGGAGAGCAGCTGCTGCTGCTGGCTCTGCAGTCTCTACAAACTTCTTCACTTTGGCCTTCATAGTGGAGATACTGCTCTGCCTGCTGGACATGTCCTGCTCCAGAGCCTGTGTATTAAAAAAATTGGGGTCACATGATAATCTCTTTGTTTCTTGTCTACGTAGGCAATTTCGTTGTACATCCACTGTTACAATGACAATAAAGAATTACTTAATCGTGTTGTTCATGTAAGAGGTGCTGTTATTTTTGTTGTGAATATTAGATGGGAACAATAATATTCAGGTTTTTTTTTAACATGGTTTTAAAAAAAGTACTCATTCATTTCTAAATGAGATAATGTTAGGGTTGCATAAACTAGTCAACTTGGTAGAATTTTTTAAGTCAACTGCTGTAATAAAAACGTCGTAAGAACGTTCTATTGGTGAGAAAAAGCAACATACTGCCTCCTTGCTGAGTGCATCTGCAATAGCAGCTGAGTCTAGGGGCACTTGTGATTCCTCCCCAACATTTTCCTCCACCGCCTTCATCCAGTTCATCATCTCATCCAGACCATCCTGCACACTGAGTGAGCGCGTTAATGTCACCTGCAGCTTCTCATTCCGGTCACTCACTGACTTGGACAAGTTATCGTACCTTTCCACCATGTCATCTGAAAACAGTTTAGAGATAGGTCAAGTAAGGATACCACAAACCATTTAAATCGTAAACACTGTAGCAGACTGTAATACTGTTAGAGAATTATAGTATACTATAACAACATTGTATTCTGAACACCTTAAAAAGGTCCACAAAGGTCATTTAAATGTAAATATTTGGTTATCAGAGCTCCATTTACTTTTTATTAGACGGAATATTACTTTAAATGGAGTAGAGTAAGAATAGAGATTTGAGAATGGTATGACCCACCAACTGCTTCCTGAATCTCATCCTTGTTGTTTAGCAGGTCTCCCTCTGCTGTGATGAGAGCATCTGCTGTTTTGCGTAGTGTCTCCATAGCCACCTGATGGCCAGTGGTCTGCCCTTGAAGAGCCTGCGACAGACAACGAAATACTAAATAACATCACTAAAAATTATCAATATAATGTAGTGCAAGTTAAATCAAGAGAATTCTCAAATGAATTATTGTGTCATGGGTGAATAACCAGTTTAACAAATAGAACCATAATAAACAATCACTAAAAACATAAACATCTCTAATCCTTTAATATCACGTTGCCCTCATATTAACTGCAGGCCAACAGAGTGAGCATAGAGCATTAACACAGACAAACTATGTTGGAGCGAGCTGGCTAATTTACATAGTGTTCTCTGCTTCTTTAACAAAACCTTTAAGTGGTTTGTGTGATTCATGCTGTTGTGTGTTGTTTGAAAAGAGTGTGTGTGTATATGGAGTGTCTGCACAGCTGAGTAATGATCTTCCAGTCCTTTTGGGACTATGAATAAAGTCTGAAGAGTGAGTGTAAAAAAAGCTTTTCCATTCCGTGTTGTCTATGCTAGATGTAAATGTTTTGACTCCAATAACATAGCTGTGAATGATGAAGAAAGTGTGGGACTCTTTCTCATGCCTTGGTCTCTTCCAGTTGTCTCTGGAGTGTTTGGGGGTCTGCAGCAATAGGTTCAGACTGCTGCCTTCTCGCCTCTGCCTCAGAACTATTGAGCCATGTCAATAGGCCACTAGTAGCATCTTCATACTTCTTGTACTTGTCAATGACCTCTTTGAGATTGTTTCCAAGCTGGTTGCACTGAAACAAAGGAGAGTTCATTATAAGTACACACTATACATGTGCTCAAAAATTTGAGATAGTTGAAAGGAGGAAAATAAAAGTTTGTTAATCCCTTAAACTCTCAAAACCTTTCGGTAGGTCCAGACTTACATATCTTGCTCTTGTAACTACATACAGTCAGCTGCAGAATTATTGGTACCCTTGGTAAATACTGATTGGCGGAAAAAAATTTATGAGAAAAACTTCTGTGGTTAATTAGCTTAATCTCACAATGAAAATACTTATGAAATCTAACCTTTCACGGAAGTAAATTTATTTTAGGGAAAAAAAACTCATCAAACCTTCCTTTGCCAACATAACACCATTGAGTCTTCTCCTATAATGCATAATAAGACTGGGGAATACAGAGCAAGAATTCTCTCCCTAATGATATCTCTTTGTCTCACTGTGTGTGTGGGGGCAAAATGCACTTGTGTCTCCTTAATGCCCTTAATTATTTCATGGGTGTTGCCATTTTTTTACAGGCATTTCCCAATTTATAAAGATCTCATTTCATTTGTGATTCTCTAATAATCTCCATGTTGATGAATGATTTGGTCTGATTAGATTTGGCCTCATATATTTGCAGGAAGTCATGGATGACCAAACCTTTAAAAAAAAAAACGTGAGAACATTCTTCAGTTATATTTTGATCCTAAGAATTTCTAGGTTGCAAACAAATGTGATACATGTAGGTTTGTTAACAAAAATAATTTTGGCAATATTTAAGGTTTTTTATGGTCTTCAAATAACAAATAAAGGTTTGATTTATTTCATATTTTCAGTGTGAGAGGAAGCTAACTAACCATAAAACAATTTTTCATAACCATTACTAAAAGTGCCAAAAATTCTGCAGCCAATTTTATATTTTTCTATTAGTTTCATAAGAAAATAATTCATAGTAGGTGATAAAGATATATATATATACACTGTATAATAAGCTAGTGATTTAAGGGGTAAATAGCCTGAGATATCAGCTTTGGATGACGTGGTTTTACACGGGGTTTATTATTACTTTATTTCCATAGAAATGTTGCCACCTGTTGGTCAAGAATGGAAAGCACTCTGCTAAGAAACACTGCAAGGCCCACAAACATCCAGGCAAAGATAAAGTGTAATTACTTGGGTGTGCATGACTTTGTATTGAGTAGCGGTGGAATCCAGCTTCTCCTTGACAGCAGCACACGTTCCTGAAGTGTCCACCTCAAGCAATCCCTGTTTCTCCTTACACTCACTACGGCTGCAGGCCTTGGCCACATCCAGCACCTTCTGGCCTGAGATGGTGATGAAACGCAAGTCTCCCTTGTGGGAGATCACGTCCTCGTAGAAGCTTTTCTGCTTCTGAAGCTTCTCCTGTAGAACATCTAAATGGCCAGTGGGGGCTCCCAGCTCTGCCAGCTGCTCCTGTGCCTGCTGCAGCCACACTCCAAACTCCTTGTAATCACCTTGGAACTTGTGCAGCTCCTCCTGAACACACTGCATCTGCTTCATCTGCTGCTCAGCCTGGGTGAGTGAGGCCTCATAGCGCCTCTTCAGCTCCTGGATGTCCATCTGGAGCTTCTCTTTTTCAGTTGGAGAGAGAACGTCTGCCTGCTTGTCCAGCAGAGCCTTTGCAGACTGGGTGGCAATGATTAAGTCTTGCTGCTGGGAGAGGATCTCTTGGTGGTGAGCCTGTAGAGGGATGTTTTACATTATGTATTTTATTTCTCTATTTCTAGAAATCGCTCACATTTAATTCTATACTGCTCACTAAAACATGATTATGCAACTGGACTCTTCTACTTACCTTAAGCCTCTCATATTGCTGATCTATATCCAATTCTTTAGTGTCTTCACCTGACCACCGTGAGGTATTATCTGTGGAGTCCAGTGCATTTCCATTAGGGTCATCTTCCCTTCCTGTTATCTTTCCTTCTGCTGGCATGTTTCCATTCTCTTTGGCTGTTCCTTCCATCTCTTTTTCTTTCCCTATATTGGATACCCAGTCTAAGAGAACCTCTATTTTATTTTTGGTCTCTTCAAGTTGTTCCACAGCTGCAACCTAATAAAAAAAAATATATATATATATATATATATTTTTACAAAATACTTACAACAAGCTAGAATTATTAGTGGTAACACAAGTAGCAGTAGAAACTGTCCAACCTTTTCTGTCTCCTGTCGGATAACAGTTGTCACAACGTTCTCCAGTTCTTTCCTGGTTTCCTCTGCTCTCTGGTTTAGCATATTGGCTTTGCTCTTCACCTCTTCCAACTTGAGCTCAATAGCAGCCACCTGCTCGGGTGTCAGTTTGCTCCGGTTCTCCTCCAGGAACTTCTTAGTGCTACTGATGACTTCATTCAAGGCACTTACATTAGCCTGGATGTCTTTCTGCAAAGCCTGATCGAAATGTGGAGACAGACCAGGAGTCATGAATTTAGTACCGGTTGTACAAATCTTAAAAAATTGCACTTGCAACCACAACAGATAAACCAAATTTAGGTTGAGGTACGTAAGTTACATTTTTAATTAAATATATCACTTCTCAGCAAAATACTATAAATGATGTGTATGTATATACCTGGTTCTCTTGTTGGTACTGCTGGAGGTCTCCCACACTCTTTGCACTGTTGGATTGCTGCTGGTGTCCAATGAGACGGTTCTCAGTCTGTGTTAGGTCATCATACAGCTCCTGAAGCTTGGCTACAAACTCCTTCTGCCTCTCAACAGCATTCTGGCACAAATGACAACTTGAGTTATAAAATGAAAATTCTTTCAATTTAACATAATTCAACATTCCACAAAGTCAACACAACTGAGTATGCTGTAAACATGTTAGCTATTAACAAGATTAGGGTTTTGAGTTTTGACCAAAAAGTGACAAATGCAAAAAGAAGACAAAAGTTTTCTTGGATATGTTAGGGCTGACTTGTTGGAAAGCATTCCAAAGAAGATGCACAGTAAAAAGCTTTGGTCCTCTCAAGTAAGAGCTCAACGGTTTCTTGAAGCCTGCAAAATGTGAACATGATCAGAAAATACTTGTATGCTGTGATCATGCAATGTTATTGTTGTGTTGTTAGGGAAATCATGCATTTCCTACCAACAGCACACTGATGTATTGATTCTATAATCAGCAAAAGCATCCCGTTCCAAAACAGCTCAACATATTTCAGTGAACTCCATGAGGATTTGGAGTCATTCAGACCTTCTGCTGAATCTCATCCTCACAGATCTCCAAATGGAGGTCCAGTGTGTGCCTCTGAGTAAACACTCGGTCCATCAGTTCCTTAAAGGCTCTCTGAGTGGCACTGAGTGATTTCAGCATCTGTCTGTTCTGGGCTGAGGTTAGGAACTGTGCATGCTCAGATATGAAGTTCTGGACATCAAAAGCTGTATCTTCTAGATTCTGTCGAGTGCCAGATAAGTTCTTCTCCAGGTCCTGAAAACAAAAAAAAGAGTCTTTAAATGATTATGGGTTAAATTCCAGTATACTTTATTGGTAAATGTTGATGAGATAGTTAGCCTATGAAATAAATAAAATTGGATTTTTAAAAAAAAATCAAACATACCTTATTTTGTTGAATCCTATATTTAACTGTCTCCAAGTCATCCGTGTTCATGATGTCAAGCTTACATACCATCTCACTATTATCTTGAATACAAGATGACAGCTTTTCAAGGGAACTGAGAAGGTCTTGATATGTACACTCCAAATTTGCCTGAAAAACATTCAGACATGAACAAATCTTATGTCAACACTATGCAACTATTCATTCTAATGCTAAATTAATAAAGGCATATGGTCTGTTTCTCAGATACTGACCTTGGCTGCATCAGTGGCCTGGAGAATTGCGTTACGTCTCTCAGATGATAAATGGCGAACATCTGTGAAAGAGGCTTGCAAATCTACAAAAACTGTAGCTAAATCGTGTTGGACTTGTGTGGGGATGAGTTCATCAGCAGATTTTAAAAGCTGCTCAGCTACCTCCAAATCTGAGGTTAAAATGCCAGGAAATGTAGCAAGCTGTGCTTCCAAAGACTAGAAACAAAAATTGTTTGGGATTAGAGGTTATACAAACAGGAACAAGGTGATAAATGGAGATGGATGAAAATATATCTAGCTAGTAAAGCAGATGTACAAAGTCAGAAGAAGGTGAGCAAGAAAAAGCATTTGAGTATGTGAAGCATTAACAAAAATCCAACATTGCAATGATGGACAAACCTGAGCTGCTTCCAGTTGGTCCTGTAAAGCTTCAATGTGAGTTGCTAAAGGACCTTGGGTCAAAAAATCATTCCTGATGTCTTCAAGTGTGTCGTAGTGATCCTGGAGTTTACCGACACATTCCAAGTAATCCTGGGTGGAACATTTCTGCAACATATTCCAAAATAATTATTATTTGTTAATTATTTACAGTATTATCCAAATTCAAAATGTATCTCAAGTTAAATGCTCACTCTGGGTCTAACTTTGGCCTCCTCTACTTCCTCAGTGGTTGAAACATTTGCGTCATCGTCGCAACCATCGCCGGCAGCAGCTTTGGGCTGAGTTTCAATACCTTCCATACATGAGCCTTCATCTCCCTGAGCAGTGGTTCTCAGCAGACCTACAATTTCTTTCAGCATTTCTGGTTCTTTGCCAGCAGACGTCTCCTTAATCATCTCTTGAAGCTGTGACTGCATTAGCACTGGACTACTTGTTTGCTGAGCATAACCAGTGACTTCAGATGGATACTTCTCTTGATTTACATGCCCTGGAAGAATTCCCTCATGCTCGCTCAAATCCTTGAGCAGACCTGAATCTGTGCTCTCTACAAGGACCTGAGTGACATTTGTGTCATGTTGAGTTGTAGCAGTGGGTGAGATGCTCTCATTGCTGTCAAGGGCTTGCCTTTCCTTGCTCTGGATCTCATTTACAGCTCCTTTCACTGCAGTTTTTTCCAGTTCATTTAAATACGTTGGTGGAAATTCACTCTCTGTCACTGAAGAATTTGCACACAGCTTATCTCCATTATTGTTGGAGTCTTGGGGTTTTGAAGATTTTGAAGACTGTTCTCCCACAATGTGCGCTGGAGTGATGGCAGTTTTGTACTGTGAGGTTCCTGTGTCATATCTGTTCTTCTCGGATATGACAAAGCCTGAGTTAGGCAGACTGGAGTCAGCTGCTGTGTCAGGTACTCCACCTTGCTCGGCTAAGTGCTGCTTACTTATTGAGTCATCACTGAGAGTTACATCTGGCACGAACTTCAAGGTGGGACTTGTTTTGGGAGTGTCTCCACAGCAAAGCTGTGACATGTCTATAGACTCTGAGGTGTTGACACTGACCAAGTCAAAATCATTCATTGTCTTATTGTCAATATGACTGGATTGGGTCTCTACTGCTTTGAATGTTGCATGGTCATTAACTGTTCCTGACTTGCACTCATTCTCAGGTCCCTCCACGATCCCACTACTCTTGCTAATTGTACACTGATTCAGATCTTTCTCGTTCATGTTTGTTTGAACAAAACAATCTACTGACCGAGACAATACTTCTTCCTGATCTTGCACATCTTCACTTGATTCGGGACTCACAATTGTTTTCCCTGCAGCTCTCATGCCTGATAACTGAAGCAATGTAGAAGAAGATAAAGACGGTTCATTATCTGCTAGTGTTTTGATATCTTCTATTCCATGTAAGCTATCTGAACCTGTTTCATTGGGGAAAGTACCTGCGGTTTGCTGTGGCTCATTGAAAGCACTGTGCTGTTTGGGTGTATTCACTAAGCTCTCTGATTTCTTTTCATCAGAATAAATATCACTTTGCACTGAACAGGATATGTCAGAGTCACTCTCAACAGAACGTCTCCTCTGGTTTACTGCTGCTTCATTAAAAGCCACATCCATAACACTGGCTAAAGGGGCTTGACATAATGCATTAAAGGCAATATTACAAGAAATTCCATCTTGATGATAATTCTCTTTTTCTGGAACATTCCCCAACTCTGTTTGATTTCTATCTCCATTGTATTTGGTATCCAAACAATCTGAATTGTCAACATCCTCTAAACCATGGGCATGGACAATTCGCTCAACCTCATCCTGTTTTCCTGAATCAAAACCAGTAGCTGAAGGAATACTATTAACTGTCTTTAAGAGCAATGTGGAGTTCAGACTAGTCATGTGTGTTGTGTCTGTTAATACATGAGTGGTGACCTCTGTTCTTTTAAATAAATTTTCAGCACATGGACATTTTTCACCCAGCTCCTTATCAGTGATTGCCTCACTAACTGGACTTGAGTCCAAACTACCGATCATTGGGGTTGAGCTGTTTAATAGAGGAGTAGCTTCCTCTGTCCTGTTCACTGAATTTTCAGTATTTCCAGATAGAAAATTGGTTTCCTTTGTACTTTTCACTTCAGTTTCAGTATGTAGACATTTGTCATACAACAATTTGTCAGTGATCTCACCAATGACTGTCTTTAAGATAAATGTCTCATCTAAACGACTGACCATTTGTGTTGAACTGCTTACAGGAGTGTCTTTTTCTGTCCTGTTCACTACATTTTCAATACTTGGACATAACTCCCCATCGGTGATCTCATCACTAAATGGCTTTAAAGTGAATGAGTCCAAACTACTGGTTATTTGTGCTGAAGTCATTAAGGGAGGTGTGGCTTCCTCTGTTCTGTTCACTGCATTTTCAGTACTTGGACATTTTTGACTAAAATCCTCTGCAGGGATCTCATCACTACCTGCCATGAAGGTGAATGATGAATCCAAACTGCTGGTCATTTGTGTTAAGTTTGTTGATAAAGAAGTTTCATCTGATGTCCTCACTGCATTTTCAGTACTTGGACATATTTTGGCAAACGCATCATCAGTGATTTCCTCACTAACTGTATTTAAAGTGAACGAGGAGTCCAAACTACTGATCATTTGTGCCGAAGTCGTTAATAGAGGACTGGCTTCCTCTGTTCTGTTCACCGCATCTTCAGTACTTGGACATTTTTTGCTTAGGTCCTCAGCAGGGATCTCATCACTATCTGCCAGGAAAGTGAATGATGAATCCAAACTGCTGGTCATTTGTGTTAAGTGTATTGATAAAGATGCTTCATCTGATGTCCTCACTGTATTTTCACTTGGACATTTTTCACGAAACATGTCATCAGTGACCTCCTCTGCATTTAATGTGAATTGAGTTGTCCTCAATGAATTTCCAGCACTTGGACTTTTTTCATCAATTGTGTCAACAGTGATCTCCTTGCTAGCTGTCTTTATGGTGAATGAGGACTCTAAGCTGCTACTCATTAATGGAGGAGTGTCTTCCTCTGTTTTCTTCACTGCATTTTCAGTAGTTGAACATTTTTCATCAGGGATCTCAGCGGACTTTAGGGTGAATGATGAGTCCAAACTGTATATATCCTGTTTTGTGTTGGTTTTCATCTCATCTTCAGTCCTTCGACATTTTTTACCAAGTTTCTCGGCAGTGATCTCATCATCACTAACTGTCTTTAAGGTGAAAGATGAGTCCAAACTATTGGCTATTTGTGTTGAAGCTGTTAATATTTGAGAGTCTGAGTCATTTGTGCTTTTCATTGTATTTTCATCACTTGGACATTTTTCAGCATTCTCATTTGTGATCTTTAAGGTGAATGATGAGTTCAAACTACTTTCAGTACTTGGACATTTTTCACCAGTAATTTCATCACTAATTGGCAGTAACAATGTTGAGTTCAGACTACTTGTCATTTGTGCCGAGTTTGTTAATAGAGGATTGTTTTGCTCTGTTCTTTTCATTTCAGTTTCAGTACTCATATATTTTTCACCACAGCCTTCAGCAGTTACAGCAGCACTAACTGTTGTTTGCGAAAATGATGAGTCCAAAGTACTGGGCAATCGTGTTGTGTTTATTAATGGAGTGTCGTCCTCTGATCTTTCCACTTTATTTTCTGTACTTAGACATTTTTCACCAAACCCTCCAGCAGTGATTTTGTCAAGAACTGTCTTTAAGGTGAATGACGAATCCAAAGTACTGGTCAGTTGTGTTGAAGTTGATAATACACTAGTGACATAATCTGGCCTTTTTATTGCATTTTCAGTACTTGGAGATTTTTCAGAAGCGATCTCATCACTAACTGTATTTAAGGTAAACAGCGAGCCCAAACTACTGATCATTTGTTTTGAATTTGCTGACAGATGAGTGTCTTCTTCTGGTCTATTTCCTGTATTGTCAGTACTTGGGAATTTTTCACTTAAGTCCACAGCAGGCATCTCAAAACTCTCTTTCTCTGCATCACTATCTGTCTTTAACAGGAACGATGAGTCTAAACCACCGATAATTTGTTTTGAATTTGTTGACAGATGAGTGTCTGCTGGTCTTTTTATTGAATTTTCAGTACTTGGACATTTTCCTCCAAGTTCATGAAAGATCTCCTCATTACTAACTGCCTTAAAGGTAAATGATGTGTCTAAACTATTCTTATTTTGCGTGGAGTTTGCTGACAGACAGTAGTCTTCTTCCAGTGTTTGCATCTCAATTTCAGTATTTAAATCCTTATCACTAAAATCCCCATCAGTGATGTCCTTTTCACTTACTGTCTCTAAGGCATACGATGTGTCCAAGCTGTCGGTCATTTGTGTTGATTGTGTTGCTAATAGATTGGAGGCTATCTCTGTTTGCTTCACCTCATTTTCAGTTTTCAGACACTTTTCATCAAACTCATCATCAGTGATCCCCTCACCAGTAACTGTCTTCAAGCTAGATGCTGAGCTACCAGTGAATTGTGTTAAGTTTGTTAACAGAGCATTGCTTTCAGCTCTTCTTATTAATCCATACTCAGTACTTGGACATTTTTCACCAAACTCCTCAGCAACAATCTCCTCATCAGTAACTATCTTTAAGGACTCTGGATGACTTTGGACTTTTGATGAGTCCAAAGTGTTGGTCAATTGTGTTGAAGTTGCTAATAGATTAGTGACTTCATCTGGCCTTTTCATTGCATTTTCAGTACTTGGAGAATTTTCAGCAAACTCTTCAGCAGTGATATCCTGAGAACGAACTGTATTTAAGACGTATGATGAGTCCAAACTACTGGTCATTTGATTTGAATTTGTTAATTCTTCTGTTAGATTGCTTGTATTTTCAGTACTTGCACATTTTTCACTGAAGTCCACAGCAGGGATCTCAACACTGTCTTTCTCCTGAGCCGTGATCTTATCATCACTAAGTGTCTTTAACGGGAACGTTGAGTCTAATCCACTGGTCATTTGTGCTGAAGTTGCCAATAGATTTTCAGTACTTGGACATATTCCCCCAATCTCCTCAGCAATGACCTCCTCGTTACTAACTGTATTTAAGATAAATGATGAGTCCAAACTACTGGTCATTTGTTTTGACTTTGTTGATAGAGGAGTTTCATCTTCTGACCTATTTACTGTATTTTCAGTACTTGGACATTTTTCACTGAAGTCCACAGCAGGGATCTCATCACTATCTGCTTCCTTATCACAAACTGTCTTTGCCTTAGACACACTGCAAACATACTTTCCATCAGGATCAGTGGTGGCCTTCTGGGCTACTTCTGAACCAAGGACGAAGCTGCCAATATCATCAGTAATCAAACCCATCTCCCAAGCCTCCCTAGCACTGATGTTTTTTCCAGTTGAGTCATAGAAACCACTAAGTAAATTTTGCTGCTGCATGATTTGAAAAGCTATGCGAGATGAAATGTAGCTTTGTGACACAGCTTGTTTCAGTACTGACATGGTCACGGTTTTGTTTCTTAAGACATTGTGCCTTCCAAACTGCAGTGCAAGTACCTCTAAAACGGTCTCATCATCAATGAGGCCCATATCAAAAGCATCATTAAGGTTGTATCGCTTTCCAGAAGTGGCATCTAAAATGCCCCCCTCTTTTACTTGGTCCCTCAGAAGGTATAACACATGGTCTCTTTCAAGCTTGTTATCATGCACACCTTCACAATGTGAGTATTCAGTGAACAAATCAACTTTTTTAGCTTTTTTACTGCTTAGTACAGAACACTGTGTGGGGTCTTCATCTTTTGCTTGAACTGAATTTTCTCTGTGATTCAAAGGTACAGTCTTCTCTACTTCTGAAAGCAAATTTGTTTGATTGACAATTTCAGGATTTAATTTTTGTGAAATGTGCGTTCCTGTGCATGTATCTGTGAATGTATCCTCAGGTGCACTTTCATTTGTTTTAATCTCAGATGCTGAAGCTTTATATGGAGCACTTTCCAGTGACATATTAAATATCTCACCTGACCCTGAGGTAAGACTGTCGGACTCAGTAGTTGAAATTTTTATACAATGATCACCCTCTGTAGAGACCTCTGAAATACTCTCTTCTGCTATTGTCGGTAAAGGCTCATCAATATGCAAAACTGCCAATTCACCAGTGTGTGTGATGTGTGCATCTTCTGGAAAGTCCTCATCTAGAGATGAATCATGGATATTAGCATGTGTGTCAGTTTCTGACATTTCTAGCAGTACTTGTGCCATTTTATTTAATTGCCTATCAAAAATTAAAAGCCTCTGTCCTGATTTGGGGTCCAAGTAGCTGTTCATCATTAAAAATGAAACAAAAAGTTGTTTGGCTTCCAAGGAAGATGGGGCGTTTATACTCTTTTCATTAGCTTCCAATCCTTCTCTGGATTTTTCAGAACCCTCAATTTGAAGCTCACGCATTACTAGCCATGATGAAAATTTGTCATTGAGATCATCTACATCAGGGAACATATCTGGTATCTCTATCGTTTTTAAAAAGTCTACTGTGCAAGCATTGATGAAACCATTCTGTGCAGCAGAGTCGATATCAACTACCTCAGAGTTCTCTGGTATGTAAAATGCTGCTATTTTATGCCTGTTGCACAGAAGCTCATGTGCCAGTTTCTCAGTGATGATTTCATGCTGTATGGACATCGAGACAGTGAGGATTTCACCAGATTGAGGCCAGAGGAGGCCCATGAAACATTTCTGTCTCTCCAGAACTAACAGAGCACTTCTGGAACTCATTAAATCACACTGGACAGCTTCATCGACTGTCAGTCTAGCCCCGTTTTTAGGGTTTACAATGCCACCATTTTGGGCTTGGTGGCTCAGAATTCCACTGGCAGTGTCCTGATCAATAAGACCCTCAGATACGGCCTCTTCTACTGTAAGCTTACAGTTTGTTCTAGGATCAACTATGCCTCCTGCAAACAGCTGCGCACTCAGCAGCCGGAGCATGGTCTCTCGATCTATCAGACCCTCATGCATCGCTCTCAGAATGCTCACCTCTCTCCCAGATGTAAACGCTATGCTTCCATCTTTTGTAGACTTCACCGCCAGCAAACGAAGCCCTGTCTCCTCATGCACAGTGCTCCTCTGCACAAGCTGAATAAGAGAAACCTTTTCAGCTGTATTAGGATCAATCAAATCCTTCCAGGTATTCTGTCTTTGTAATATTTGGATATAGAGAGACTGGGGAATTAGGCCAAATTCAAATGCCCTCTCAAGACTTAAACTCTCTCCAGTGTATGTCACTCTTAACCCACCAGTGGCTAGCTGGATTTCAATGATCTTTACAGCTAGACGTTCAGGAATTGCCCCATCCTTCACTGCAGCTACCGTCGGCAAGGGTTCAGAAGCATAACGTGGACTTTGAATGCATTTATTGGCTTCATTCAAGTCTTGCAGTTGCTTATACATGGGTTCATCCACGAGGCTGTGCTTGAATGCATCCTCCAAGTCTAGACACATGTGGAATTCAGGTAAGATGAGTTCAGATGTTATGAGCTGTGCCTCAAGGAGACTGAGCCCAGTGCAGTGGTCAATGAGACCGTTCTGCACTGCCCGACATACAGACAACACTGCTCCTTTTCCCACATCGAGAATGCCTTCGATGACTTCAAACTCCTGCAATACAAGGAATCTGAATGAAATGTGCATCGCGGACGTGAAATTATTTACAGCTTTTATAATTCTTTTATAATGTTTAAAATGTACTCACCCATAAAACAAGTCTACAGTTCATTTTCAACAGTCAAATCAGACTTTCAACAGCAAGAAGAGTAGAATTAAAAGCTCTCATGCATCTGTGGACAGAACTTTCAGCATCTTGCAAAAACAACGTCGGTTAAAGACAACACAATGAGTATTACTGCAGTGTGGCAAAAAACTTTAAAGAGTGAGAGCGGATGAGGTTTGCTGTGAGGTAAGAATGAGTAGCATTAAAAACTCATGCTCTGCTATGTTTACAGCATACTCAGTTCACTCTGTACAAAAGAAAAACCCTTACCCAGTGATGATTAAAATGTTAGTGTGATTGTACATTTGAAACCTTTCATACAGGGTCATGCTCATGTGCTGTGGCTTCAACATGTTAGACATGCATTGAGAACAGCATTTGTCACTCATTAACAGGCATCAACATTTGTCGCTCATTTAGTTGCTGCAGAATGAGTTCATCCGTCTCACCTGTTCAGCAGAGGGTGTCTGGTTCACACTCATCTGAGAGAGCTCACTGTAGGCTTGGTGGAGGAGTTTTAGCTGTTCTTTTGCCTCAGACTTTTCCTCCTCAGACATCCTAATAAAAAAATAAGATCACTTATAAGTAAACTTACTGATATAAACAATAAAGTGGAAAATAATTTTTTCACTGCTTGTCATGTCCAATGTGAAAGAAATAAAGGAACATACTTGTCACTGTGCTTGGTCAGTATCTGCTGTGTACTTCTTAATGCTTCTGTTATTTGTTCCTTCTTTGACAAAACTTCTTCCATAGGAATCTGGTATAAGTAAAATGGGATTTCATTATCAACTTTTTTTTGTACCATCCATAGCTTGTCAGTAAAAAAAAAAAAAAAACTGCCCATATCACATTGCACACTACTGAATTATAATTATAAATGATAAATGCAAACATTTTGTCAACAGGGTGTTCATATGTACAAATGGACATATTTACATTACATGTACATGATATACATCAGTGTGTATACAAATTCCTATATATTGCTGGACTAAGGAATGGGGATATAAATATTGGTATTTGAATAATGTGGAATGGTACTTTTTTTGCTAGACCATTTGTTCAAGGTAGTCATTTTAGGCTGGCAATTTTTTAAAAATTTTATGACTTTGTATGGTGTAAGACCACTGCATGGATGACATGTTTTTATAAATCATAACTGTCATGGGCAATGTAGCATAACAACAGTGGTGAGAGCAAGGACAGATAGGTCGCTATACATCTCTGGTGTCCACTCATTAAACGTTAATCCTACCTGACTGAGCTCTCTATAATCCATTGCCATGAGAACATGAAACCTAATGGATGTAACATTTTCTGTTCTGGCCAATTGGACAATACATAAAATGATAAGGCCTTTGGGCAACTTTTAAATGCATATAAAAATATATGTATGTGTAATCAATGTGATATGTATTTAAATGAAGAGAAATCTTTCTCATAAATGATTCTTTCATGCAGAAAATATCTTGCATAACTCTGCATGTGCACAGTGTTGGTTATGTAAAGTATAAGAATAAAACGAATAATTATTATTCATTACTACTTTCTGCACTCTGTAGGTTTCAAGTAGGATAATCTGAGTTGATGTAAGGATGCTGGTATGCTACAGGGATGTTTTCAGGCATGATAATGATTTATATGCAAATAAACAAGCATCCAGGGCAACTGCACTGTTTATTATAATGTTGTATATACAGTATATGATGAATGTGAGTGTGTACTTTATTTGTGTGCTTGTGAAACTCTCCGTGGTCATGCACGTATTGTCATCATACCAGAACAGAAGAGACATGTAATTAATTTTAAATGTAAATGTAATACAAACAATATACACAAATTTCTTTATTCCAAGTAATGTACATACATAAAAATGAACTTTCAACACTCCGAACTGTTATAACGTGACGAAGTTTTTCCCGAGACCTGTAAAAACGTTATTGGGGGGAACAAACATTGCGGAGAGTGATTTACCTGAGGCTTATTAGAGCTCTCTGTGCTGCCTTTGTCATCACTTACAGCCTTTCCGTTTTTGTTCACATTCGATTTCACATCAGACATCCAGTTTAATAACTTGCTAACTTTATCAGCGTGCTCTTTTCTCTCCTCTTCAACAGATTTCTGAATTTCATGGAAAAAGACATTGTGAAATGAATTACAAAAGCAAGAAAATGCCAACTAACTGCTTTTGTGTACAGGTAAATATACCTCCATGCCATTTTGCTTATTACTTAAGTAAATTCTAGTTATCAAATACAAATCTAAATAATTGCTTATGTTAGTTGGATGTTCATGAGTTTGTGTTCATATACTGTGTTCATACATATGCATACATTTACAACACACATTCTGTGACTCATAAACCCATTTCACTGATATTTCTGTCACATTACTTGCCAACACCTAGTCATATTTAATGAAGAGCTCAAACTAACATGCTAACAATAATTGGAAGCTAATAGCTGCCAATCTACATTTGCACAAAACCAGTGGCTATTCACTTTCATTCATAGTTAGCAACAAAGGCACAATTCTGCTTCTCATATTTAGCTCAAATATCTGTAAATGCTGCTTTAGAAGTGACGATAGGTCCAAATATATTGGAAAGACGATGTGGCTCCAATACTATGTAGCTTCGTGGCATCAAGTAGCAGGAGTCCAGTGTGGCTGTCAAAGACTCCTTTCTCCAGAGCTTCTTTGAAAGAAATTTTTCGCTTTGTTTTTGGGCAGGTGATATTTTTTGCATGTGGGTGGTCATCTTTCAACTGTGCAGCTGTCGCTTTGTCAATCAGACAGCTCTTGACTCCCTCCTCCAAAGAGACCCTGTTATGGCTTTCTGGGTCCATCAGGCCTCCAGTTGTAAGCTGATATTCAAGACATCGGAGTCCAATATCTTTAGGAAACAGGTTCTCATGCATTGCCTGACCTACTGTCAAAGTCTTTCCAGTTTGGGGATAGACGATGCCATAGTAGGCTTGCTCATACTGGTGCAGAGGTCGAGCAAAACTTTCATCCAGGAGTCCGCGATGGAGAGCATCTGCAATCGGAAATCGGTCACCCGATGATGGGTCGCAGATACCTCCAGTGCAGGCTTGACCTTCAAGGAGTTTGAATGCAGTGAGCCTGTCCACAAGGTTTTGTTGAAATCCTTTGAAAATAGAGAGCCTTTTCTTGAAAGTTACATCCCAGAGTCCTGCAATTGGGCTGTGCTTATTCTTTAACACAACCTTTCTAGAAATCAGAAGGTCAGCAAGCTCACAGATGCTCATCTGACCACTACGATAGCTTTTAAGTTCACTTGTTTGAAGGATCTTTAGACTAAGAGCATTTTCAATGCAAAACTGTCGCCCACTCTTCTGATCAGTTAAAATATGCAAAAGTTTCCCACTTGAGTCGATGACCGTCGTCTCTTGCCATTCACTCTCCTGTTGCGAGAGGAACAGGTAGATTCTTTTATCTATGAGATTGGCCTTGTAAGCTTCATATGTCGACATCTCTGCACCAGTGGAACTGTTAATGACTGACACTCTGTGAGTGCTCGCTGGGGTGAAACTGGAAATATGATCATTTCCAAAGGGTAGAAGATAAACGCCACTGCTGACATCATACACACACAGTTTGAGGAGTTCATTATAGTATGCTCTCTGTCCTGTTTCTGGGTTGTGAAAGCTCTTTGGATTAGTGATAGGATCAAACAGAGTTTGAAGGATGGCTTGATTTATGAGTCCCTGTTCAATGGCACAATCTGGTGGAACCCGCATGCCAATTAATGGGTGAATCAGCCCTCCAGTTGCAATTTGTGTTTCAAGTATTCCCTTCCCTCTGTGTCTGTCTAAGATTCGTTCTTCCATAGCTTGAAAGACGGAAAGTAGTTTTCCACCATGAGGGTAACCGCTGACTGCTTTGTCGGCATCTGTTATTCTGTCCTTCAATTCTTCACCAACAATGCCTTTATCAATAGCATCTACAGCACTGTAGCTTTCACCAGTGATTGGATCAATTATGGCTCCTGTGGCAGCCTGTGCTTCCAAAAACTCAATAGCATACGTCTTCGCCATAATCCCTGCCTCTGCAGCATCCATAAAAGACATCTTTTTCTTGCCAGATTCAATATAAATCCCAGCAATTGAGACAGGTTTGCCGGTGAATTGGGCTAGTGACGCCTGAACTTCTTCCATGGTTATCAATCCAGTTTTTAACTTGAGTGCAATTTCCTCAGTGATTATTTTGGTTTTAATCAACTTTTCAATACTGACCCGACCCCTGAGTCCTTGAAGCTTGGATGAACTTGACTCCCTCTGTTTACTCATCATTGAGGAAACAGGTGCACTGTTATCGAAGTCATCAGTGGCGGTGATATTAAATGTTACAGACTGATTTTTCTCAGACTTGCTTTTGTCTGACCGTGAGCTGCTCCTGGATGTAAATTTCTGTTCAGAAAGATTACTTTGGTTTGTGGTGGATAGATTTGACAGTTGTTCCTGTGTAGATGAATTTAAAATAGAGTTTTCAGTTATCCTTAGTTCATGGGGTGTTTTATCCAGTGGTACCATTTTGTCTTGTTTCACAATTTTCAGTTCCTCCAGTACTTTATCCTTCTTCAAAGTAGCTATCTGGAAGCACGAGATTAATTGATAATTAGTTAGTAAGTATTTTTTTCAGGTAAATGTATGTAAAACATAAAAATGACTGATCTACATGAAATTATAATATCTAAAACATTTACAAATACTTATTGATATGTACCTCTGAAGTCACTTTCATTTTCTTAAGTTCCTCCTCCAGATTTTGCTTTGCCTCTTCATACGAAGACACTATTTTTTGCGTTAACATTAACTCAGTCTTCAGCTTTGCAAGCTCACCGTCTTTGGCACACTGATGACTGACTTGATTCACACCTTCCAACTCTTTCAGACGTTTTATCTCTGAGCTATAGGTTACTTCAAGCTTTAGGTTCTTCTCCTGTAAAGTTTTCACTTCTTTTATGTATGAAGCAATCTGGTCCTTTGAGGATTTTGCTTCATTTTCTGCCATCATTAATTTCTGTTTAGTCTCTGTCAACATCTGTTTCAGTCTTGAGGTTTCTTCTGAGTTCTCTCTGCGGATATTGTCCAGTTGTGAGATACTGGATTTCACTCTTATTTTCTCGGTTTCTAATTCTGTAATCTTAGATTTTGCTTTGAGCAATTCAAGGTCCAAAGCTCCTTTTTGCTTCTTGGATTGTTCCAGTTGCGAGGACATGCTGTCAAGTTGTTTTTGAGCTTCCTGTTTGGCTTTCATGGCATTTAAATGCAAGGTTTTCAGCTTCTCAATTTCTTGCAAGAGTTGCTGGTTGTCTCGTTCAATTGTTTCAGCACTATGCAGGCGTTCCTTTGATTTTCTGTCACATTCTAGTTTCATGCGAGACTCCTGCAATGCCAGTTTTTGCTCCATCTCATTCTGCACTAACTGCAACTGTGTCTCATAGCCCTTCTTCTGCAGTTCAAGTTTCCCCTTCAGGTCCTCGAGCATTCTCTTACAATTTTCCAACTGGTCCTCTAACATTTGGGATCTCAATTTGGCAGCTGCTGTTTCCTTCTGTTTTTGCCTCAGATCTTCTAGAGTGTGGTCCAACTTCATTTTTAGCTGTGAAGTTTCAGCGGTCAGAGTTGTGATTTTTTCTTCCGCAGTACCTTTCTCTTTAAGAAGGTTAGAACATTCTTGCTGTAGGTTTTCTGTATATTTGTCGGAATTAGAGTTAATTTCTTTAATGATCAACCTATTCTTCTGAAGTTCTGTCTCCAGTTCTTTGATTTTTGACTGATTTTTCTTCCCTTCTTGAGTCACTCTGAGCAACTCATCTTTTGTCTTTTTGAGAGTGGAATTAAGTTCATCAAATTCAGTCTTCAAAGCTTGTAACTTTTGGTCAGCAGCTTGCTTTTCCCGCTGAAGAGTAGAGATGTCCAGTTTAAGATTGACTGTGGCCTTCTCGGAGGTGCCACTCATTCTGCTTATGGTCTGTCTGCATCGTATAAGTTCATTCTCAAGCTCTCTCAACTTTGCAACATTCTTCTTGCCCTCTGATGATTCCTTCTGTGTTTCAGTCTTGGCCTTTTGTAACGCCACATTCAAGTTATTAATCTCCACTTTATGCTCCTGAACCTTCTGATTGGCTAGATTCTTCTCCAAGGATATGGACGTCAGCTCTGCTTTCAGATTTCTGATTTCTGTTTCATAATTTGTAATGGTTGCATTGAGGGTTTTAACTTTCTGCTGAAACTCAGATGTTTTCTTCACCTCTTCATTGTAGTCTCGCAGTTTTAACTGAAGCTCATGGGAAGTCTGGGTTTTTTTAAGAAGTTCTTCTTCAATTATTTTCAGCTGAGATTTTGTACTCTCTGCTTGTGATTTAAGTATGCTGATTTGCTGATCTTTGCTGCCAATGTCCATATTAGCTTTATCAAGTTCAGTATTCAGATTCTTTACCGAGCGTTCATTGTCCAACATGGTTCTTCTTAGTTCTTCTACTTTCTTTGTAAGTTGGGTCACCTGTAAGTCACTTTTCTGAAGTTCTAGTTCAAGGTTTTTGACCTTTAGCTGCAAATCGTTTTCTATTCTTGTCTTAATGCTCACTTCTTCTTTAGCTTTCTGCAGTTGCTCCTTAAGGTTCTCAGTCTCATTTTTCAGTGTTTTTATCTTTTGTTCAGAATGTAATTTTTCTTGCTGGAATGACTCAATACTTACTGTCAGATGCCTGATGTCACCTTCCAACAACTGATTTATTCTGTTTAGTTCATTCATCTTAAATTTCATCTGTTCTCCTTCAACCTGTTTGGTGGAAAGCTCTTCTTCTAGACTTCTCAGTTTCTGACAATTCTCTTGTTCACTAGTGCTCCACTGAAGAAGCTTCCCTTGACTGATCTTAAGTTGTTCCTTTAATCCATCAACCTCCGTTTTATGAAATAGCACTCTGTGCTCTAGTGAAGATTTGTCTCGCTGAAGGGATTTAACCTGTTCTTGAAATATATAGACAGATTTTTTAAGTTCAGAGGCTTCCTGCCTCAGTTCGTCTGATTTCTGTCTGATGCTGTTTCTATCTGACTCCATTTCCACCTGAAGCTTCATCAGCCTATTATTTGCATCATCCAGGAGCTCCTTAAAGCGTTGTGCTTTTTCATCAGCCATATTCTTCTGCATAAGCACCGAGTTCAGCTCAGACTTCAATGCCTTGATCTCAGTTTCAGCTTTCTTTTTGCCCATCATGAGTTCATCCACTTTGACTTGTAGGGCCTCTGCTTCTGGTGCAGAGATGGAGATGATGGATTTCTTTATAACTTCCTTCCGTGATTCCCCATGCACTAGTCTAGATTCAGACTTCTGAGCCAGATCTAGTTCCATGAGCCTAACTTGACTCAGGAGATTTGCTTCAGCGCCCTCTTTGGTTTTCAGCTCCCGCTCCAATGAACGCCTGTGCTCCTCCAGATCTTGGACATCATTGTCCTTGCGTCGCAAGTGATCTTCCAGTTTCCTACGGGCAAGAGTACTCTCCTCTATGTTCTTTCTTAGCATGCGAAGACTCTCCTCCAAGGACAGTTGTTTGGCCTCGGCCTGTTGAAATAACTGACGAGAATTTTTTAGCTCTTGTTCAATGGCAGTTTTGGATCTAACAGCACCCTCTAGCTCAACACGGTATTGTTTGGCTTCATATTCTGCCTTAGTTTTTTGTACATTCAATTCCTCAATGCACTTTTTCTGCATCTCTAATTCTCCTCCCAGGATGTCCAGCTGCTGTTGTCTGTCGGACAAGGAGGCCTCCAGTTCCAGTACCTGCCGCTTGAGCCTGGAGATCTCCTCTTCACTTGCCATTTTCTGTAGCTCCATACTATCCAACCAGCTCCTATATTCAGCTTTGTCCATACATGTCCTCCTCTGAAATTAAAGGTAAAATTACCTTCCACACCTTGGCTAGAGAAAGAAAATATATCTTAAGGAAGAGCTCTGGCACACTTACCAAACCAAGCATGAAAATGCCCCTCCACCTTCAACAATACAAAATATTGAATATTTTGTATTAAAAACAGTGTTTGAATTTAAGGATATTGTAAAAGGGAGCTGTTTGCCTTATCGTGCATGTGAAGAAGTAACACACTTAAGAGCGTCAACTAGGACAAATAGTGTTTTCATAGATTTCTCAGTACACTGAAAGGTGTTTGCAGAATGGCAGGAAGTATACTATACCCAAAAGCAAATAAACAGTTATCAAAAGCAACTGTTGCAGGACAGAGAGACAGTTCTAACAATTTCTACACTTGAAACAACCTAGTAACAAGCATTTCATTATATTCAAGATTATACTTGAATATAACCTGCAAAGCCAGCACACCAAAGACATTCCGTATGCAGGTAATTGAACGTATGGCAATTTTAATAGTGAAAACCTTCCATGTAAATAATTTAACAATAAATAAAGACACAATCATACGAAAATCCTACCTCGTCTTCTTCTGCCCTTTTCAGAGTTTCACTTGCAAATTTCACATACTGGGTCATAAGAGTGACCAGTGCTGTGTAGCGAGTGCGGAGGTCCATAAACTGAGGATTAAAAGAAAAGAAAATTCATAAACTGCTACGTGTTAATACCTAGTCATTGTTGATACATTTCTCATGATTTTTTTCTCCCTCACCTCCTGCTGGATAGTATCTGATGAGCTCTGCATCCTCCTCCTCTTCACTGGGGACTTGTGCTGAGAGTCCACCATGGCCCTGTAGGTCATCAACTGAAGCTCATAATCCTGGAAGCAGAAAACAACATGATGCGCCCTGTCCCCATTTCAGTGTCACTGGATTGTTTCCTTTCACTAAGGTGAGATCAGAAGCCTGTCTTACTTTCACTCCAGCTGAGTACTGCTCCGAGTACTTCTGACATTCCTCAATCTTACTCTGCTTACGTTCAATTTCCGCAACAAGCACCTAAAAGACACCAATATCACAACCTGACTAGATGAAAAACATGGGTTAGGACAGTTTCTTAAGGAAAAAATGTGCATTTCCTGAGAAGAGGACACTTGAGATGGACACAAAAGATGAATTTCTTACCTTCTGTTGGTTTAGTAACTCAGCCAAAGCTTTGCTGTCCTCTGGCTGGTTCTCTTGGGTTTTCAGCTGATTGGCCTCCATCTCTTTGCTCCACTCATCAAGGCTACTGTATGCATCCTTATAGTATTTCAGAGACTTGCTGATGCCTTCCAGGTCTCGAAGTCTGACAGATGTTTGCAAATTTGAATATCAGATTATGTCCATTAGACAAAATAGGTGACAATATTACTGCAAGGTGATTAATTTACTTATTAGCCTGACTGACCTGTTTTCAATTTGAGAGTGGACATTCCGCCATCTTTCTCCAAGCTGCTGAGCCTTCTCCTTGTGCCAGTCAAGGTCAAAGTCCCTCTCGTTATGGGTTTTGAACATACGGTCACTGATGGCTCTAGCTTTCTGCAGTTCATCCTCCAGGTCATGGAATACATCCCTTCTGTCATCTATCTCAGATCTCCATTGCTGAAAATATCGATTTTGGATATTAAGCAAAAGCAACTGTAAACAAACATGGTGCAAAGACATTTTGTTTTGTTTAGACTACCTACCTTGAGAGTGCTCATAACTGCATCGACAGACCTGATGTCACCATTGACCGCATCTTCCTCACATAGTTTGCCTTCGTACAGCTTGACCAATGCCTCAGCACCCTGGCTGTGTTTCACCACCAAACTCACTGTCTTCAACCTGAGACACATCAGCAATTTAGAACACAGCCAGTCTAAAACTGTTCATGATGACTTATCTAGGTAGAATACTACTTCCATTCACATCAGTAGATGACACACTCACTTTTCCAAGTAAATGGAGCACATGGAGTAGACCTGAGCCATGCTCTGAGTGAGCACATTGAGCTCAGAAGACAGTGTGGGCACTGAAGGAGAGTTAGCAGCCTGTCTGAGGAATGACTCACACTTCTCCCTTAGCACCTCAAGATCCTCGTTCAACCGGTCTAACTCTGCCTTCTTCCTCTGTGGGTATAAAAAGGAACAGACAAGAGTCAGTGTTTTCAGAGATGGGCTCAATGGTAAAAACTTGGTGAATGATAACAGCTGCAGTTGGCCTGATGAGAAGATGTACCTCCTGATCAATGATGCGCTGCATAATGGCCTTCAGGTCATCTCGCTCAAGAGGGGAGCGGATCTGCCGGATCAGTTGCTCCTCATGGGCTTCCACGCGCATGCGAAAGTTACGCACTTCAGATATGAAGAGGTTGTACACTGATTCCTCATGTTCCTCTGTTGACCACATGAAGGAATTCCAGTCAAAGCGGTGATTTTTAAAGCAACTCATGAAAAAAAAAAAATCCTACAGCATATGCACTCTTATAAACGTTATGTTATCCTCTAAACAATCATGTAATTGATGCATTATGTAACACCACAGCCTTAGACATAGTCTTAATAGCATTGTTCAAATCTGGATAAAGAAATTCCACAGGATTTTAACTTTCAGTCCAAGAGGCTTAAAGGGGCACGATGAGGTAAATTTTTATCTAGAAGTGAGTGGTTGCATGGTCTTACCTCTCTCTGCAGACTTGAGCAATTCCTCATAGAACTCTTTTGAAGCCAGCACCTCTCTCTCAAGCTGAGTGCAGTCCGCCACCGTGAAGACCTCCGATTCCTCGCTGTCCTCCAGGAACTCCTCAAAGTGGGACTGCAAGCTGCTCAGGACCTGCTGGTGCTCGCCGGGCAACATAGTCTTAATCTGAGGAGAACAGTTTATGCCAAGTTAATTTTGGCTACCACAAACAGCAAAAAGATAGTTGTTAGCAAACCTGCCCCAACAGGCTATGATTAAATTTAATAAAAGGCATGTTGATACATCTGTCTGGTAAATACTGCCTTATGGTGTTATGAAGTTATATCGGAGCTTGGTATGCATTTGATCATTTCTTATAAGTTTTTTTTATTTTTACTTATTTGTACTTATCTGTCACACGTTAATTCAGACATTTATGTAGACAAAAACGCTTACAGATGCAACAGTGCTTTTGCGGATGTTGCGGATATCCATCATCAGGTAGTGCCAGGACACCACACTCTTCATGTTCACGTGAGAGCGGTGCCACAGAGCAAGAACTTTCTGATACAGCTGCTCAATCCTGATCAAAGAGCGGGAAAATGCAAAGACAAGAAATGCAGAGATATAGGCACAAAACCTGTTCACTTTAAAAAGACACGCGAGGTCACAGGGAGGACAGAGCATTGTGTTGCCTTTACAAGCAAGGTAAACTGATACTGTGGTTAAAGGGGAGTGGTGCAGGAACACTGACTTTCGCTGACTTTTTTGGAAGGATGGAAAGAATTGATAATTGTCTTGTGCTCACCTGCTGGCCATCTCAGCTGCCTCCTTATTGGGTGGAGGCACAGTAAAGCAGACAGAAGGCACCATAGCCTCATTCCCTGAAGGGCTGATCACCTTCCATTTAGCTCGGTGAGAGTTATTGGCCAGCACACACTCGTCATCTTTGTAGATAGTAATCTGTAAGCAGAAATAGGACTTAGAACAACAAAAAAAGACTATTTAGAAAAGAAAATTAAAGCCATGTTTCTAAAGAGATTCACCTCAATCTGACGGTAGTCACAGATGGCCTTGACAGGTAGGGAAGTTCGGACAGGGTTCTCTGGGTTGCGCGGCTTGAGTTGAACAACAGACTTGGCCCTTCCCACCAAGCCAGCCACAGTGCTGCGGTAGTGAAGAAGCTGCTCTTTTTCATCCTGTGGTGCCAACATAACATATCAGATTGGAATGTTACTGATGATAACACATTGTATAGTATTTTGCAAGATTACTAACCATAGACTCCTGAATAAGATCCTCCAGTCTATGCAGACTGCTAGTCCGGTCACACCCATACTTCCTTGTAATTGAATCTTGAAGGCTTTTAAGGTAGTCCAAAGACTCTTTGGCATCATTGAAAAACTGTCAGGGGAGCAAAGGCTCAATCAGACAAACCGGAATATAAAAAGCAGTAAAGCACAAAACAGACTGTCACCTACCTCAAAGTAAGTAACATTCTCTTTCAGGTGCTGCTCCACACAGTAGCACAGCTGCAGGATCCAGCTCCATTGTGTTTGCATGGCAGCCTTGTATGCCTAGGAATTCACAGAGAAAGAGGGGTGGAAAAACCATTTAATTTGTAAGAACCCATTCGATTTTGAATTTAATTTTCGCTGTCAAAAAAGTGAAGCAATCACAATGCACTTGTGTTCACACAATTTTGCTTTACCTCAATAGTAAGCCTAGCTGGATGATTCTGTTGTAAAAGGATGTCAGCTTGGTCCTGCACTGACTTGATTGCCCCCTCCTTCTCATCCAGCTCTCTCATCAGTTCCTGTGGTGGTGTAGGGTGAGGCAAGTTACTACCATTTTATGGTTTCTGGCACAGTAATCTGGCAAGTTTCGAACTATACTGGCACAAAGGTATAAAGCTTTTTCATGGAAAACACATGAGGAGACATGGCTGTGGATGAATTCCTAGGCTCAGCATAATTCTACATAGGTGGGAGCAGTAACTTAGACAGTAAGTAAAAACGACTGAGGCTGACTAGATAGATAAAAAAACAGAGAAAAAAGATGGGAAAAGAAAACTGCTCTTAGCAAAGATAGGTGAACTCACAGCATGGTAGTCCTTCTTCCTGGAGACATTGCTATTGCGCTCACTCCAGTCAAAGGCTACCTCCTCTTCCTCTTTCTCATTAAGCCAAATTAACTCTTGGGTGGCATGTGACACAAAGTTATGTAGGCTGTCCAGGTGTCTCTGTCTCTCTTTAGTAGAGTTCTGAATACAAAGAATCATGGGAAATAAGTGGTAAACTAATTCCTAAGAACCCAATAAATTTAGCACAAAATCTGTGGTATTTATTAGATTCAGTAATAAAATGTATTCAAGGCAGTATTTATTACATCATACTCACAAGTAGCCTCCCGTACTGGCTTTCTAAAAGGCCCAGCTTGTCTGAGTAGCTCTGTTTCAGTGGGTGGGTCATCTGAATCTAAAAAGTCAGATTAGCATCTTATATTCCAAGCCATTTGTACTGCTTTGAACAACATAACAACATGCCAGAATCAAAACCCACCTCACTCATTTTTGCTTCCTTAATGCTCATCTGGAAGTCTTCAATGGCTTTATGAACATTTCTGTGATTTTCTAAATGAGACTCAACACTCGGTAGATCAGATCCCCATTCGCCTTGATCGAGTTGTACCTTAAAAGTGTAAAGAACATTTTGTTTCCACCAACACCATTTATTACAAATATATAAAAAAAAAATTTTTTTTTTTTTTAAATCACGAAAGAGCATTCCCACCTGCATCTCTTCCACCCAGTTAAGCAAGTCCTGGACAAACTTCATATTGACCTCTTCCTCAGACAAGCTGGGGTCAAATAACGAAGATTTGAGCATTGGCTTGCGGATTTGCATGTGTTTCATGTGCTGGAGGATCCCTGGCTCCATGGACCCGCCGACCCTCAGGGTAGGCTGCAAGCCAGGTATCAGTGCCGGGGTCAATCCTGGGGTCATGGCTGGTGTCAATGCCGGGGTCAGTCCTGGAGTCATGGCTGGGGTCAGTGCTGGCGTCATGGCAGGGGTAAAGCTGGAGGAGAGGGCAGAGCCTGGCGTGAGGGCAGGGCTTAGACCCACATTCAGGTTCTGAGAGAAGCCTGAGTTCAAACTCTGTGTGATCCCGGAGATCATCATCTTGGTCTGTTCCGTGCTCAGACTGCGTCCCTTGCTGTACACTGAGGAGCATTCTGTTCTGAGGGTCAGCAGGTCATCACGAAGCTTGGATACTCTACAACAAAACCCAATTCAGATTAAAGAAAGCAATAAATTACAGCTGTGAATTTCAGCAACAGATTCAAAAACATTGTAAGTGTTTCTCACCTTTGAACAAGCTGATCTGCCAAGTAGAACTTCCCGTCCAGTAAAATCTGGATGTCAACCACTTGCTGCCTCAACAGATTCTCACACTCCAGCAGGTATCCTGCAATTTCAGGCTCATTCTGCAACTGGATCCCAGATTCTAACCTTTTTATATCCTGGAGGAAAGATTAGGGTAAATCTAAGTCAAATCCCTTTTACAGAAAGCTAGATTTCATGGGATGTTTCGACTGTCCCTATACTTACAGATTGCAGAGATGCCCGTGTTAAGGCTAATTTGTCTTCTCCAGCCACACAGTCTCGCTTAACTCTGTCTGCAATTTGCTGCAGCATTTCAAGTCTACAATAATAAACATGACAGAAGACATTCAGCTGCATGCAAAGGTAAAATATCGCAGACTGCCATTTGCTCAAGAAGAGGACACAGACACAAGCCCAATGTAGTACCCAAGATCTCAGATGTACGCCTCACCTTCCCCCGTACACAGAGTGGTTGTTGAGATAGAACGGAGTGCTGGAGAACGGCTCTTGTGCTCCAGATAACAAATTCTCAGCTGAGCCGAGGCTGGTCAGAGTGCTGTTGCTCACGGATGACCCCCCACTACTGCGATAAACCAGGTTGCTATTCATGATAGCCAGGCCACCCAAAGGGAACAGCGTCTACCACACCTCCATCCGAGACATAATCCTCATAGCACTACCCTTCTGCTGGCACAGGGCTCTATCCACTGCCATTTATAAGCTCACATGCTGCAGCAGAAAAGCCAGCCCCCCAATCATATTTCCCTCTGGTGAAAAACACCTAACATTCTTCTCAGACAGATGAGTCGCTACAAGTTCAGACACTTACAGTTTGTTTCAAAGAGCGTGGAATGTAATACCAAAGGTGACACACCCACCTTTTCCACCCATCTCCCTCAATAGGCTTATTTAGCTGTTTTTACTGAACAGCAGACATATAATTACAAAGCTTAGTGTCCATATAAATATCAACAGTGGAGGTCCTGAACAAGACCTAACACAGCACTGCCTCTAAATAGGAGTTTTTCTCTGATATGAGTCATATAACTGCAAAACACTATCCAGAGCTATCCCTGTAAACAAACCCAACCCAGCTCGTCTGAAAACAGAGCTGTATCGGCAAGCAAATTACTGAACCCGAGGGCACCGATTTAAAATTGGAAGAAGAAAGGAATGAAAAAAAAAAGCAATGGGCAAGTCACTAACCCCATATGAGATTTAACTAGCACAAAAACAGCAAAGCATTTCCATGTTCACATCTATCACCCTTTATGATTTACATGCTTTACATCACTCAACCAAGCCAAGCTTCCCCATGAAAACATCAAAGACCTTCTCAGTGCATTTTCCAGATTGATTTCTATTTTACAATAACAATATCCAATTGTCTAAATAAATGTCATTTACAATCTTATTGCCTTGAGTCTTACTTTGCCTTTGTCCAATAAAGGTCTGAAGGTCTACTTTTCCCAGATCCGGGAGCCATCAGTATGCTCCAGTGATGGAGAAATAAAAGAAGAGATTCATACCTGTCGACCTCAGGCCTTAGGCTCTTCTCTCTCTCAAGCATGGCCACAATCAGCTTGCCCCACTCCTTCTCCACATCGTTAGGGTGGTAACCCTCCGGTAACTGAATGCGACCAAACTCGATCCACACCTGTATCATTAAAAGCACATCTTCGAGATCTTTCGGAGAGATCGTAATCCTATGTAATCCCAAAAACAAATTGAGAATATGTACATTGAATCTTTTGAAGCATACCAACCTCTAACATTTTATAAAGATGCTTGATTTTGGTCTTTTCATTCTCCTTCAGTGGGATTTCACTCTCCTTGAAGTGCAGGTATTGCAAATAAAGTGCCTGTAAAGACAAAAGAAAAAATCATTAGCAGCTTGGTTTACGATTGCTTCTTTTAAAAAAAAAAAAAAAAAAAAAAAAAAAAAAAAAAAACTTATTAAAGAAATATAAAAACACTTTTAACTGATATTCACACAAGTGCAGCAGAGCTCTTATCAACGCCACACCTGTCTGAGCAGAGGCTGATCTGTAGTGATATTTAGTCAGGTTTTAATACTCATTAACATGAAAGGGACGCTACATATTCTAAGAGTAAGCTGGCACTATGCCCCAGGCTATCGTACAGCGTCTAATGAGAGTCAGCCACACTGCAAATCTCGCCAGCTGCTCAACACAAAATGTGTAGGTACATTGTAAATCTAATCTAATCCTTCTATTCTTAATAAGTCTAGCATTCTAATAAATCCATTGCCATGCCCCAGACTGCAGAGATGCCTGCTTTAAGGCTAATTTGTCTTCTCCAGCTACGCAGTCTCATTGAACTCTGCTTGCAATTTGTGGCAGAAGGATACGTAGTGCCTTACCTTAAGTTCCACAGGGTTAACGGGAAAGTTTCTGTCTGACATGACAGACACATTATGTTTGATCCACTGGCTGAGGTAATTGACCATATTCTGGTAGTCCACCCATTTAACATCGATATCCTGCAAGAAAAAGAAGCAATTCAGGATCTTGTTTTGAACTGAATGCAAACTCAAAAAAAAAAAAAAAAAAAAAAAAATCTACTTAAATATTATTATTATTATTATTATTATTATTATTATTATTATTAGGTCTCACTGTAGTAACAGCCATTCAAGCTCTTGTTTCACTGTGAGGTGTGCAAAAATGCTCAGTGGCCCGTCATTTGCTGACATGGCATGTGCCAAATTCTTCTGTGTAAGATTTTCAGGTGCACTGATTATGCTTTTTCATAATATACGTTATGTTGCTGAATGTAAATCTTGCTGCTATCTACTCACATTTGCACTGATGCCCTCAACACCCTCCGGTACTTTAGGGAAGACATCATATAATGTTGATACGTAGGTAATGACGGACTTCTCGTCTGGAGATGTGACATCCACATCTTTTCAACATGAGAGAGAGAAAAGTTAGAGCAAGAGCTACATGTAAAATGAGATGACATTTCTAATGACAGACAAAATGGCACTCAAATTCCCTGAATGAAACCCTAATTAGCAGTTCCTTTGTGATAAAAGTGGGTACATGTGGAAACTGAGAACTACTTGAAGTGTAATTGTACACAATGACAATAAATGATCCAGGGCAAGTTTAACAATCAGCTTTTTTTTATAAGCTCTCAGACTTACAGGGATCACACACTATAAAAAGACCATAATAGACACCTGTGTCTATGAGACCTACCCTCCGGATCCAGCAGCCGAGCCACACCCAGCTGCTCAGCCACAGTGAATGCATGCTCCAGGTTTGTTCTGCTACTCTGTGTTGATATTTTCCTCATATCCACCAGGTCAGGCCTGACAAGAAAGAAATTCCTCTGATTAGATGATGCTGCTAGAACTAACTAAATTACCACCGTCATATTCATAACGTTATCCGTCAAGAAATTCCCTCTTGCAGTACACGGCGAGCACGGTTTCGCATGTTCGTTGTTCTACATGTGCCTTTGTTTTGTCTCCGCCCCTGTCCTGTCATTGGTTGGTTGCCCTATTGTATTCATCTGTTCTGTGTTAAGCTCTTGATTAATTTGTCTATTTATATTTTGTTGTGTCTTAGTATTTTCATGAAGTCACAAATTGTTGATTGCTTCATGTGTTTCTGAGCCTTTTCCAGCCATTTTTGGTGTTTTTTAGTTTTCTGACACGTGCTTAGAGAATATTCCCATTATTAATTATGGATTTTCAGAGATGACTTTGCCTGCCTCTGTTTTGACCATTGCTATGGACATTGATGATGATTTGCCTGAATAACGCCCATGCTGAGTTTACATACTTGCACCCTGCTTCTAATCACACATTTTTGTAGGTTTTGGTAGTTTCACAGGCAGACACTTTTTAACACTTAATTATTATTTACAGGAACACTCAGTATTATACTAATTAGATAGAATTATACTAACTTTAATATCTGTGAACATCTGAAAGCTGTGCTTAAATGCTTTTTGATAAGTCCCTAAAACACCAGCATTAGGCCCTTCGCTGGCTGGAAACTCACAGGAGATGCCACACACAGTGGGAATCATGTGACTATCTACTGTAATACAAGTAGCACATGATGGGAGAAAGTTATATTTAGTCAGGGAAATGTGTGCCTAAGCCATCTGAATAATGAATCAGTGTTCCTAGCAAAAATTTGATGTTTGTCCCGATTGTCCCGATAGTCCCGATCAAGTCAAACTGATATTTAGTGATTAAAAAACAAACAAACAAACAAAGAGTAGGCCACCATGCCTGCTGCATAATGGTTTTTATTTCAGAGCATTTATACAAAATAAGCTGTCTTGGGCATTTCTAATATTCAAATAAGACAAAATCCACTTGAACAGTGTGCGTTTATTACCTGTGCTTGTGAATGATAGCATTGAATAGCCTTCCGTCTTTCCAAGAAGTAGTGAAGTTGTCACAGTGGACCCCTACGTAGCCCTCGGTCATCTGCTGGGACCAGAGCAGAAGCCTCTCCTTTGCCGTCATGTCCTCGGACTCTCCAGTAACGTGGATGTCCGAAATCTGTCGAAAAGAACCACAATTTAACTGTGATTCCACCTTAGAGATTTTCATAGCTCATGTATTTGACAGATAAAATAAGTGTCTTTGTGAATTTCTTTGGGCAAAAGGAAGTGAGTTTAAGCTTCCAACAATGCTACATAGTCGATTATGTTTGCACCCCTGATAAAGACTTTCAGCTATTAGCTGTGCTTCTCTCTCAATCGTTCTAGCTCCACTTAAAAGTTCACTTAGTCTAAGTCAGCACAAAATGAACTTGCTGTGTGTTTCACACAAAAAAATAAATAAAATAAAATTTTATTTTAAAGTCTGGCTAGTTTCTTCATTCTTGTTGATGTGCCCCTCCCTATTTCGCCTTGCCCAGCTTGGATCATACCTCATGTATGAGCCATGTATTCATTCTCTCCAAAGTTGCCAAGACAAAAAACTCAATGCTTCAATTTTTTTTAGTGACCAAATTCTCTGTAAGTGCCAGTTTGTGCTTGGCTCGCTCTGATGGATGCATGCTCAAAGGAGATAATAAAACTGCAATTTAATATCACTTATTGCCAAGTCAATTCCATTTATGTTAACAACCAGCTAAAACAGTTAAATAGCATATAAAATGCACCCTGCCATGTTCATTGTTTCAATCTGCCTCAGCAAATATTGCCAAGACATGAATAAAAGCAGAGGTCATTACCATACAAAAAATGACTTGCTCTCACAGTGGTGAAAATGAAAAGAGAACACACGATACAAATTTGCAAGTAATGTGTTTTCTATTTCCAACAGACCTCTTTTGAAAAGCACAAGCACAGAATGTTCAATTTCAGACAAAGTAGAAAGCATGGAAAAACCCTTAGAATAAACATTGCTCATTTAGATTTGTTTACTTTGCAAACTTGTACAGAAATACAACACTAAGGTAATTAAATTAACCAGAATGATCCCATTCGATCTTGTCTGGTCACATCAATCTCGTGGTTCACAGCAAAGCTCAATTTTAAATATGCTTCATGACATTACATAAACACATTATAAATCACAGCTTTTCTCACTCCTCTTATTTTACAATATGCCAATATTAATGCTTACCGAGACTCTCCCAGACTGCTGAGCTACTCACCCTATCACGAAGAGTAAGCCCTGCCACCCTGTGGAGAAACCTTATTTTTCTGTCACTACCCGCAGCTTGTGTCAACACTCTCAGAAAAAAAGGGTAATAAACTACCGTTTCATGGTGCTGGTGTTGTACCGTCAAAGGAACATGTTTTATATTTATCATATCCATCTTTAACCTAGAAAGGTACATATCATGTACCTTTAAAGCTCTACTCTAAAAGTTAATCAAGGTCCATTTATATAAATCATTTAAAACTTTTTTTTAAAAGGTACACTGTCAACCTTTACAGATAAAAAATATATATTAAAGGTACAAAAAATGTAGATGTTCCACTCTTATAGGAAGGCTTTCCACTAGATTTTGGAACATGGCTGTCGAGATTTGCCCATTCAGCAGCAAGAGCATTAATTCATCTCAAAGGTGTTCAGTGGGGTTGAGGTCAGGGCTCTGTTCAGGCTCCTAGAGTGCTTCCACTCCAATCTTGACAAACCTTGTTTCCATGGACCTCACAGGGTCAGTGTCATGCTGGTACAGGTTTGGGTTAGGCTCCTATTCAAGCTCTTATCGAACGCCAGCCACAAAGTGGCTGCCCACTGCTCCGGGTGTGTGTGTGTGTTCACTACTGTGTGTGCGCTTGGATGGGTTAAATGCAGAGCACAAATTCCGAGTATGGGTCACCATAATTGGCCACAAGTCACGTCACTCACTTAGTGAAGTGTGTTGAATGAGCCCAGACGTACATAAAGGTGGATTTCCAAACAGTATTGTTCAGTGATGAGTCTCTTGATGGACCTGATGGATGGAGCAAGGATTGGGTCAGAAATGAGACAGCTCATCCTCATAGACTAACGCCAGCAAGGAGGTAGTGTGATGGTCCCTGGTGATTTCCGGACGGTGTAAAGTTGACTGCAGATGCTTATACTGGATTTTATACTTGTACTGAACTTTGCACCATGGTGCAAAAATAAGCCTCTGGTTCAATGGAAGATTACTTCATGAAAGTGGGCTTCAAAAATGCCTGATGAAGTGGTCAGTAATTTCACCCATTCCGAATCCCACCAAGAACTTACGAAACAACTAATTTATGTCCCTGGATATCAGTTTTCTTCAAAAGGATGAACTGTGGGATGCTGTTTCAACATCAGCAAGAATTATTCTACCTGCAGAAATTCTAAATCTAACCAAGTCTGCGGATCAAAGTCTCATCTTGGTCATATCTAACCATGGCAATTACATCAGTAAATAAGTTCTTTATCTTGGAGAATTGTTAAATAGAAATCATTAGAACACCTATTTATCAGATCTTAATATACATTGTTACGAATTCCAGAATGTGAATAACAACTACTTTCATGAGCTACTGTTTTCATAGTTTTGCATGGTAGCATGACACAGTGGAGAAAGTTAGCACGTTTTGGTAAATTGCAAACATATCAAATATTACAGGGAATTTGTACATGATCCAAATGTCGTGCAATTCTCACTAGTGTATATTCATTTTTTGGAGATGTCATTTTATGGAGTTTTGCATAATAGCTTGACACACACACTACAGTTAACTTGGTTACTTTGTTGTTCCTAGGTTTGATACAGGAAAATAACTGTGTGGAGAGGTAATGCTTTGCATGTTTTTCACACTACATGAGCAGTGATGAGCAAATTTGTGTTTACTTCTATCACTAATTCTGTTCCCTATTATAGTGTTCTGTACGGTCATTCCAATTTTAGTTATTAACAAATTAATAAAGTTGAATATGATTTGATATCTTTTGATGTCTGCCAACATGACTAAGCACGTGTGCTACACTCTTGTAAAGCATTCCTATTTGACTCTACATGGAGAACAGACCATACAAAAGAAAAATCTTGGAACCATGTTACATACATTATATAGGTGCATGATCTGAAGAGGTTATACAGAGTATAACATGAAACACAAAAAGCCTCAATCTCAAGTGCTGCAATCATAAAAGCTTATTCTTTGGAAAGCAGTATAATCCCAAGGAGTTGATATCAATTAGCCAGAACAAAGATCAAAATATGAGCAGGACATGTTTAGAGACCTTTCAAATCATATCTTGTCAAAATCCTTCTAGTTTTCTGATAGTGTAATCTCACCACAAAATGAAAAAGATGCTATTATGAATTTGCTTAGCAAATTTTTACCTCACGTTGATTACAAAAGGCAGACTTTTTTTGGATGGTGTCCAGAGAATTGTGGGAAACAGATCCTCCGGAAGATGTGTAGGCCCTCCTCCTCTTCCTGTGCACTTGGATGTCACACATAATCTTTGACAGCCCTCTTATGTCTTCCCACTGATGATCCACACTGCCCCTACGGGAACCATGTCCCCGCAATGTACGGAGCAAGTGTTCCACAGCTCCAAAACTCGCTGCCCTCCTCAGCTGCCTCTGAACTAGCTTCTTTTCCAGGAGCCCATCCTTTGGTGCGATACATTTAGAGCTCTTGGTAAACTTGTGGAGGTTTTCTTCTATAGTGAGCCAGCTTCCGTCTCTCTCGGACTGTCGTATACATGGTCTTCTGCCAGTTTTGACCACTGGAACTTCTCCAACATAAACACCCTTGTCTGTAGGATCACAAAACTTTTCATTCTTCTCAGTTTCACTTTGGCTCCTCAGGGTGTCTTCGGGTCGAAATTCAACTGATTTTCTGCTCTTTCTTCTCTGGAAATACCGACGTCCTCTGAGCTCCTTGGACATGGGGCTGAGCGGAGCTTTAGAGGGGTCGACATAACATTCATCTTTATGCCCCCTCACACATCCAAAAACATTTCCCATTCCCGACTGACTCTCGCTTTCTTCAAATACAAAGACCAGAAGATCTGACAAGCTTAAGAGTTCCCTTATCCTGGCAAAACGCAGTCATTTTCCTCTTCTATTTGCAATTCAAACAGCCTTCTAAGCAGCCACCCTGAGCAATATTCTCTGGTAAGTTTCTTTCCATGTCCCAGGAGCACTCGGTTGACACGTTGCAAAGCTCACGTTGCTTCTCCCAATCCGCTGAGCTCTCTCGGCTCAGTGCCGACACACTGAAGTCCGCGGTGACCTTTGAAACTGCTGCCTTTGCCCTGCTAGTCCAAAACAAATACCATAAAGGCAGCTTGGCCTGGAGAAAAAACACTGTTCACAGGCCACTAACTCCCACTCAGTCACTGCTGAGATCATTCCACTTCCTATGAAGTGCCCACAAGGGCAGTAATAGTAAGTTTCCCCCAGTCTAATCTGTATGCAAATGGCCAAAGCCTGGGAGAGAGACGGGACAGGACAGAATGTAAAGGGAGAAGACTAGTTCACACCGCATGCCCTGATGGCTTCCGATTGCAGTAAGCCACCTGTGAAAACGCTGCTCAGCAAATTGAGCCGCTCGGATCACATGAACCGGCCTGAGAGAATCACGGTCTATCATGCGGGCTTTAAAAATAACAGGGCAGCGTGGCTGGCTCAACAAAATACTCTGAGGCTGAGGTGACCCCCGGTGACAAAGCTCTTTCACTTTGTTTTGTTTTCTGTGATACATACTGGTACAAAGCCTAGGCCAGATTGTACAGGGTTTTAAACAAACAGGCCTTACCAATGGCGCTTGCCGATTTAACGCCATTCTAACTCAAAATATCGTATATATCTTATATTACAGTTTTCTTTGTGTGTAAGGAATTTGTGTTTATTTTTATGTTAGGTAGGTTAGACTTCCTGGGAGCTTTAGTTTTCAAAAACTTAGGGCACCACTAAAGATCATCAAAGGCTAATTGTCTGAATAGTGAAAATAATACCATAAGATAACTAAACTAAAAATAAACAGGCCATAGTATTTTTTTTTCGTATATCCTTGATATGTATCCATGATATTATGAAATAATTAATTACAATATCAATATCATACAATCATATCACCCAACCCCAATTCCAACATAATATTTATTACACAGGTAGAAACTACAGATAACAATTGGATAGGAAAATGTCTATCGCTTAAATGCCTGCTCATGGAAGTCAAGAATATTAATCCTCCACACACTTCTTATAAAAAGTGTGTGAGTCACACACCATATTAACCCTATTCAGTTCTTAAGAATTTTAGTGAACTCTTATCTTTAAAATGCAATAAAGAATTAGAATAATAAAACAATTATTAAACAATTTTTTTATACCCTCTGCTCAATTTGGTCATTTGGCCCATTCCCACCCACCAGCTCTCCTCTATCATACGACAGCTACCAACCAGGGAGGGTGGAGGTTAAGATGCTTCATCCGAGACACGTGAACCCAGCCGACTGCATTTTTTTTAAACCACAGAGCAGCGTAACACACTCTGAGGAAAGTGCTATCTACCTTCTTCCGCATACATGAACTTACAGATGCCCGCAATTGGCTAGCGTCCCTGTGATTGACAGGGGGGAGAGAGAGAATGTCATCCCTCCCAACCAGAGAGCACGGGCAATTTTACGCTCTTGTATCCTGGCCACGGAAGGCTGTGGCATTGTTGGAATTCTCCCTAACCCTTCAGTTTTAACCCTTGAAATGACCAATCTTAAATTTAGACGAGGTGAAGAAACATGTTGAGTAAATGTGTTAAAACACCACATTAAGTAAGTCCACACATACCTGCGACACATAGAACTCATAATATATAAATACACATACACAAATATATTTTATATATAACTGACATCATTTCATTACTTTCATGAAATTACTTGACATAACTTTCAAATTCATTTCAGCAAAGCAGAGGACATTACAAAGAGGACATTCTGTAATATTGTTGCATGAGGAAACATGAAATACATGCATATGCTATGACTAATGCACCATTTATACACCCTTTATTCATTAAGATCAAAGATTGTTCAGAGTAACAAAAGGGAGCATTGTGGACACTTGCACACAAAACACCAAAAACCAAAGACAAGTACTGGGAAAGAACCGGGTCTTGGAGATGAGTGACAAACAAAATACCTGAAATGGTCCTCACTAAATACCATTAGCTCATAATTCAAAGGCAAGAATATACAATTTGAGTTCAAAAACATATCAAGCAGCAGCTGGACTCGGACATCACATGAAGAGCTGGAATGTGCAGAGAACTGTCGAAAAATGCTGCCACATCTACAGAATCAAGAGGCAACAGGCCCACAGCCACCAGCGGCTCATGCCCAACGGCTTGCGTGAGACTGACGGGGCAGGTGTTTGGCACACATTACCCCACGCTACCTGTCAACGTGCTTTATGAGCTCAAATGTTATTAAACAGCCTCAGTTGCCACACCTATCTATTGGGCATTTTTTTTTCATCCCTGCACAACTTCGGACCTGCCTCGAAAGCCTACAAATATTAGTGCTTCAACTTCAGCCCAGCAGCTAGGTCCTCTGTGTTGTGTGGGTGTAGGAGATGCTCCGAATTGGATCACGTGCTCAGCTGAAGACACTTTAAGCATTCCTGACTGAGTCTATAACTGAATGAGTAAACAGAAACACTGAGAAGTGCTGGCTTGTGAGCTGGCTTCTCTATACTGTGTGGGCCGGACGTGACCGCTAACATTCTTCATGGAGCATGAAGTCAGCGCCAAGAATATTAATAAACACAGTCAGAGAAAGAGAAGGAGAAAGAGGTAGACAGAAACTGACACAGACATATGCAAATGCTTCTGAGACCAGGAGTATACACAAGATAATGTTAAAACACCTGGCCAACAGGGCAAACAGTCTGGAAGCCCAATAACCACACTCAGGTCTGTTAGCAACTCAATAAAGGCTGTGTGTGTGTGTGTGTCGTGCGTCGTGCTACAAGCAGGGGCAGTCTCACTGTGTTTTCATGCTTGGTCTGAGTCTGAAACCAGGATCAATTCTGAACTAGTTTGGAGTCGTCACCGCATGTGAATCAATATCTCTGTGTACAAAAAGAAATATTTGAAATGTTGCTCTTATTTATTTAAATGCATTCTTCAATTGGTAATCTAGAAGGCATCCGGTTTTACCTGCAAATCACAACATGCCTTTCTTGTTGCAACTGTAATACGTGCGATATTAAATAAGGTAATGTGAACAGCCAGGCCCGTTGTTTGATGCCCAACCCTGTGAGCAGATCATTTTCACGTACTGTCTAGTCTGTGCGCGAGTTCGCTTCAAGCGAACCCCAGGCCACAGCATCAGGTGGACCAGAAATCGGTGAGCGAGGTGATGTGGCTGGAGTTTGTTCCATTTCTCACACTTTAAATCATAAAACACGTACCATGCTAACCCCAAAGTTAACGCTCTTCAGATTTTTCATGAATAGAATCAGGCAAATTGCTTCAGATTTGCTGCCAGCACAAAGAACCTCGACCGACGCTAATACATGTTTGACTGCATCAGTCATCAGCTTGGAGAAAGACTCTTAATATTGAAAGCCCTTGATATTTTCTTTCTCAGGCAATGTGACAAAAATCTACAGATATCTCAAACAGAAAATTCTGAAGAAAGGGCACATAATTACCAAATACTTGAACACATAAAAAGAAAAGCATTTTATTATTGATAGCCGCAGGCTGTTATCCCGAGTATGATCTAAGTACGTCAATCAAACAGCGTAGCCGGATTCTAAAACGATACCAAACCTTTCATCATACGTGTTAGCACACCACAAAATATGAGTGAAGCTTGACAAGGAATGTTCCTGCAGGCAAAGACATTAAGGTGATATAGAGTAGATCGGAGCCTGCCCTTATTACTCAACACCCTGCACTTATGTGTGGAAATCACAGACCCAGTACGAGCATATATAAACTATTACATGCTATTTAACATTTGTCGCCACATTACTGCAAAGCCACACGCTGTCAGCAAAAAAGTTCTACACATTTTACAATTTTAAAGTTACAGCAATGGTCCTTAAGGTCTGATTATTTACCTTAAATTTTATGATTCACCCTTAACAAAAAGACACAGCATTAATACCATGACCAGTGACATATCTTAAAGCTGCGTTTTGTAAATTTTGAGCATCTGAGCTTTCCTACTATACTGTAAGCCTAAGAGAGGAATTATCTTTACCGCTGTATCTCTACATGAAACACAGACACTGACCAATGTTTTTTTTTAATGTTTATATCAATACAAATCTTAGAGACAGGAATAACATATGTTGTTCCTGTGGTTGGGTATTTTGTTGTGAACGTTGTTTGTTTGGATGGGGTTGTTTTGACCTCTTGTGGTTGGAAAACGAACTGCATGATCAAGAGAGCGTTCATTTTAAGGAGTGCTGCATAAATTCAAACTCTAAGTCACCTCTTCTAGTCACTTATAACACAAAACACACACACACACACACACACACACACACACACACACACACACACACACACACACACATACATACACACATACATACACACAAAGCCTGGCTAGTGATAATTCAATAATCAACTGCATGGATTAACTGCTCACAAACATTAAGGAAATTTAAGGCTGTCTTTAAGGAAATTTAAGCCACAGTAATGTATGTCTTTTTATCTTGTTCCAATGTGTTTTTAAACATTGTCATTATTTGATTTGTTATTATTTATTTATTATTTCCTACTGCAGCATCTGTGAGAATGTGAAAACCAAGAATTTCATTGTACAAGGACAGCTTATGCGCATAAAGTTCTGGCAGTTCTTGAAAATCAATTTGCCAAAAATCTACCACAGCTTAATATCACACGTACAAACAGATCGAAATCCTACGAACAGTAATGTCTTGCCACAAACTATAACATCAGACCAAAGCAACAACAGACGCAGAGGCAAATCTCAAGATACAAAATGAACAACAATGAAGAGTTGATGGCAAGTGGCCAGGTAAAGATTAGGTAAAGGTAAAGCACACTGACCTGAAAGTGCAGAATGATGGTCCATATTAACCCCAGCGTCAGCTTTGGGTTGCCGTCGGTGATGTCATCATTTCTGATGTTCACTAGTTTCACCTGCGGAAAGCACACATCAGTGTGAAAAGATCTGCCGATTCAACACCTTCTATCCAGCAATTGTGCTTTTAATGCACTGAGTCAATAAGGTCAACTTTATTAACTCTGCTAACGTCTCAGCTTTTTCAGTTATCTAACACTATATGGCTGCTTGATCTGAATATAATGACTGTGCTAGAAGATGTGTGCCATTTGCATTCTACACTACATCAGACATTTCGTTTGTGCTGTTTTATAGTATGATTAATTGCACAGCGTCACAGTTTAATCCACTGCAACACAGAAAGACGGGGGAGAAGTGATCTGCCACATGCTACACACTGAATTAATGTCTCGCGTACACTAAATTAAAAGGACACCTACTTCATGCCCACACTCAGGAACCATTTAATCAGGTCCCCCTGCCACGTACGTGGGCACTGACTGTAGTCCATCTGTTGCTATGAACAGTTTGTCCCCTCCCTCTGCTCAGTCCATTAATTTAAAGCCCACCATAGACTGCTGTGTGAGAACAATCCAGCGCCCGATAACATGTCAGCGGTGGTCACACGGGGGTCTCAAACTGTGCAGAGTGACAGATGGGCTACAGTCAGTACCTACAAGGTGATCTATATGGAATGTAGACCTGATTAAATGGCAAATGAGTGATGGTACAGGATAAATGGCTCTAAAAAAAACAAAAACTGTCGTCCCAGTGCAAGTAAGCGTATATGGCGATATCAAGGACACCTTGTGCCAGATGGATGTGAAACTGAAACATTATCTGCACAGCTAGTCCAACCTTCTAACATATTAGCAGCTTCTTTTTGGAACATGTTTGAAGATCAGTAACAGTGAAGGAACAGTTATTAACAGATTTTCTTGTAATACTGTTAATCTTATTGTGTTACCTTTTGATACTGTTTCTTGAATAAATACAGACTGAAGAGAACAGAAAAGTGGGCGGCTATAACCCTCTCATGTCAGCTTCAAACCTACCGCAAGGTTTCTTCTGCGTACGGTCTTCTGGATTTTCTATATCAGTAAATATTTTTTAATGTAAGGACAGAGTTTTTTTTAATTGCTCATGACAATCAAACCGACAGTAGGAAGTTTTAAGAGAGACAGAGTTCATCAGTGGATTTAACATCGTTGTGCATGAAATCGTTGAAAATTTTACAGTTTGACTTGGAAACCTGTTTTGGCTCTGATGTGCCATCCAAATGTCGCATTTAAAACTTCTGGGGTCCATTTTGTACATATTTTGTGCATTAAAAGGGGTCCCTGGCTACAAAAGGTTTGAGAACTCCTGATCTAGAGGGCCTGTATGTGATATGAGGGAATTGCAAGCAAGGTTCATGCCTAAGCAGACGGCTTTTCTGTCTAGACTCATATGTTATTGTCCGTGACTGGCCATAAGAGGGCACTAGAAGACAAGAAGAAAACAGGATACTAGTCTACACAACTATCATGCGGGAACAATGGCTTCTTTGGGGGCAGCTGTTTACCCATTAGTAGGTTTCTTTGTTAGTGATGAGAATGGATACCAAGGTTATGTAGCCAGCTGTGGTAAACCAGAGTAATATAAAATGACTAACAATGACAGATCATGTGTTTCTGCTTTTCTCTCAAAAACAGTAGCAGGCACACATTGGACATTTCATGAATCCAATGCTTAGAATTCAATGATGGAATTTAAGGGAGGCGCCGTAACTGTAACGTAACTTCGGCAATGCTTGCTTTCCTTGGAAGACAATAAAGGGTCAAGATTTAGTATCTTCAAGATGTATGCTATAAATTCAGTTCGCCTCCTTTTATTATTCCCGTCGGTGACAAATCCAATTTCCCATCAGCCCGAGGCTATTGTGAATAACCATCTGCATCACAGTGAGATCATGCGTTTCTCTTAGAGGCACACTTACGAGCAGCAGTATCTGCTTGATTTGATGATGAAACTGCGGAGGGAAGGCTTGTTCGGGCTTACCTGCCGCCTTTTTAAGTAGTCCAGTGCTATCTGTACATTCTGTAGTCTGTGGAAGCGCATGCGGCCTTTCTCCCGAGGCTGTGAGAGGCAGACAAGGGGAAAGAAGAGAAGGGGAAATGTGAGTGTACATCATTCTGCAACACCTCAGTTATCAGCTGCACGTACTCACTGCATCCTCAGTCAGGTTTATAGCTTTCTGCGGAGGAGAGAAAATACACTGACCCCTATTTCTTCAGGGGTCATGATGTCTATCAGCCCTGGACATGTTCTGTAATTATACAACCCCATGCATGTGAAGCTGAAATTACTCTGCCAGTGATTTAATAAGCATTAGGGATGCATCGATACCTTTGTTCGGACAGAGTATGGGTACATGTTTTTTGATACTAGTCAAAACACGTATCCTAATTAGTATTAATCAATCAGGGGCATTATGAACGTTTTATTTAGCTGTGTGCTGCTAGCAGTGAACTCCCCATGCTAAGTTTTATGTTTTATGTTATGGCGTCTTTAACAGAGAGCACGAGGGCAGTCCATTTGAGTGCGCAGAGCAGTATCGGTATAAGCAAGTACGCATATCTCAGCTCAGTGTTCTCCGCACTCTCGCTTCACCTTTGTGTGCGCACCACACTCGCTGATCATGTCCTGCACGCTCAGGTAGGCCACCTTCAGGCTCTCTATTAAAGACACTGTTTAAACATCCTAAGATGTTATATGCAGATATTGTAGGAAGATGCTGTATAAGCTCCTTCTGATATTTTCGCAGAGCACAGTATACAGTCTGCTTTGCTTGGATTGCCATCTTTAACCGTGAAATACTTCCAGATCACTGTAATTTCATGTTAAGTAGTGTAGCATAATGGAGCATCACCTGGTATAGGATACTTTTGACTTGTAGGAGTGTGAGTAAATGAGCATGACATCAGACTAATATATCAGACCAATACTCGATAGCAATATCGGTATCGATGCATCACAAATAAGCACGAGTTCACTTAAAATGTAAAATCTAAACCAGTTCACAAACTGGATTGAAATCTAAGACATGCAGCTGCTTGTGAAGAATTACGGAGACACTCTGCGATGTCTGAAGTCTGAGTTATTGGACAAACAGACTGTGTGATGAAAGAGCAGACAGCCAGAGGCGGAAAAACTGGAGCACAACGGAGCTATAGCATGAGGCAGTCAAGCAAAAACGACAACAACTTTTAAAAATCAGATGCAAACAGTGAAGGAAAGAAGACGACAAAGAAAGAGTGGCACGTGTTTTTACAGGATGTATAACACACTTTACCATGCCAGCGTTTCTCCATTGTAGCCAATGTTCTAATAATTGTCACCTTCGAGGCAGATTAGGGCCCAACTGATATGGAAAATGTGTCACTAATTACGGCATGCTCATGCACCAGTTTTGCGGAACTAAAAATGTCGGTCAATATAATCTTACGCAGTCCAATGGAGCAAATGTAAAGTGCATCCTCTGTTCCACTTGGCAAATGTGTTCACATCACTTTCTGTCTTTCATGCGTGATTCGATATGTCCATTCCCAGTCACTGTCAAAAATTCATGTCTTACAATACTGATTTGTTTTTTTTTGGGGGTTTTTTGGGAAATGTTAGCATATAATGGGACGTGATTTAAATATGACCATGAAGAAGTAAATATAGAAATAAACAGAGATGCAGGATCACGGCAGGATTTGCTCTACTTTCAAGTTCACAGGAAAGACACGATGCAGTTTATATAAACCACAGCAACACAGTTTTGAAAAAATTCTATTCCTACATTCATACTAGCAAGCAACAAAGTGACTGTTCTTTTTTTTTTTTTTTGTAAGCGCTATGGAATTTCAGCAACATTTCGAATTGTGATTTTCTCAATTCTATGCAAATTAGGTATGATGCGTTAAAGTGACAAATCTAAACGACTGGCTCGAATGGTTCCTCATACGGCGTGTGCTCTCTGATGTTTCTTCAGGTCCCCACTCACAACTAGTTCCTACCTACAATTAGTTCCCATTCACTGTCTGATGTGCAAAAAAATGGAAGACAATTTTTGATCTTTTCCTGTCATATACGACCTCTATACTCATTACGTGCGTGCAAAGAAAAATAAAGCTTGAAAAAAGTAGCAGAGATCATCTCTGGTGAGTGTAGATAGCTAGTAAAGTTACCTTGCTTTGCTAATCTACCAAGAAAGCTAGTATGAAGCCTAGCACATAACATGCAAATCCGACTTAAATACATTTTAACCAAAAGTGGTGTGTATAAAACATCTAGCGGGCTGTAGTGCTATACATTTTGGCTACTACCGCTTCTAATTAAATCTATAAAAATCCTGGACAGTGCACGCCCATAAACGACAACAGCGGCGGTCACTACACGCCCACAAGAGACAAGCTACAAGCGACACGAGTGACCTGTCCCTTGCTAGTGTGAACGCAGAGTAAAGCAGCCATCATTATGGATGGCCAGGCTTGGACTTTTATACAATATTTTTGCATGCTTAATACTATTAGTGACAATATTAATGCTTTATCTGTGTGAAGTCTGATGAATCTTAAAAACAGCGATATTTTGTTGGGCCCTAGCTCAGGTACAAACACTGTACTGTGTTTAGGGTTTACAGTGTTTTGTTATGACTGAGTAAATGATTGATGAAAAATGGACACATAACAGAAGTGAGTTTGTTGCTGTTAGATGCAACAGGCCACCCAAGAACTAAAGACTATGACTTAATTCCACGGCGCATTAAGCAAAACTGAAGATATATACCATAAGGATTCCTATGATGTATTAAAAACTACAAGATTTTGGAAAGCTGATGTATGGGATTCTTCAATAATGTCACCAAACTGATTGGTGAGCAATGAAGCGCGAGGAATTGTAGTCAGGTCATTTAGTTCACAAGCTTTATAAGACGCATTCTGAAGCACTCCATGGCAACCCCATCAATGGCAGAGGCTCTGTTCATACCAAACAGCACATGGGCTTAAGGATCCCTGAAGTAGAAGTGCAAAACTTAAAAGTCTTAACTTCTAAACTCCTACAGTCCACCATCGAGAAGACGAGCTTGCTGGTTTTGCCACTCTGATTAACGGTCACTGCACACTCTTCATTAGTTGTGTTACAGAGGGGGAGGAGGTCATGTGACCAAACCTACCCCCTTATCATCATCATCCTCCTCCTCCTCCTCCTGCACACGGCCATGCTGCTCAACCGTGCATGCTTCAGCTGAACTCACCAACCGTAACGTCTTCAGAAAATTGCGTTCCCTTGGCTTAACCATGGGAGAGCGAGCAAGAACGAGAGATAGACAGAAAAACAGACAGACAGGGCACAGATGAGATCAAGAAGACGGGAGAACAAATGAAACGAGATGAACAGAGAGAGAGAGAGAGAGAGAGAGAGACATAAAACAGAGGAAGAAAGAAAAGAGGAAACAGAAACAACGGTAAACAAAAGGAAGGTGACAGTAACTTTCTCAGACAAGGCCATTTTTACGTAGTACAATTGAATTTGGAGTTAAAAAATACTGATTAAAATGCAGTTCTATCTATTACCATTCACCTGTTCCTTTTTTTTCTTTTATTCTCCCAAACAAATTCTTTACGCCAGTGGTTCTTTTGTGTCTGGATGAAATCCCCAAAATCATCCTCCTAAACAATACTCCAGCACCATGTGTTCCTGCACCGAACTGCACTAAAAACCTTTTGTGTGTGTAATCTGCTAAGCATGTTACACTGCTATCTGCTGCCACTCCTAGCTTGTTTGTAGCTGTATCACAGGCGATGACTATGAAATGCACAGAACAGCATGGCCTTGCTGACCAGAACTAAACCAAACAACTACCTAGATGCTGAACACTACCACGACTAGTCAGAGTGGTTTTTTGTTTGCTTGTTTTTCTTTCTTTGCTGCTTGTCTTGCAGCCTTGCTCTCTTTCCATTTATAACAACAACATGATAAATACTGTCAGTCCTTCTCAAAAATAAGAAAAGAAGAACAATCAGGGGATTTGATCTTTGTTCCCTTTCGTTTTTTTCGTTATATATACACAGTATATACAATGAGGTCCAAAAGTCTGAGACCACTTTTCTTTTCCCCATTTAAAATTGGAAATAAACAGTAGGTTTTAGAATTTTGAAATATTTCAAACAAAGAACGTAAATGTATTTAATATTCAAGATTCTGCACTATTTAAATGTGTGATATTGACCATGTTAACTGCTTTGTACAAAATGGTCAGATTCTCCTCATGCCTAATCTCTGCTACTGAAGCATGTGTCCAGACGACACGCCAATGGATTTGATCTAAAATGGATCACAAGGTTTTGCATAAACTTGTGGAGTCCATGTCACCTCGAGTGCACACTACAGTAGTGTTAGCGACATCGTCAGCGGACATGGCAAACGATACTTTTCAGGAATATCTTTTTTGACTTAAAAGACGAAAACTTGTCAGATGAAGATGAAAAGGGAAGAAGGGAGGTTCATTTTACTGGAAGCACCTTTAACGGGAATGTACGAACCAGTGCGAGCTAGCTGGCCAACTAGCTGACGTGCTATAAAGTGAGTGTGGCTTCTTCGGGATCTATTTCCGCTAGCGGAGCAAAAATAAACAGAACATTTGGCCATATTTATAGAGCTGTTGAATAAAAGCAATAACACACGAGTGAGAGTGTGGTTATACTGAATATGGGCGCAGCTGTGATTAGCTACAGCCAAATCATAGCCATACTGATATTCAGCATAACTGCACTCTTGCTTGCTTTCATAGAATCCACAGAAGCTTTGGTTAATATTAATGTGGTTTCTAATATAAGGTTCTAGCCTGTACTTGGCCACAAGTCACTTCACTTCACTTCACTTCACTATATTTAGCAAAAGATTTACAAATCCTAGGGATCCCTAAAACTTTATTTTTAATTAAAGATGCTGTCTGCTTATTTCATCTACTGACCAACAACGATAATATTAAAGATTAATGTTAATTTTACAGGAATTACAATAACTGCAAGACTAATTATGATCACCGCAGTATTGCATAAGTGGACCAACTGCAATGATGGATATATAATTAATAAGCAGAGGTCTGACATATTGAGAATACCTGGTGTGCGAGTTAAATCTTACTTCTCAGTCTCAGTCTCCCCTATTTCAAAATTTCAGTGCTGTAAACGTTAAAGAAGAGCTGTGTAATATCTAAACCCAGTTACCATTAAAATGTTTGCAATGCATTTTAACACGTGTGAACGTTCTACATCTTGCAAAACAGTAGCACAATCAGCAGATTTGTATTTACAAAAGGTATAGAACTGTGCAAATACAATCTGCAGATAAGAGACAAGACCCAAAAAACATCCATTCTCCAACTACACATGTGCTACAATCTTATTTAATGAGCAGTCTGTAGGTGAACTGTTTCAGAAACTGCACAGCAATGTTAGACGCACCAAACACACATTCATGCATCAATCCCATTACTGAAAGTAAAAGGTTATAGCAAGTTAGACATGCTATGTGGTTTACAGGCTTTATCTTATTAGTGACACACAATAAATGTGGACTGCTGTGACTACAAAAGGTACTGTGCTGGCCCTTAGAACATTGTGAGGTTACCACAAGAAAGTGCTAACTAACGTGATTACAGTATCTCATATTCGACAAGACAGAAGATAATACCTGACAGCAAATACTGATGTATGAGAGCTAGACAAACATCTCTACTCACCAACTTGTCACCAGACAGGACCTCCAACAATGAGATCAGGTTATGTCCATCTCGCAAATCCTCATATAGGTCGTTAACGTGCTTTCGTACCTGGACACACAAGAGTTATACATTTTAAATATCTGCTGGAATAAATATATCCAGTCTGGTCTATTTCAGTTGTTTCTATTATATAAACAATGGGACTCATTTATCAATCGTTTAGTAAAGTCATGTGTAATTTTCTTTCTTTCTTTCTTTCTTTTTTTTTATGGCCCTGCCATAAAAGCCCATAAAAGGCAGAGTTCACAGACAGCTGAAAACAACAAAATGATGCCTAAACAGCGAAACATCTTCTCCTAATAGATGAATCTTGTGAAATCTTACAGTAATGCAGCACAGACATCTTAGTCTTGGCCAATTACAATGAGGGTGCCATTTCTTTTGTCTAGTCTTTTTTGCCTTACTTCATGGATTTATATCGGATTGCTTTCTTTCAAATCATTAGTGTGTTTACAAAACAGATTACATTTGTGTGTGCAACTGAAACATAATCTATGTATAAAATTAGAGTAGCTCATGACAATTATGCAAATTGAAGCTGACAACCAAGGTTTACAAGAGAGTGTCTCCTTACACGTAAATTCACAGGACAGGATCATTTCGTATAACAACATCTTTCCCAGCTAACTACTTTTTCACTGAATTCCACATTTATGAATAAATTCTTTCATACCCAGTTTGATAAACTAGGCCTACAGTTAGTATTCATTTAATGTAAGAAGCTGTAGCATGAAAATCATGAAAATGATTTTCCATTTCCAATTTTGTTTTTTGTTGAAAAATTAATCATCATTTTTCAGAACAGCTGTGACAGTCCTGCCATAACGTTTAACTGTAATCATACATTTCTTACCAAAATGACAATGGCTAATTTAGACAATTTACATTTCCAGTCACTTTCTTACCTGGACATTGTGCAATGAAGTTCGATGTAAATATACTGACTGAGCTATAATTAATTATCCATATTAATACAATTTCTCTCAAAATTATAAGCTTCTATCTACCAATTCTGTGATTTTATTTGAAGATATTGAAGATACTAAAGATGTTCAATTATGCAAACTATAACATTTTAAACACTTTTAAGCACATTTGGTATAAACATTTCTCACATATATTCAGTATGATATAAATAACAAAATTATTCTTGTAGTTCTGCATTAGAACGGCCATTTTAATATACATAATACAGTACTGGTCATTTATTCATTTCTATCTAGGCTGGATTCTTACTAATGGCTAATGACAGAAATCTTATCTTCAGGCCCTTGAATACTTCAGTCTTACACTACAGATTTCACATCCAGGCACAGGGTCAGTCCCAAATGCCAGACTGCTAAAGTCACTCAGCATGCTGCCTCACTGACCCACTTTTACCCAGACCCTCTCCCTCCTAACTCCTTACAGTCACAACTGCGCAGCTAAAATAGACTGGAGGCCTTCAGGTCTGAGTCTCCTGCCCTCTGCATGTTATGCAAGACCCCAGGCACCAAGGAGAGATCAGCTACAATCACATGGCATCAAATGCATTCATTCATCTTCTGCTTTGTTCTTTTGCACAGCCTATCCTGGGTACGTTGGGCGTGAGGCGGGACTTACACCATAAACACACACACACACACACACATTTGCATACCCATTCACACCCAGGGTAGCCGTCACGTCTTTAGGTCTAGATAAATGACAACCCTTCACCTGCCTCCCTACAACATACATGTTTCATTGTTCCTAATAGCTTTCAAGTTATTTATAGATGCTTTGTTTAGAAAGGAAAAATTATATATGAATCTCTCTCACTCTCAGTGTTCAAGGACATGGTTTCCTGCGCAAAAAAAAAAAAAGATTTATATAACCCCTGACTTGTATAACTGATTATCCTGACAGGCATTTTTGTTATCATGAATATCGTCACTACTGCTGCATTCCCTCTGTGAGGCTGACATTTTTCTGTTCATTCGCAGTTTTGTTGCCGACAACACAATTACAGACATCTAAAAATTCCACCAAACCTGAAGGTAGCAGTTCATAAGTTTAAATGTAAATCGTAGCAGTTGGTATACTGTTTAAATTAGCAGTGATATTTGTGCTTTGAAAATGCAGCGATTTCAGTCCTATGGTTGAAACTATTTACTGAACATTAGTCAGGTATCAAGTTAAAGTTCTGGGTAAACTGTTTAGAACTGAACCTGTGTTTGTGGTCAGTATCATGCTGAAAGCAGTTTTACCAATTAGTACTTTACAAACAATAAAAGTATTAGTACTTTACCAAAAATGCAGCATGATGAATGTAGCCCCTTTTTTTTATTTGCGCACTGACTCTTGCACTGATTTTCCTCAGATCAACTACAGAATTGTCTGAAATCACCCAAGGCCACATCTGTGTTTTAGAGAAGGCTGGTATGTTCTTTTAGCTAGCCTCTTGTCAAAAATATTGGCATGCTTGTAAATCAAAAATCCTCTTTCTCCCACTGCCACTATTTGTCACACTATGATTCTTCTCATGTTCAAAGAGATAACTTTGGTATCAGAAGTATTTGACCGGATTTCTCTCTTATGTAAAGGGAAATGGCCTTTAATGTTCATGAGACACAGCCCTTTCTGGCCCTTCCACTGTCTACCTTCTTGAAATTCCGGTTTAGTCTGATAACAGTATTTGTCACACTGTGTGCCATCACAATATTTCCATCCACCCAAGCACACCTTGATCAGCTAAATATTCTACATTTTATTAAGTTTATTAAGATAGTTTGGGAATTTAATAATTTCTTTTTGCACAACATTATATATTTAATCCATAATACAATCGTTAACCTTCTTCAGAAAAACTTAGTTGTGTGTTTTTTTTTTTTTTTAACTAAGCTGATAAGCTAGCAAGGTAAACAAAAGCCACAATACATCGTTGTCCCACGAATTTAGGCATAACTGTTAATTCTGAAGGATGTCCAACAAGCCATCGCTTGTTCTTTCACCTAGGAGGAATCTGTTAAGTAAATCAGTCAGAGTCGATACATGCTTGGGCCCAGCAGATAATTGGACCTCATGCAGAACAAATGCTGGCAAACCAGCTTAAAGTGCTTTTCTGCGTGAACCACGCCTTGCCAGTGAAGCAAGATAGTATTTTTTATAGCAAGGCTGGCAAATCATCATCAGGTGTCTGCAAGTTAAATATATATTTTTTTTATGACTTTTCAGTACCACTTTAAACATATCTTAAGATTAACAGTGTGCCAAACATAATAATCATAAAAATCATTTGTGGACAAAGATTACTGCACACTGTCTCATGCAACAATCTAATACTGTGTAATTTCACATTCAAGATGATTTAACCTGTAACCTTATTAAGAATCAAATTTGTGAAATGATTCAGAGGACTTGCTGACATTCTGTGCAACTGAGGAAGTTATTTAAGTCATGACCTTTTCGGATCATCATGGAAAAATATCAGTATGTCTTCTGTAATTATTAGTGCGTGCTTCCTTCCTTCCTTCCTTCCTTCCTTCCTTCAGCATACTCTCCCTGTGTGGTGCTCCTCCGGGCTCAGTGCTGTTCTCCCAGCTCCCAAAAACATAGAGATGGATTGGCTACTCTAAATTACCCCTAGGAGTGAAAGAGAGTGTGAGTGTGTTTGAATGATACTCTGCATTGGTCCCATCCAGGGTGTATTCCTGCCTCATTCCCAGGATAAGCTCCAGATTCATCACAAATCTGACCAGGATAAAGCAGTTACTGAAGATGAATGAATGAATGAATGAATGAATTACAGAAGTCGTGTTTACTATGGAAGACCATGACAAACTATGTATTTATGTATTTTTGTCTTTTACCCCCGTTTCAATACACTTTTTAACGTCCTCATCAACTTCCCTTGCTTAAGTGTGTAATACCTATGTCACACAAGTGGCTACTTGAGGAACAAGAGCAATAGGGAACAACGGGAAGCACATTTTAAAATAAGAACTCACTTGATCTCAGTAGTAAGCATAAACTTGAAAAAAAGGGAGTTCCTTGATGATTTGCACACTAAATTTACTTTTTTCCCCCTGATTTTCTCCCTATTTTAGCCAATTCCCACCCATCAGGCAGCGCTCTCTCCTATCACACTACCGCTACCAACCAGGGAGGGCAAAGGCTATCGTGCGCTTCCTCCAAGGCACGTGAAACCAATCAAACACATCCCTTTGAACTGCTGCTCATGCAACGGGGCAGCGTAAACACTCGGGGGGGAAGCGCTATCCGCCCATTTCCCACTTTGGCTAGTGTTGCTGTGATTGATGGGGAGAGAGAGAGCATGCCACCCCTCCTCCCCCCTGAGAGCATGGCCAGTTTTGCGCTCTCGGACTCCTGGCCACGGATGGCTGTGGTATCGTCGGGATTCGAGCTCGCGCTCTCCCCGGAAGATATGGTGAACACTTTTCTGTTGCGCCACTCTGAAGCCCTATGCATTGCATTTTTTTGAGAAAATGTGAGCATAACATACGTTGTGTATTCACTTTTCACATTTCGGAAATCTACACTGAAGTCATGCACTTCACGTAAGATCAAAAATGATCATACTGACACTGGCTCTACTATCCCACAGGAAGCGATAGGTTGCTAGTCTGTTATAATAACGTTATCATACTGCAGCCATTCTATTTTTCCTCCTTTATCCAATCCTGCATTTTCTACTGACACTGGCCCTACATGACACAAAAGATAAACACCTACCTTGAGGAGATGCTGGTTGATCCATTTGGTAAATGTCTTTTTCTGCACTCTGTCTCTTTCATCTGTAAAAACAATGAGCTTGAGGTTAGTGTTGGCTTGAAGTTTGTGCTACCGCTGCACACATTTACAAGGGGAAACATTAAACATTATATTAAGAGTAATAACAGGGTTATTCATTTCTGCTTGTGTATATGATGAGTCAAACTGGAATTAGCACATAACCTGGAATAATCACAGTAAATCTAGAAACATCCCATATACTGGAATTCCCCTTTCTGCATGGCACACCACACTTGTGTCCTCCAGCATTAACACAACTCGTGGAGCCCTCGTTTATAGTCTCATATAAACCCAGTGTATCATAATGATGACAATATTTTCTCAAAACATCTAGGATCAATTAGTGTGCATTAATTCTCATATAGTACAATAACTATAATTGTGTACAATAAAGATGATTTTTTTTTTTTTTTTTTAAAGTCATTTTGCTTCCAAACTAAGCTCAAGAGCACAGTTTCCCTGCGATGTGATTCACATGTTCTGAAAGGAAGGATAATTATAGAAAGCTAAATTAAAGTCTTGATCTCCATGAGGCACTGGCTCCATTACGTACTGCTCCTGACCACAGTATTTTCTTTTTCCTGTAACCACGGCGACAGGCTGTCCCATAACCATGCTTCATGCCTCACACACAGAAGCACGAGTGTCCCAGTTAATTCTGAAGACATATGGAGAGTTTTCAATCATATCCAGTACCAATCCTGCTTTATTCACAGTGACAGTGCTGCACAATTCATCAGGCTGTGTCATCATTATCACAGCTTTTGCCTTCCGCAATGAATTTATCATTAATTACTACACCGGTGAGTAGAGATGAACAATGTATTGACAGTTTGATACCTTTTGCAATACTGCAATCTGGTGACCAGTTCAATTCAATCATGTTCAATACATTAGCTGTTGTATTTTAAAAAAGCCCAACGCGATGTATGACGATAACGTTGTATTTTGCTTATAGATGATTCAAATTGTGCATGTTAGTGGAAAAGATTTGCCCCAAGAGTAAAACTTGGCATACTTTTCTTACCTTGCTGATTAAGACACAAATTGCGTTATAAATCCTTTCACTGTAAAACAGCCAAAACGAGCAACTAGCCGAGAAATCTGCTCAACAAACATCATAACCTCGACTTTGACTCGTCTGGTAAAACGGCTAAACGTTTTATCTCGAGCTGATTCAGGCATACGATCAATTGCTTTTCCTCTGCAGCGACTCGTTACGCTTGTGACACTGAACTCACTTTTTCATTTCTAACATCATTACGTATTTATTCTCTCATTTTAATGCAGCGAGAGTTTGAAGGAGCTTGGTGTCTGAAACCAAGACAGGTGTTATATAAACTATAAGCATAAAAAACACAGACTTATGAAATAGAACGAGTACCTCTCCGCTCCCTGAGCCTTTACTCGCTGCTTCAAGGGCACTACTAATCTTAATAACGGTACAGTATTGGGTCATTAAGTATTGGGCTATAACTATAACTGCTATAACTCACTTTTTGTGCATGGTTTGGAGAGCGCTTATGACATTAACACTCAGCAACACTAACTCGTCTCCTGAATCCAGGCTGCTAGTGCTATGCAGCTCTAATATACAATTTCAAAACTTTTTACAATTATTTTGTTTTATTTAACTTATGAAGAGCTTTGTGTTCACAAAAAAAAGAACGGTATAAATGAATTGTAAAAACAAATGTAGCACTAACAAGCTTAATTTGGGAGGTTCAGTGACTTTAGTCTGTGTGTGCTTTCCTCCCATGTTATTTATGATTGTTAAACACTTTTTGACCAGCACTTTAATCACAGCCTTACACAATGCTGACAAGCAGCTACGTTAGAATCGCCAACACAAACACAGATGTCATCTGTATCCTGTCTCTTTACTTATTACTTGTTTACTTATTTATTCATCTTCAAAATCATCATCATCATCATCTTTTGTTCTCTTGTAACAGCAGCATCTCCACATGCTCTGGGGAGGGAGAAGAAAAAAAAAAAAGGAAAAAAAAAACACCACCACGATGTCTACATAACTGCATAGAACATTCCTTCAATCTGAGCACTTAAGCTCATGACATAAATAACACACTACTTCAGGCAACAACAAACATCTAATCGTCCACAATTTCGTACCCTAGAAAGAACAGTGAAATATGTTTTGCAATAAAAGGCAGCATGGACTTTTGACTCATTATCACAGACAAACAGAACCTTTCCCCTTTTCCCAAACTCATTGCACAAAGTGAAAGAAGGAAGTCACTCGCTAAGAAGCAGGTTCATCAGACAGTAAAGAGGTGGCGTAAAGCAGGAAGTGGAGAAAAGCTACTGACCCATGCAGCACATGAGCATCACCAGGTGAGCCCTGATCTCCCTGTCGCTCTTCATAAGGTTCAGCATGGTGCCAGGCAACTCGGCCACTCTCACAACTCCATGCATGTCTCATATTCCTGCTGTGGAGAACGCGTGTAGCTGAGGGAGTGACTCCTAAACTGCCTAAATCCCTTTAAGGAAGCATATACTCCCTCCTTCTCTCACTCTCTCTTTCAATGCACTCGGTGTCAAACGAGTTCAGTCAGGTTTTCCAGTGTCACTGCGTGACTGCCTGACTGAGTGAATGAGTGAGCGAGTGAGCGGCTCTAACGCATGGAGAATGTTTACTCTTTGGTAAAGGAGGGTGTGAAAGGCATGAGCATGACCTGCTGCCTGGTCCAGTGTGGACCTTTTAAAAACTGGTCAAAAGGAGGAGCTGACTGACTTTTCAGCACGACTGCTCTTTTCACACTTTCAATTTTTTTTGGTGAAGTGTGAAAGCTGTTTTTGAGCCTGGGAGAAGTCCAGAGAGCCATGGTCTGGTTAACATGAGGCGTGGAAGACGCCCGCTCTGAGCGTTACATGCCGAGTAACGTGATTGTTCAGCTTGTCACATCGCTTCCTATTTCGTGATGATGTGATCAGGGGAATCGTATGGTCTGTATGAAGTGTCTGTGATTAGACATCTGTGATTATATTTCAGGTCATCATGATGGTAAAATAATAAAACATTCATGCCTCGTTGGCATATTACAGCCTTCTGTGGTGTTATTATTGCTGAGGGCTGTGTGGAAATTAATAATGATTATACCCTTATGACACAACCTTATAGTGTTTATCAAAACAGACTGGAGCAATTTCAGCCTTACCAGTGAGACATTAAGTCATGTTTATGTGCAATGTCTATTATTGTGTGCACAAACTTAGCATCAGTGAGAAGGAGTGCATATCCAATCATATATTTTGGAAAGAATTTCTCTATCATTTCATTTAAGTAAAATGAGGTTTAATAAAGTTTAATCAGGGTGACCGTTACATCAAGTCCAAAATATACCGTAACTAGCTATGTTTCGAATATTCTGAATCAAAACCCAACTGATATACAGCAAAAGGATAGTACAGTTACATGATTTACATGATTATACATAGTGGTCTAGGGACTATTTGGACACAGATGTTCATTTCTAATAAGGGCCTCCAAGACATAAGCAAATACAATCCTGGGAGAATTCTGCCCCCTTGAGGAGTAAAACATGAGAGGGTTTTTTTTTTTTTGCATCTTAATTCACACTAGTACTCATGAATTCCAGGTCAACCTCTGAAACCTGTGTCATAAACTCCATGCTAACACCTGGTTTAAAGGTGGCTATGTGACAGTAAACATGTGGGCTTTTGATCATCTGATTATAAGATAATGATAAAGCTGATTTACCTAACTAGGCAGTAATCATAATAACATTATATCCAATAAAGTCATAAACACTCTCCTCTAATCTCTCTTACCTGCGTTTAATTTGGGTCCAGACATGCTTTTGCTTGTGGAAAACTTTTCTAGGTGCATTGTTGCTGCCCCAAACAGCCACCATTCTGAGATGTCACAAACTAACTGGCTTTTCCAAATGAGGAATATTTGAGTAGCTGTCAAAATGTCGGTCACTGAATTTAAAAGTAATTATAAGCATGCTCTCTATTGTAGTTCGGATTGTGTCCAACAGGTGGGAACCTTGCATGCGGGTAAGAATCCCAGGGATCAGTACTAGACACGCAGGAAATTTGTGTTGGAAAAAGGGTGGGACTGAAACAAAGCCAACCAAACCTGCTGTTCATATTGGCTTAGTATTTTAGCTGTAGACAGCCTTAGTCTCGGGGGGACAAAAGAGCTGAATAACATTTTCATTAAGCCAATATTAGGTTGCCTGAATTAGTTTCAGGGTATTAAATGTGTGCTTATGTACACGATAGGTGACAGCTAATTTCATGTGTCCTTGACTTGGCTTGAAACAAGGTAGCCATCTCGTCAGCTAAATTACATATCACAGAAATTAAATAAGTATAGCTGTACAATCCACCCCCAGCCACACAAATCACTCCTAAAAACTAGCAGTATGGCTGTTATATAACACATGGAATTGAGCCACAGCTCTGATGAGAACTTCCTCTATTCTCAATCTGTCACTCTACAAAAGAAATGCTAATGCAATCAAGAGTGTTTTGGAATGGGTTTCCACCACAAATTCTTGTGGTGAACTCAAAACTAATTCCCCCCTGCCTATAATGAGCTGATTTCCATTATAATAATTGTTCTTAGGGAAAGTTTTCTCTTTCACTGCAAAGCCAAATAATCTTTTTTTTTTGGCATAATGATGCACAGATCAGAATCTGTTGTCATTTTGAAATGATACCATTATGAGAGCTCTGAATACGGGCTGATACCCGATGCTGAGCCAACAGTAACCGAGTTATGTGAAACATTAGAAACATGATGGTGGCAGTATTACGACAGTTTGTGTCCTGTGATAATGTGCAAGGTCTAGGCTATGTCAGGTCAACAACACATAAGTGTCCATATTCTAATACTGCCTAATACTCGGGATCTCATCAGTACAACCCTATACTCAAGTAGGTCAGTTTGGCTTCCAGACCACTATTTACCCCTGTTTTAGGGTAATTCTTTAATTCTGTCTAATTCAGCATCCCTCGCGCCATATACATCCTTCAGTTTCTCAGAGGGAGTGGTCAGAAAGACTCCGCATTAACGCAAAAAAAAAAAAAAGGTTTTAGTCTTCAGTCCTCTTCATATCTTTGTAAAAGAAAACCGACATTATTTGGTAACATGACCTTATGGGTGGTGTGCAGTAAACAAGTTGTTCTTTCCAAAAAAAAAGAAAAAAAAGAAAAAAAGAAAAAGAAAAACACACTCTTGAAGAGAAGAGAAACTTTCCAGCTGTTTATAATGGCAGTCACAGGAAACAGATAATCATTCCAAAAAATATCAGGAAAAGGAGAAGTTTCATGTTGTTGTCGATTTACACATGAAGCAAATTCTCCCTGAGAAACAAGGTATAAGAATATAAAATGTAAAAATAATTCTTATTAGGTTTTGGACGCCTCTGCACTGCAGATGTTAACTTGGTGATAATACAGACATGAATCATGATGCTAAGAGTTTGACCCAAGGTGAAGGGTACCACTAAATGCAATTGTTTAAAAAAAGAAAAAAGAAAAAGGTTTGAAGAACAGAAACCAGTGGAGAGTGAAATGAGTAAATGAGTTTCCAGCGACACACAATCTGTAGCTCCTCTGAGTTGCTGTCTGCAGTATCACTGTTGGGGCCAGACTGGTCTGCCCAGGTCTGTTATATCATGTACAAAACGAAAGCTGGCTCACAACCTCAAGACACTCCGAAGTGTACAAAGTGGTGAAAGACACAAGGTTGGCTTTAATGACTCATTTTAAAATAAAAATAAAAAAATCTTTTTAAAACTTAAATAATAAATGTGACATGAATGTTGAAATATTAGGATAACAATGATTATTGCAATGAAATAATGCACCATAAGTGCATTTTTTTTTAACCTCTATATATATATATATATAAATAAAATGTATAGAAGAATCCAAGAAGCGACTGCAGTGTACCACATTAAAGATAGTGGCTGTAGTACAAGTTAAAACATAATACACAAAATGTTTCAGAAAAACAGGACGAGCTTTGAAGTAATTTCCTTGCTTATGAAGAATATTTGTGCAAAATGTTCTGTTTCTCCGGAAACATCTCTATACCTGCTCATTCAGGCAATTATCCAGTCGGCCAATTATGTGGCAGGAGCGCAGTGCATAAAATCATGCAGCTACAGGTCAAGAGCTTCAGTTAATATTCATATCAAACATCAGAATAGGGAAAAATGTGATCTCAGTGACTTTGATCGTGGCATGGTTGTTGGTGTGGTTTGAGTAGTTCAGAAACTGCTGATCTCCTGGGATTTTCACACACAACAGCCTCTAGAGTTTACACAGAAGGGAGAAAAACAAAAAGCGGCAGTTCTGCACGTGGAAAGGTCAGAGGAGAATGTCCAGACTGGTTAGAGCTGACGGGAACTTAAATAACTGCTCGTTCCACTATGGTGAGCAGAAAAGCATCTCTGGACACAAAAACTGACCCTTGAGGTGGATGGGCCACATCAGCTAAGAACAGAAATCTGAGGCTACAGCGGGCACAGGCTCACCAAAACCGGACAGTTGAAAAAGGTAAAACATAACCTGTTTTTTTTTCCCGATCTTCACCTGTCCAGTTTTGGTGCGCCAGTGCCCACTGTAGCCTCAGAGTCCTGCTCATGGCGGACTAGTGAAATCTGATGTGATCTCCTTAGTCTGTGGTTACGATTAAAACACTGGGAAATCAAAAGTACCATTGTGTCTTCTTCAAGCACTGCATTTTTTTTTTTAGGTAAAGTTTAAAAATAAGACATTCTCTTCATCCTGGCTTGTGTGCAGCCAGAGGACGAGTTAGTTCAGTGCTGTAATGGGGCACAGAGACAGCTACTGATTTGGCGAGGCAGTTGGTGTTGCTTTATGAAGGGTAATGTTTGACTATAATTAGCCTCTGGAGTGAATCATGGGTCTCGTGTCATGCCCACTACAAGGTAACTATGCCAGTTCAATGGCATCCTCCCAGCCTTATAGCTTGCACTTCACGTTTTGTGGTATGTACAAATCCTCATACATGATTATGATGGCTTTTTCAAAAGGGACGTTTATCACTGTGACCTACTGAAAGGAACAGGGAACAATTTAAAATTCATGTTGTGTTCATTATTTTGCAATAGTTATCTGACTGACCTATAGCTATATCTATTTGATTTTACAGCAATATAAATTACACTTTATATATATATAAAATATACAAAACAAATAACACATGCAATAAGTAATTATACTGGCTTAAATATGCAAGAAGCGGTACCATTTGAATCACTTTATATTTATATTTTGGGTTCCCCTGGAGAGAATAACAGCACTGTCCTTCTTCCTGTAAAGGTTGGAGACACCGGTGAAAGATTTGTTTGGATGTATGTTTGTGGTCAGTATCTTGATGAAAGGTTATCTATACTTTCAATTTTTATTATTATTTTTTTAATCGGCCTGATTAGGCACAGTGGGTTTTTTTTTTTTTATCCGTCACCTGATTTGTGCAGACAAAAATCCCCTTCTGTCTCTTTTGTGTTAAAGCTTTCCCATGAAGATGCATGACAGGGATTTCAGGTATTCAAATCTTTCTCATGTTAATGAAATTAAAATAAATTCAAAACCATATCCCCATATCAGCAGACATGTAGGCTGTCACTATTCAGAAGGTGGGGTTAGGTAACATCTGCAGTTATCTGCCCTGTTCTTTTATGACCAGTTGAAGAGCAATCATCTTGGCAAAGAAATGAAATCCTGCAACCCTCTGCAAATAGACAGTGGCCTCCAGTCAACAAGGAGAAGTTTTTTTTATTAATAGAGCAAGCTTAAAGTCATGCATATGAACACCACACTACTAAAAAGCAACTCGTGCAGAATCTCAGACAAAACCAGGAACAAAATCAGAATGAAGTAGTGCATCTCATCCAGACAACAGGGTTCAGTTACTGCTGCTTCTGTCACACTGCCTAGCCGAAAATAAAGTCAGACATAAAGACGAGTGTATCCTCTTGCCAAAAAGAGCAACTGCAGGGAGCTGCTGCAGAAAAGCAAACATCCTGAAGACGTTTAAATAAAAAATGATGTTCTTTAGACATTCTTAGAAATCATTTTAGACAGCATATTGTTGTCTCGAATATCTCGATACAAATTACCGGTGAAAGGAATTTTGTTTCTCTGGGGTGTATGCGATATGTTTGTTTAATATTCATCATGACCTCTACCTCTTCTTACAGTAGCACACAGAGCAAGACGTTTGCGAGTGGGAACCTAACTGCCTCAAAGCACGCTCACTTAGTCCAAAAAAGTTAAGAGATGATAACCGTTAAAATGATTCCGAAGCACATCATGTGTTGTGCTGCCAGTGCATAAACACATTATTTTCGGAGATATGAAAAATACACAAAACAAAATCGCGATTGTCAGGTGGGTGTCAGATCACAGTAGTAGTGGTGAGGACACAAATGTGTTGTTTAACCTAATCATTTAAGGCATAATCTAAAGGCATGAAAGTAAAGTAACGAGACTTCATTTGCAATTAGGAGGGCTACTGAAAACAGGAAGTGATATGATCTCAGCAACGGCTGTACGTTTTGCCTTCAAATTTAGTGCTTGGCTTGCAGCTATATTTCCCTTTGAAACATGATAGTCAATAGCGTTCAAAAGATGTCACACAACCGCCAAATGTAAACAAACCTGACAATAGCTCACTGAGCGAGATTTTGATCGACACATCTGAGTGGTATATACTTTTTTCTAGGTTGAGCAAGCGTAGACGCAGTGTAGAGCAAGACCCAATAATAACTGGATGATTATGATTGAAGCTGAGATCAAAAAAGTTTATCATTTTCCTAGAAGTAATAAACTACATATAAATTTAAAATGACAGTAACTTTTTTTTCTTTCTTATTTTTTTCATATATAGTACCATATTGGTGTCCATAATACTAAGGGAAAAGGTACAAAAACACCAATTTTGATTTCAGGGGCACTTTAAATCTGGTTGTGATTTGGCTGTAATTATGTGCTTGAGTGTTGCACATAGCAGACGTTAGACAAGGTGTCACTGTCTAAGACAAAAAAAAAAAAAGTGAAGACAGAGAGACAAACAAGCACTGTAAGAGACATTCCTCTCGTTCCCCACTACTGAGACACAGGAAAAGCCGGCCTCGGAAATATGTGCAGGAGACAGATCTTCACTGCTGGGTTAGGAGTCTTCCAGCCCTGAAGCCTTCAACATAGCCATCATTAGCAAACGTTACTTACTGAAACATCTTCCTGTAGGTGCGGTCAGTGATTTCACTGCACAGCTCTCTCAAGATGTGTGCTGCCTGTAAACTGCCATGTACTCTTCCTGCCACAATATTCAGCATAATATTTTATAGATTTGCTAATGTACAGCTAGAATCTTGAATCTGAGCTGACCTTGCTCAAAATTCTCTTTGTAGCATCAGTATCAGTACCGATGTATACCAAAAACACACGCACTCATACTCGTACTGATGTATCCCTAACAACTAGAAGCTAATGTCTATGCATTTTCTGATTCTGAAATGTATTTTAAAATCAGTAGTTTTCACTTCAAATTAAATTGTTTTCTAAAACATTCAGAAATTACGAGCGGCAGACAACAAACTATCTGACTATCAAGGAACTTTATGGAAAGCCTTGTTTTATAGTGTTTTTTATTATTATTATTATTATTATTATTCTAAACTATTAGAAAATAGAAATAGTAGAAAAAACTCTTCTCTGACCAAGTGTGTCCAAACATTTGATTGGTAGTGTGTGTGTGTGTTCCTGTCTGCTTTACAGCTTCAGTAGAACCTGACAGAAGTGCTCTTAAAATGATTATAATAACATCATTTGATAAATGCCAATCTGGATGTATAACGTGACGTGGGTTGTTACGTTCTGCTTGAATATTCAGTTGCTATAGTTCGCCAGGTTATGCTTCAAAAATTTCATCCAGGTTGATCCATCTAAGCCTCCCTGATGAAACATCTCCTCCAGTCCTAGAGGAAGTGTTTAAAAGGACTTCACGGCCACCTGCTAAAGTCAGCCAGGCAGCAGCTGAAAGGCCAGAGGCTGCGTAAGCATACGGTAATCAGAACCTTGACCCCATCAGCAGGTCAGAAAGACACAGCCAAAAAAAAAAAACAACACACACAAGGAGAGAAAGTAATGAGCTCCAGGATGTTTTTGATACCGACTCGCCATTTTTAAACGTGATTCAGGAGATAATCGTGCACTAATGCCCTGTGCTCGATACACAGCTCTAAGGCAGGGTGTGGCCTGAGGACCATGATGTGTATTGATTTTCTTTGTCTCAGCTTTTAGTGTACAACCACTTAGTCCGGAATCAGGCTCTTGGTAATACAGTAGAGCTGATAAGGCTTAAGGTCTAAATACAAACAGCGACAAATTAAAGGGAAAAAATGGTGGCTATGCTTTGTGTCCTTCTGTCCCCTTTAAGAGAAGAATCACTGCAAATCAATACCAAATCCTTCTGACTGATCATCTTTATCCTGTGATGAACCATTTCTATCCTGATGGGAGTAGTCTCTTCCAAGATGACTCCATCCCCATCCACAAGGCACGAGGACTAGCTGAATGCTTTAACAAGGATGAAAGTAGTGTAAATCCTAAGTTATGGCCTTCACACTCAACCCAAGTGAACATCTACGGGAGATTTTGGAGCACACGTCTTCTACACCATCATGAAAACACCAATCAAGAGAATATCTTTTGGAAGAATGGTGTTCAGTCCTCCAGTACAATTTGGAATTTGTGCCAAAGCACATTCAAGATGTTCTGGCGGCTCGTGGTGATCCATCTTGTAAAAGTTCATCTGTACGGTCTGTGCAATAACAGGACTGATATGCAAAAGATTGTTAAATCAACCCTGACCCACCAAAGCTTATCAGTGTATAGCTGTTTGAAGTCTCTGACTGTTGACTTTTGGTTGAGATGCATTTGCTTTGGCAAAAACGTTGACATTCTTGTTTTTCTGTAGACCTGTACAATGTCTGGCACAAAGAGGTGAAATTCAGTTTTAGCCAAATGTATTCAGTTGAATTTGTCAATCACTTTCCAATCAATGCACTAAATATTAGAAGCTGCATGTAAACACAAGAGCAAGAAACTATTAAATGACCTTAAGTGTGACAAACCAATAAGGTGATATAAAACAGAGACAGCATTAGCTCCTTAATTAAAATTATTATTCAGAACATTCAAATGGAACATCCTGAAATGTAGGAATTAAGAAAATTATCTTGCATTGATTCAGAGGGTGCTTGTATAAGTTAACATAGTGCCGAGTCACTGTCTTCAGCAAGCAGACAATTTGATACGCCGATTATGAAAATCTTTTTTGTCACATCGTTTTCTCGATCAACACCCCAAACATGTTATAATGTAAAAGTAATGTAAAAACGCTGTTAAGCCAGTTTTAAAAAACACAAAAAAAACCCTGATTTGGCTTGCAACACACAGATTTTATAGTAATTTAAATGGCAGCAGTAAAGAAGTAAAATCTACAGTAAAGTACTGTAATATATAAGTATAAAAAAAACATATAAGTATAAAAAAAAAAAAACATAAATCAGTACATTTGCTCATTTGGCTGATGCTTTTAAAAAAAAAAAAAAAAGTGACTCACAACTGATACAGGATACAACAGAGCTGAAGATTAAGGGTCTAGCTCAACTAGCTTGCATTGATTCAGTGCAATCTTTTAGTGCGAGTTAGTTCAGCGGCGGAGGTGGATGGATTAGTTGTGGTGGCTCAGTGGTTAAAGCGTTGATCAGAAGGCCGTATGTTCAAATCCCAGCACTGTCAGACTGTCATGGTTGGGTCCCTGAGCAAGACCTTTAACCTTCAGCTCAGTTGTATCTTGCATCAAGCTGCCTTTTTTATTTATTTTTTTTTAATCAGACAAATGAGGAAAAGTACTGTAAGATATTACAGCACTACTGTACATATGTTTTACAGGTTATTGTAAATTTTTACAGTACTTTACTGGCAAACCTGCTGACAGTAAAATTTACAGCCAATGTTTTACCCTCCAGCCTTCATGCAACAAGAAGCTGAACAGAGGCAACAGGCCGAAAGCAGAAAATAAGGCTTAACGTCGCTTCCCATTGAGTTCTTCTGAACTTGACATGACCATTAAAAGCGTGGCACAAGCACTCTTCTTTCCATGCACAACTGCAACACCACAAACTGCACGCAAACGGCGGAAGACGGTAGAAATTGCAGAAACGAGAGAGGAGTCAAAAAAAAACAAAAAAAACAATGACCGTTTCACTCATGCTTACAGTGTGTGCAAATAGTAGCATATCAATAATGTCAATGATGCACAAATGTTGAAACACATTCGGGTAGTTGCAGTAAGTAGCACTAACCAGCTGACTGTAGCTAAAAGACAAGCTCTTGGTAGAAGTAAGACAACTGTGATAATTATGTTGAATTACACAGTAACCTTTATTCTCATAACACTTCTGTAATACTATAATAATAGCAGATCACTTGGGTTGAGTCCCAAACTGACTAATACAGTACCAAACAGGTGATGGCTGATAAAGGAAGAACGGATGAAGAGGATTGCAACAGTGGGTAAAGCTCATCCTATCAGACTCACAAGTGAGATGAAATTCCAGAAGAGATAAGAGATTTACTCTTGAAAGTGAAGTGACGTATAATCTGCCAACAATCTGTATGGAAAAAAAATTATTTTCCATTGATCAGGTACCTTTGCATTTCACATAATGTGGGATTATGGGATAAACAAATGGAAGAACAGAATTACAGGAATAAATCATTGACATTCCATTGTTTTTCCCTTCAAGGGCCTGGCAGCAGTGTGAATCTGTCCCAGTGGGTGTGTTTCTCAGCATCCTCCTTTTATTAAATAGAGGAAGCTCTGTTGAGTCAGCCAATAGCTCGAATTCGTGAGGGTGGCGGGGAGGGGCCCATGAGCAACCACATGACCTCATCCAGACAAAGCTGAGCTGTCCAGAGCAGGGAGCGGCTTGCACACTTGGCCGAGTCACCATGACTACCAGCGAGTACATTTACACAACCTCCAACACACACACACACACACACACACACTGCATTATATATATATATATATATATATATATATATATATATATATATATATATATATATATATATATATATATATATATATATTATAATATTATATGTATATGTACACACTCATTCCAGTGCTGTCGTACAGAGAAGCACAGTCTGCTCATCTGAAGCATTCATCAGAAAATTCCAGTCCTGTTGCAACCGTTTTCCGTGAGTAATCGCTTGCAGCTGAGATTTGCGAAAGGGATTTAAGCTTGTCAACAAGCCAGACAAATCTCAAAATCAAGAACTGGTCAGCATACAACATACTTTTCTCTGTTGTAGCAGAATTAAAATTTCACGCAAAAAAAAAAAAAATAATAAAAAAATACAGGCTATCACATTGTAGGTGCTGTCACACGTATACTTTCTTGGATGGAATATTAAAATAAAACGGATCTATCTGATAGCAATTCCAGTTGGAGAGGTGATGTCATGGCATGCACAGCTGCTGGATAGCACTTTGGGAAATGACATCAGCACTGCTACATGTCTGTGGAACCACATCTTCTGGATTAAAAAAAAAAGAAACTCTATTTCGAGACACGTCCTAAATTTCACCTTATAGCTATGATCGCTATTAACCCCTTAAACTTCCAAGACGTGTCAGACTTGCATTTCTCGCTCTCGTATCTACACACGTTTCTCATTAATTCAGCCGCAGTTAATGAATAATATGTCTTCGGGTGAGTAACTATAAAATAACGTGGGACTTTAGTTTGACACTTCACCCCTTAATAAGTAGGAGGAAACCAGAGAACCTGAAGAAAACCCATACAGACACAAGGAGACCATGAGAAGCTCTGCATATATAGACAGTAACATGAGTTCAGGATTGAACCAGGAACTCTTTAGGTGTGAGGTGGCAATGCTATAATCTAAATATTGAACGGTAATCTATAACATACTGTATTTAACAAGCTAAAAATAATTGTGTAAATGTGTTTAGGATAAATATGGTAAACCTGTTCAGAATGAACTGTATAGTTCACATCAGAACTGGCCCGTCGTGGACTTCTTCCTCTATTGCCGCGAGAGCGATGATGTGCGATTCTGCACACGGTCATCTGAGACAGTCTGGCAGAAAGATTTGTGTCTGCAGCACTGAAGGTGAGAAGCTTCCTTTCTCACCTCGTCTGTCTCTCACTTCGCCACGTCCCAGCACAAAGCTGAGAAACAAACAGTTTCTATGTATATACGTAAAACTGTTTTTTTTAGTTATTATTGAAGTGATTTAAATCTAAAATCAGAAACAAGACAGATTTCCTCTGACCATCTCAGTGGACTTGATGTCCACTGCCACACCCCGGTGACTCTTCATTCTTCTCTCCACACAACCTCGGCTACATGATGCGCAACATCAGATACATAATGCAGCAAAGACACACAAACAGTCATCTCTGTCCTCAATTCTGCCATATAGGACACATAAAAGTCCTTTGTTGCTGGCGTAGACGTAAATGTGTCAGACAGGCTGCTGGCTGTTTGTGCAGAGGCTGTGTGTGTGTGTGTGTGTGTGTGTGTGGAGGAGGGGTAAAAGGATGCAGAGGAGGTGAGGTGGGGCTCTGCAGAGGAACAGCACAAAGATAGTGACTGTGCAGAAACACATGCTTTGTGTTTGAATGACAAGAATGTTTTTGTTTTGTTTTTTTTGATAATGATCTAATCGAGATGGTATTTTCTGTGATGCATGCTATATACACAATACTGATAAAACTGGAATAAACAGATGACCCGCCAAATATGTCAGGCTTTCTTATCAGCAGACACAAATATTGATATATTTTGGGTTAACTTTGAAAATATAACGCATGACATGAACGATGTAAGGAATAAAACTCAACAGGGCATGCTGTTATAGGCCAAAAAGAATCCACACTGCTGTGGTGTGAGACCCTGAAGTTGATCATTTTCCTATAGCAGCACATTCTGAAGTGGTTTATTCCTCTTATACCACAGCACCTTGGAAACAGTTACAATGTTGAATTGTAACAGAACGACACGTTGCAATTTTTAACCTCTGTACTGTTGTAGAACGTCCTTGAGACAAGTTAGTTCCTGTTATCACTTACATTACAGCAGCTATACCCTCATCAGCCTCTGTTTTTTATCCTCTCTCGAAGTTAATAAGACCAAAAAAAAAAAAAAATGCAGCTTGTCATGTTATTAAAAACCTCCTGAAGATGGAAATCATCACTGACCATTCAATGACACTGGAGACTCCTTCCATAAATGTTTAAAAAACATCTCCTAACAGAAAGCTTCTTCATATTAATGGTTGTTTTTCCTTGGCTAAATAGAAAAACATTTTTAATCCATTTAGTATTATCCTTAGAAAATGGAGATACCATACAAGCCCCTGTGATTGAGTTGTTACTATAGAAACAGCAGCATATTAATATAAACCTGTCGTGTGAAGTACATCCGAGTCGTGCTGTTATAGAAAATGAAATATTTGAGATTTCAACAGCGATGTGGTATAAATTTGACTAAAGCACAATGTTTTGTTTGGAATTGATCAGACTGCACCCAGGGCATGATAAACAGCATGATAAGACAGATACAGAAAGGTGCAGACACGTCCCTATGCCAGAGCACTGTTAACATGAACAGACTGTAAATCTTCATCATGGTTAACTTGTATGGAGCTTGTTTTTATTAGTCATTGAACAAAGATTCACTCATGACAAAAAAAAAAAATACATTTTAACATCCTGTGTACTGGGAAAAAGAGATTTAGCACTGTAAAAAAAAAGCCTTAGTGCATTCAAAATCCTAAGAATACTGAATTCAGTTCAATTCAATTTTATGTGTATAGCGCTTTTAACGAAGGCCATTGTCACAAAGCAGCTTTACAGAATATATAAATTCAAGATACAAGTTTTAAACTTATAAATGTATCCCTGATGAGCAAGGCAGAGGTGACGGTGGCAAGGAAAAACTCCCCGAGAGGACATGGGGAAGAAACCTTGAGAGGAACCAGACTCGAAAGGGAACCCATCCTCATCTGGGGGACAACGAATAATGCAATTATAAATAAATCCCTTCTACAACTGTGTACTACATGGTCAAAAAGTGCAATTGTGTAACCAGGAAATTCATTACAGTTTTCACATGACGTCTATTTTGTTGAAGTTATCAACTGTTCACTGATCAAGACTTGAGTGCAAAACTACAAAAGCTATCACTGCAATTGTAGTCTTAAGCCATCGCAGCAAAAATATTCATATCAACTGCAGTCCAGAGCCTTGGATGGCATAAGACATGCTAACTGGTTCCCACTAGACTTCATTCACCATTACTATTCATTTAGTGACAAGGAAACGATCACTTCAGGCTTTCGTTAAACTGGGATTAAAAATAAACTGCGTGAACATGAGACAGGACAAGATCTACTAAATACATTCCTCAATATCATCATCATTAACCCTGAAGGCTCTCAGCAATACTGAAAATAACATCTAACAAGAAAAACAAAAAACAACCAGCTGATCAAATGAAGCTGTCGCTTAGCAACTAATCAACAGTCTGAAAACAGTCAAAATTCCTAGAACACAGATAGAAAATAAGATGCCATGCCATGGTATCTCTGATCTGTGGCCTCTTTACACGTCCGACGTTGCACATTCTGTGTAGTAGCAACTATTTCTGGAGGTTAGTTCAAACGTTTACACTGCTGAGTCAATGAGCAAACACGCTCACTCCACTCTATCTAACCACTCTCTACTTGTCTGAATCAGTTTTACAGAAGAACTGTTTTTTTTTTAGTTTTTTTTTAAAAATGGATGCACTAATCCCACTTTTTACAATATACACAATACTGATACGAGAGCTCCGAGTATCGGCTGATACCTGATACTGGTCCGGTACTCATATCGTCATAGAAACTGTGCTGAATGTCTGCCAGCTTTCACAGCCAAGTTATGCAAAATATCACAGGCATTATACCAGCACACTCTGTGCTGTGACGGTCACCATCACACACTTTCATGGCATAAAACATGCATGTGAATAGCTTTAGAAAATCTGTTCAGTTCGCCGATACTGATCAAGGCTAATACCTGCCCCGATACCGATAGCAATACTAGCCTCAGGTCACTGAAACCCTACTTTCTCGGTCCACAAGCCTATAACGTCATTGTATCATACACAGAACATGATCTCATGGATTTTGTTCAATTTTGTCACCATGTAATCATACAAATCATGTTGCTGTAATCGTAAGACTGTCCTGTGCTCATCCCAGGACTCTTATTCATAATACACTCATAATGAACGTCCTTTCATCACACTTTCGCCTTTTCCTCTGTGATGTTATTTATATCTGAATGTCTGTATTTTTCTCTGTCCTCCCCTGAGAAAATTACAGGCAGAATTATCTTTTGTTTTGCACCAAACTCTGTGGTCATCTGATCATTTTAGTCGCCCGCGGATACACGTGTCCGTGGTTTTCTTTGCAGATGTTGCCTCACGTTAGAAAAAAAAAAAAGTAAGTACGCATTAGTGACCCTACCTCAGGTATTAAGCACTTCCCGATTCGTGAAACAAAAAACGTACTTATTGTTTTATTATATTTTCAAATAATCCCAAACTGAAACAAGAGCCAGCGTCTCTTCTCTACACCAGTGCCTCTCCGACTGCCATACTGTGAATGGCGCGTGATCACATGACCAGGTGACGCAAGCGTACAACCTGCTAGAAACTCACTCCTCCCGCTGTCATTTAATTGCTGTCCGGATGTGAGAGAAAAATTGATTACAGACGTCCCTCTGATAAACTGATCCAGTCCAAACAGAATTTATTTTGAATGGTTGCTGCACATCACGTTCACACACGCCACATTTCAGTTAAGAGTGTACATGCTATTTTAGTCTTTTTAGCTATCCTGACATGCGGCGCTAGAGTGGGAGTAAAAAGGTCCAAATCTTTTCCGTCTATCTGCCTCCGCTAGTTCCTCGTAAACACAGAGTGGCTCTGACTCACTGGAACAATGGAAATTAAGAAAACAACCACTAAATAATGCTGAAAAAAATTACTAAATATGGATTTACAAACATGACAGGAAATAATGAAGAGAGATCAAAATGAGGATTTTGGGTCACAGAAAATTATATCCATTTCAGGTCATTTCCCCTAAAAAGTTTGGGAACTCGTTCTGCAGTCGTTTATAATCGCAGTTTGGTTCCTCTAAAGGTTTCTTCCTCATGTCGTCTCAGGGAGGTTTTTCATTTCTAGTCACCTCTGGCTTGTTCATTAAGGATCTAAATATAAATCTATGTCCTGATTTCGGTCAAGCTGCTCTGCCACCACACTGTTCAGAGTGCTATACAAATACAGAAGTTCTTGGCAAAAAGAACATCTGACCATGTATAATGTAGTATGTACTTTGGTACCAGATGCATGTAGCTGAACAAAGACTCAGGATAAGAATCCTTTTGGATTATTACGTTTACACTAACAAACTAATCAGCACCAACATCTCATGTGCAAATACTGAATCAGTGAAACGGTTCCAGTTACAAAGTCTGCAGTCTCAGTGCTGTTGATTACAAAAGAAGCCTCGGAGTGTCATGAAAGACATCGAATCAACTGGATAAAAAAAATTAGACACGCCCACCCTGCTAATAAATCTTGGGCTTTTAGTGCGAGGTTCTGCTGTGTATAAAGCCACAAAAGACGTATGTAATTCATCCTCTTCACGTGTCAAATGGCTTTGTCAGTGCACTGCGGTCCCATCCATTCGCAATCCTCATCCTAAGCAATGTCCATTGTGTGTGTCCAGAGAACGCCACAGCGGTCATTTTGCATTTGCAGATCTATTGTAAAATGACCAGTTCATAGCTGCAGGATTAGGACTTTTAAAAGAGCCACAACAAACAGCTGTGTATTATTCTTCTGCTTGTGTGTAATTACCTAAACACCTAATTACGTAGGTAGGAAGTCCAGCATTCTTAGTGTTACTAAAAAAGTAACACGAGAGCCATTAGCTGCAGCGAAAAAGATCATAACGAATCGCTCTCACACTGTACACATGTAAAAAGAACAGGCTTTCAGAAGCATGGGAAAAGATCTTGACAACAAATCTGAGGCTCTTTTGTCTGAAGAACAGCTGCCCCACTGTTAATGTATTTCTCTTCAGTACTGGATATTTATTCCATCACTGCCTTTGTCCATAGGTTCTGGACTTTTAACCGCTTAAACTCCAAGGTCCAGCTGAGGGGCTCATACTAAGTACTCATCTTTCCTAATAATTTCACTGTACTTAGGGAATAATTCGTAGAAGATACTGAAGTTTGTTATTCAGTGAAACAGATTGGGATATATGTCGAAAAGATGCACAGCGACGAGATAAACGGTAATAAAGACATTCGCCATTTACTCAATGGACTGATTTATGTTCTTACAAGGGTGTCTCCAGAGTACCACACCTACAGCGCTCGAACACACGTCGAACATGCCTTTAACTCCAAATACACAATCAAACACTGCTACTTCTGTGAGGACACAGTTCTCGGAGAATCTGTAGGCCAAAACCAAACATGTTAATCCATTAGTGCATTTTTCTGTGTGTATTTAAAATTTTAGTTAAAAGCTTGAGGCGTCAATGACATTGCACGGTGACGAGAAATCTTTGAATGCTCGAACACCACTCCTGCTCGTGAGGTTTTGTAATGAGATGAACTTAGATGTGAATCACTGCTTCCAGGCTAATCAAGGCCAATGCACGGTCATGTGACTTAACAGCGTCTCAGATACATGCACTCATACACAGCTCTGACCGTGACGAGTGCGTCTGTGGATATTGCGTGTGAATCATGATATACGCTGCTGTGTGTATTAACCCCTCACACTCCCAGCACCTGTTCAGACCTCAGTGTCACTACGCACGTTTAACATTACTTTCACTGTACTTACTGAATTTTATAGCAGTTCCACAACAATAAAGGAATAAATGAACAAAAAGCAGACAGAGTAATAAAGAGTTATGACAATTTAAACCTCGGCGGTGTTGAATTCTCGATCCTGATTGGTCAGAAGGTGTTAATTAATTTCCTATATTAGCATGGCTTTGACAACAATTCCTTTTCATTTTTGGAAGGAGTCTCCAGAGTTAGTGCTTTGTAACAGTCAGATGTAGAGCTGTAACTTTATGTTTCCTGACACAGGATGGAGGGCTGTGCCCTTCCTCAATAACATGACATGACAAGCTGCAATTATTTTTTTTTGCATTATGACTTTCAAGAGAGAAAAAAAAGTGTGACCTGGAAGGGACAGACTGTTTATAGCTGCTATAACCTAAGTGATGACAGGAACTAGCTTATTTTTGCAGACTTTCTACAACATTAAACGTAGCTAGGCTATAAATGGATAAAATATATTATCTTTACGATCGCGGTGGTATAAAAAGGAATAAAATACTTCAGGATGTGCTGTTGTTAGAAAACAATCAACGACAGGACGGTGTGATGTCGCCCAATGCGAAGAGGAAGCGCTGATCATTTTTCTATAACAGCACGTCCCACAGGGTTTCATTCCTTGCTTAAATGTTACACTTTTATTTCCGATTTTGTTCCTAAACTAGCAATGAGAGTCACAAGCAAAGAAACCAGCGCTCACTGTGTCTCAAGGCGTTCAAAATAAAACAGTAGCTCTTTCTCCCTGCTGGTTAAATGGAGTTATTATTACATGAATATAAAGCGAATTATTTATGAAAGATCCTTTTCAGAGTCCGGAGAGAACCCATAATTCAGTGAATATCTATAGGCGGATTATGGAATGAGTAAAGAACCATGTTACTGTGATACTAGCTTTGAGCCGCGTCTGATACTGTCTGGCCAAGAGGAGCATTCCTCAGTGACAAACAGGTTCTTCAACCGAACAGCTATTTTAGAGTTATGAGCTTTGTCGATGCTTTGAGTGAATGCGACATAATAAGGTGCTAACTGATATACAATGCACTTCCTGATATTAAGATGCTTAAAAGCTTATTTGGCTTACTTATTAAAGACTAGATCCATGTTTCTTAAAGTGGTCTCTGTGAAGCATAGTCATGAGATGTGTACTCTCTCTTTCTTTTCTTTTCTCTACATGCCCTAGACAACAAAGGTCACAATTTCCTAAATCAAGTGACACCAGCAGGCCCTGACGCACAATTAATCCTCACCACAGATGACGGATTACTTATAATACTCGACAGATAAACGAAAAGCCCAGTGTTAGACACTAGTAGGCATCCTGCTTGATGTCTCAGGAGGTCAATAACCTTTAAAAGTCCATTAGGTAAGATTAGTCTTTTTTAAAATCAAGACCAGGTTAGGTGGGTTTGACATTTGTATGATTCTTTTATACAGAAATACACTCCTGAGCCCAAAGCCCCAATTCCCACCCATGTTCACGAAGCCCCGCCCCCAGGATCTACTTTGGCCAATAGAATAGCATGTCTATAAAATGACTGACAAGAGGCCCAACCAAACACAAACAAGCACTCCGGACCAGAAGTCTGTTTTCCAAACTGGTTTTCTCAGCAACCCAATACATTTTTGCGACAACCGAAACTCAATCCATTTTTTTTTTTTTTAATCATGTTCTACATATCTTCCAGGTTGTGAGTATAGGCATGAAATGAAATGAACCGTTAATAAAAGCATGAGGTAATTTTACTCAACAGATAAAAGAGAGGACACAGGGAAGCACTTGCAGTCTGTATCCTCCATGATTCAGAGTGCACTAAAATAGTGTTTCCTCTTGAGCGCATGTGCACAGAAGGCGAATAAACCAGAGCTGATGTGATGGATGTGACAGCTGATGTCATGCGATGGAGGAATCTGTACAAAACCTTATTTTTTTTGGTTGACGGATAAGCTGAATATCATGGAGGAAAAGATGATTTGTTGGATAAATTACATCCAACAAATGCTGCAAACAAAAGGCTCCATCTCATCAAGAAGCCCTGAGTCGACCTCACCCTGAGTGCAGGTCTTAAACCGCCCATTGCATTTTCATTACAGAAATTACAGGACATTAAGGCATTGTCTACTTTCATGTCCTAAACAGCAACAATCTGCATTTATTTGCAGAGCAAAAATCCCTACTGCTGAAACAAAGTCCAGCTGAATTCAATTTTTTTTATTATTTTCTAACAGACTCCTTTTTTCCCCCCCAGAGATGGTGTTATTCCTCTCACAAGCGTCCTACAAAATAACGGTCGCCTCTGAGGATGACGGTTAAACAGAAAAACTACACCAGACTGAAACTTTTTTCCTTTTACTCATTACTTAAGCTCATTCTTGTCACATATAGGTGTATATACACACATATTAAAGCAGTTACGTTATTTTAAGACTTATGTTTACACCCGAAATTCCTTCCTTGAGACTAAAGCGCGACGCTGTCAACACTCGAGCTGGGACTAGCTTATTTTTAGGTCCTCCTAGTGGACCCTCAGCACACAAACCCATTCAAAACACAAATAATAATTAAAAAAAAAAAAAAAAAAAGAGAGAGAGATACCTTTATATTTCCCGAGCACGTCCTCATAAGCTTGGAGAAAGTCCGTCTCAGTGGCGAGCACACACGGGCCCGGGGTGTAACGAGCCATTAGCCGGCTGCTGGAGGTGTAAAGGAGCGACTGCCGCCCGGACCCGAAGCGAGCCGCTGTCCTACTGAAGGCGACGCCCCAAGCGGTTGCCCCGCCCACACGTCCATGAACCGACCAATCAGAGCCACTTCCTCTCAGGCGTCAGGAGATAAATCACAGCGGCGCGCGCTCTATCCTATACTACACTCTATATCTAATACGGTGCACCACAATAGCCTATAAACATAAACAAACGTTAACGCCCTGATGTGTTCTCCTGGCTCACATTTACACTTTTACAATAATAACAAGAAAATACATTCCAGGAATGCCTCCTGAAGCGCGCGTGCTATTTTGCCCATGCCCTACGTTAGCCTTATTAATGTAAGCAGTGCACGTGCCACAGCTGGGGCTTTGTTACAGGTGCAAGGATGAGGCGTGATATCCCCATGATCGCGGCTCACACCATGACACATCGACACCGATGCAGATTCATGATCATGAACTTTGCCTTCCCTAAATGCACAATACTTTTTTTTTTTTTTTTCCTCCTGTGGTGTTCTGCAAGATAAGCTAGTGATAAATTAGGGTAAGCCTCTGTAACCTCAGGGCCTAATCTAAAAGATGTCGTGTTTTTTTTTTTTTTGTATTTATCATCGTCCACTGTGCCGAGTGTGTCAGACTGCTGGTCATACACGTGTCTAGGAGGAAAGCCGAGCTCTTCATGGTCCTCCTGCTAGCCGGTTTTCACTCCTCTCATGGGCTGAACTGTGCGCCGTTTACAGGTAAGCGAGAACACTGCTGAATGTCATATTATGAGAGTATTTTTACATCTCTGGCTGCACAGCATAAGTCTACAGTCTTAAAAGAACCATGGTGTTCCTTCCTATAAGTCAACACTAGGCTTTTTGCATAGCCTACTATTGACTATTAATAAGATTATATACTAATATGATTTTTTACCGGTCAAGTGCAATACGTTTACTCCAAAATACCCTAATTGACCTCTAAGCACTTCATTAATTCTGAGAATTAATTTTAAAAAACAATGTGGGTATCCTTATTTCATCTCAACATCCTTAAAATAACAAACAATGTTGTTCTTTTATTAGAATATTCCAGGCTGTTCTGCAGATGTTCATTAGATATGTTAGGGTTAGGGTTATGTTTTGGTCTATGTTAAATCAGTCACATCACATGTGCAATGCTGTGTACCCTATCACTGATGATGGAGGAGAAGGGGGAAATGATGACGATAACCATCATCATCATCATCATCATCATCATGGCCTTTCAGGTTATACAAGGACAACCCGTGAAGGCTGTAATTAACCCATTAGCCACACAAACATGATTCATATTCGCCTATTAGTGTAACTATTTTGTTACTGATAAACAATAGCAGCACACAGCCTTTAAAGCCTGATCAAATTCTGGTGACAACTGACTCGAGTAGCATAAATAAAATTTAAAAAGCATTTTATCATTATAAACAAACCTCTCATCCTGTAATCAACAGCTGAAATAAAGTCTAAACCGCGTTCTCTCAGCACACGCCAACAATAGCCGGCCGGTGTGATATTTACAGACACAGGCCTACACCACCCCTGGATGTAATTACGCAGCAAGCTGTGAAGTGTCTGGAATAAAGCAGCCTGTAGCTCTCACCTGCGATCCTGAGCACGGCTCTCTCGGCCGGATCCAGCACCGAGCCGCCGTGGATTTTGCGCTTGGAGCGCTCGTGCCGGGGTAAATTCCACGGAAGTGTGTCTCCGGGTGCCGGCGATACACACCCCGATCTCACACTGTAGTCGTCCTCATCGGAGAAATCAGCCGATGAAGACATTGAGCAACGCAGAGAAGTGTTCCCGGATCCTGTGCTCTGTGGGAACAATGGATAAAAAAAAAAAAAAAGAGATAGACAGCGTTCTGAGTAAACACTTTACATCCTGAGAAATACGAAAACACACGCGTCCATGCGCGCTTTCTGCTCTCACCATCGCTCCTCTCGCAGGACGTGAAATCGCGGTGGGAAAGAAGCACGTTATGAGCTTCAGGAGATCATCTGTTCGCGGACACTCTTAACTGATCTCTCACTGACAGGCAGTAAAAAAAAAAAAAAAAAAAATCCAGCAGCAAACGGCGTGTGGGGAGAAATACAAGTCCGAATGCGTCTGGCTCCCCCGGCAGGACAAGACGGAGACTTACCGCTGTGCAGATTTCAGCTGGAAACTGGAAATTACCCACAGCCTCGTGCCGCTTATCATTGCTATAAAGGCAACGCTGACAAGAACCGCACCCTTCTCCGGACGGTAATCGGTTTCATCCAGATCGATGTCGGTATTCTACTGATCCGGAACCGCGCAGACTGAGAGAAAAGACTGGGCTGCTGCGCGAGCGCTTGTGGCATGATAACGCGTCATCGCTCCCTGGATACAGACTGACTACATTTATTATGGGATGGATAGAAACGTTGTGTTACAGCGCCATCGCTCTGAGCGTGCGTGGCCTTGCGGGACGGTGTGTGATTAATGGAGCGAGACCAGCCACCACCACCCACACCTCACGCACGCATGCACGCACGCACGCACGCGCAACTTGCGCTCAGTGCGCGCGTTTACGCCTCACGCACTTTCTTGTTTGGCTCTGAAACATGTCTTTTATCAGCATCAGCAGAATGAAACACTGTCTAGCAATTTAATAAAAACACAATAACCTGTGATTAATTTATGAAAAATAGCCTACTCAGATTTTTAGCTCATCAAAGCAAGGAATTTCAAACCATGAAAGAAGAGCCCAAAGCACGATATTCAAATAGATGAACTAACAGATCAAATGTAGGACTCCATCCATTTTTAAATGTTTCAATGTTAAAAATAATAATAATAATAATGACACCATTCTCTTTGGAGTCTTAAAACCTGGCATCAGCTTTTACTCAGACTGTATTAACCTTCACATCATAAAGCTTTCATTAAACTAGTGTGCATTTGTTTCCAGTTCACATGAGTTTACCTGTCTTTATCTATTCAGGTCCTGGAGCACTACAGATAGATCCATGAGTTCCCTAGGGGTCTTTGTTAAGGGAAATCATCAAACTCTGCTCTGTACGTGTGTGTTGCTCTGTCAGACTGCTCTGTCTCACCCAGTGATCCTGACCAGTGCTTACTGAAGATGAATGAACGAATGTTTAATTGTACTCATACTTGTGTTATCATTTACCAGGTTTCTTTAGCAGCATTAAATCAATGCTTAAATTCATGTTTTGGGATCTTCGTATGCTCCTAAAAGGTGATGAATTTGCTCAGGCAGACATGCCTTCCCTGAGAATACAGGAGTTTTTTTAGACATGAGTCATCTGATTTTTATCTCTACAAATGTTGGACGCGACATGTGTTCCTGCGCTGGGTTACTGTGCCATCTGTTCCTCGAAATGTTGGTGACTGTGTGAGGTCATCTCCTGGACCACGGTTTCATGTTTCCAAAGGCTGTCCAGCTTCCCTTCAGGACGAACATTTTCCACAGTTTGTTAGGAGTGCTAGTTTTCTTTACCCAGTTCAAGGCAAGTAGAAAGCAGGCAAGAATCCTTCACAAATGTCAGTACTTGATATGGATCAAAAAGCACATCACTGCAAGGTTCTTCTGTAGTTGCACAGGCAGAACAACAATATGAAATTTTCTAAAAGAAAAAAAATCAAACCTAGTAACGTACACAAGATAAAACATCAAACATAGCAGAATAACTTGTATGGTTCAAAGTAAATGCAACCTATTAAAATTATATCCCATAATAATCCTTACAGCTTCTTTCTCTCTCTGTTGCTGATTAACCTTAAAATAAGCAAATACTCACACACTGAAGTTGTAAGCCTTTTGCTGAGTGTCTGCCAAATGACTAAACGTAAGTGATTCTTAGATAAAATAGTCAGTGTATAAGGTTTGAAAATATGTGCATATAAACATAGACATGATATTAAATAGCCAACATATGAACATAGGAATTAAATGGATATCACAGTCACACTTAAGGTTTTTGGAAAATACACGGCTCTAGAATTACTGGCACCCTTGGTACTAATGGGTTAAAAAGACCATGGAAAGAAATGTGGTTTGTGGTTAATTATATTAATCTCACACTAGCTCACTCACAATTTTTATTTTTTTTGATTGGGGATTAGTTCAGGGAACTGGGATGGCCATGTCAAAAGCTTGATTCTGTGGTCAGTGAGCCATTTTTGTGTGGATGTGGACATCCGTTTTGGTTCAATATCCATCCATTATCCATCCAAGTTGCATCTTCTTGACAGATGTAGCCAGAGTTTCATTAAAAATCTCCTGATACTTCATGGAGTACATATCATCATGCATCCTAACAAGGTTCCCATGGCTTTAAAAAAAAAAAAAAAAAAAACAGCTCCACATCATAACAGATCTGCCAATATACTTAACAGTATGGATTCAATTATTGTCTGTACATCCCCCCCTTCTTTTTATGGCAAGTTAACCTCTATTTGTTGCCAAAAAGCTCTAATTTTGTCTCATCTGACCATAAAACCTGGTTCCAGTAAATGTTCCAATCTAGCAAACTTCAGGTGCTTACATTTGTGATTAAACAAAAGCTATCTTCTCACTGACCTTCAGATAAGTTGGGATGGAAGTGGTGTCTAATTATAGATTTAGAAACAAAAAAAAAATGCTCCCATCTTCTGCAAATATCCGACTGTCATGCTTATAGAAACTGCTGCATCTCTAACCAACCTCCTCAGTGTGTGTGGGGGGAAAAAATACACTTCCAGGCAGGATTATTACAGCTCCAGTTGTTTTAAACCCCTTAATTATTGCACAGTGGATGTGAGCTTTTTTTTTTAAGCCTTTGCCTGATTTACGAAGGTCAACAGTCTTTTGTCTCATTTCATTCGAGTATTCTCTAATCTTCCCCATATTAATGGATGACTAAGGGAATCTGGAATGTGTTACCTCATATTCATACCTCAGTGAAACAGGAAGTCTTTAAGCAAAACATCAAATAAAAATCGGAACAGGCTTAAGAATTTCTAGAGGTTTAGAATTTTTGCAGTTTACATTTGTAAAAAAAAATTGCCACTTTAAAGCGTCTAGCATTCAGAAACAGCAGAGGAATGTTAACTAACCCTTTCCCACTGTATATCTGATTAGTTTCCCTTCCTGAACAAAGCATTCTTTGGGACATAAATTATAACCGATCATATTCCCCTTATAATGGAGCACGGCTGACCCTCTCAAGTATCAAATGCTGGGGAAATTTGATACAAGTCGATAAAAATGGAGGAATATCTAATGCGGAGAACATAATCTGAGGATAATGCGTAAGCCTCGCTCAACGCCTCCCTGATCAGTTCTCCATGAGACTGCATTAAAACAGTAACAGGACGTAAATATCTGAAACACGCTCCCAAATATTCATTAAAAAGAAATAACACATTAGCAATGATGAGGCTACAAAACAACATTCCAGCTATTGTGCTGTATAACTGATATTCTACAACCCATTTAAAATGTTCTAATAAAAGGACACGCATTATAAAAAACAAACAAACAATGGAGCACCGGATCAGGATGAAGAAACAGCAAGCTCACCCTTGTCCACACATGCATAATCCCTATACTTCACATCCTGTTTTCTTTAAGCTAAATATCAGCCAAAAAAAAAAAAAAAGCTTGTCTGACTCTTTTCCTGTTTCATCACAGACTAGTAGGAGGATTCAAAAGACTTTAAAGCTTAAACTATGCTTATGACTGTTACAGAATTATTTTAATAACCTCAGCGTAGGTTCTGCAAGCTCAGCACATTCCTATCACAAAAGAAGAAATATTTAACTAATACGATGCCAAAATGAATTCATATTCAGGGTTCACGTTAAAGACCTAACGTTATCTAAATTAACGCTGGTTAAACTCAGGGCTTTTAATTAATTGCTGTCAGGTGAGTGGAGTAAATTTGAGGTATTATTTTAGATCATGTAAAGGATTGAGCTTTAGTGGCATTGAAGAAAGCAAATCCTTTACCTGTAGTCCTGAAAAAGATCTGACGTAAAGGAGAAATGTTCTCGCGCATACACTTTCACTTGCGGCAATTTTATAACATTAGTTCATTTCACTGATTAACCTGCTCGCCTTGTTGGCCAACGAAATACAACAGCGTTTTAAGCAATATCATGATAAAGCTGTTTGTGTCGCATTTCGGTCCTAATGGATTAAATTAAACCCACTGCAAAAAAACAGGCCAATATCAGAACTCAAAATCTGCCTCATCGCTGAAACCCTACACCTTGCTTTTAAAGGAAAAAAATCTACCCTAATTAGAATATGGCATCCGAGATTGAATCTCTAACAATATAATCAAATCTCTAACAATAATCACTAACAGTTAAACAGTTTCCTACCCACAATACCATTTGACTACCTGCTGATAGTGGTGCCCTTGCTTCATCTGTCTAAAGAGAGTGATGCAACTGCACTTTAGTTCTTTAAGGCGTTTAAGGAATTTAAATATAATTCACTTCACCACGTGAAGCTACGTGAGTGGCATTGTTCACATTGCTTGCTTGCGTATCTTACATACATCTGGAGGATTAAGTGCGCCATCCACTAGATGGCACGTCCGAGCCAAAACATCTCTGTCCATCTGGTTTCCAAGTTGAAGTGTATTTTCATGCAATTTCACGCACAGTGATGTTGACCAGACTGATGAGCTCCGTTTTCTGCAGTGAGCACGATCGCGGTCTTTGGGCTGTGTCTCAAGTTCAAAACTCTAATCTTACATTTAAAAGTATTTACTAATCTAGAAAATCCAGAAGACTGGTACTCAAAACAGACCTTTCAGTAGGTTTAAGAAGTTTTTAAAATTCAAACACGAACTGTAATAAGAAAAACCATTAGTGTTAGTATTAAATAAAGGTCAGGAATAGTACATAAGCATGCAACTTGAGACACAATGTTAACAGATTTAGTGGCACCCCTACCAAATATTTAGAATAAATGCACAATTCTTTTCTTCAATTATTCTCAGTCTCAAGGAAATCTGTTGTTGCGTACTCCTGTTTTCCTGGAGTATAAATACAGGATTGCACACAAACACCTTTGGCCCTGTCCCAAATGGCATCCACACCCCTGCAGTCCTCCTCCGAGTGGCTTTAATGTTGTTTCAGTCGTTTTGTTGCTGTCTACTAACCTTTTTGCTGTGACTGGTCCTCGTTAATAATCACAAAGAGACTGTGGATGAGTTGGCACTGACGTAAGCACTGCCAAAGGTTACGTCAGGTGGGTATAGAAGATGCTGGTCATTACTCTCTTGAACTCCAAATAGAGAAATGAGACATCTTATAATCTTGCGAACCCCATGGGCACGCACAAATGAGGACCACTAGACTCCAATTTGGGATATAGAGTTCGTCATCCATTACCATGGGGAAAACCAAAGAGCATTCCACATAAAGGAGACAGATGGTTGTTGACCACAAGTCAACAGAGACATAAAAAATGAATAAACCTTTAAAAATACCATTAAGCACTATCAGCAGCATAAGGAAAATGTCTCAAACATCTGGAACGATTTACATTTTGCCCAGAAGTAGCCATGTGATCAGTGAGAAGGATGGTGATGAAGACAAAAACAGAGATTTTTAGGATTCTCAACTGTTAAAAATCAACTCTTAGACGCAACCTTCATAAGAAAATACTGTTTGGAAGAATTGCTTAGAATTTTGCCAATAATTTTGCAACCCAACAGTGCAGTAGCTAAGAAGTACTATGCAAAAATAAAGCTAGACAAATCTAGCTTCTTAAATGTTTAAACTCAAAATATCACTCATGAGTTTTGTTATTCTTGTTATACTGGCTATTAGTTTTTGCCTATTTTCATGAAAAGTGCTGATAATTCTGGTGTTGGCTGTATATTGGTGTATATTACATAAAGTGATATTACAGGATTTAGACAGTAGCGTACATAGCGAGTGCTGAAAATAAGAAGGCACGCATATATAAGAGGAGACCGCTCCAGTAACGCACGCTGAATTGTTTCAGAGATGTGCCGGGGATATCTTAGGAGTCATTATAAGCTGGTGTAAGTATGAATGTGGATTTTAATACCTTTTAATATCTAGATGAAATTGTAAAATGCCCAGCACTGATCCCACAGACAAAAACATCAACACTGCATTCTTAGAAAACAAGTTTGTTTGTTTTTTTTTTCCAGTTTTGTGGAAACCCTTAAAGGTTCAAATTAGCACAGGGTTTTCTTGTAGTGTATTATAATGGTCGAAAAAGTAGTGTTTCAGAATATTATCAATTTACCTACTATTCGAGTAGGCTACATGTAAAGGTTGTTATTTTTTCCGGTCAGTATTTAGCACATTATCTAATTCTCTAATTCAGATCAGAGCTGAACAGAGAATGTGTGGGTTTGTTGCATCTCTTAACTGAAACTCATCGCGAGCATTCAAATCACCAAATAAATAAATAAATAAATAAATAAATAATGCTAGGTTTTAACCTATGAGCTAAATCAACATCAGGATCTATCTTTTGAACTAAATGAACAAAACCCTTTTAGGTTTTAACCTATGACCTAAACAAAACTCATCTAAATTGATTCCCCCAATTGATTCAAGGCATATGAGCTAAATGTTAGTGTTAACCATTAACATATGAATCAATGGAACTTATCATAAGGATCAGTGTTACATTTTTGCACCAGTTACCTTTTAATGTTTAACCGTCAGTGACTAGTTCCTGGTTAGAAACACATTTACACATACATTTGGTCGTTCAACATTACCAGTTTTGACTAGCACCAGAAACTCTGAACAGATGAGACACGTCTCTTTTGAACTTGAAGCAGGGAATATAAATGCTTACTTCTCTGTGAATCATCTTTATACATTCTGGTGTTTTTTTAAAGTCAAAATCTGTGAAATCTCTTTCCTTTCTCAATGAGCTGTTACAGAAGCTGCGATGGTTCATGTTTAAAAAACTACAGTCAGTTGCGCTGCAGTATTTCTGAGTGAACTGTTAGACCCCCTGGATTTCTGTGAAGAACGATACAATGAACGTTTGCTCTCAGAAAAGCTCTCAGTTAGAATCACTTTAGATGGTTAGAACCAATAACCGTCCAAAGAACCCTTGAGAAACTGTATTTTGTGTGAAGTAAATTAAACTGTTTAACCCTTCAAAGGTTAGTTAGTTCAGTGGTTCAGGGGTGTGTAAAGCACAGGTAGAGGGTCTGTGATTAACTGTTGATAGAGTGGTGACAATTACCTCCCACCATAATCATACTTATCCAAAATCCAATCATTCAAAACGAGTAAGGCTACAAATTATGTCAAACTGGACTTAAAGAGTTCTGTTGGTGGAAGGTTCAGGAACAGAACGCGCTACAGCTCTAATAAATAGACAAAACACTAATGTACACGTTTAAATAGTGTTCATATCATTATAAATAGTATAAATCTGTGGGAGGTCTGTGGGATTTATTTGATAGTTAATTGGGTCCTTAGCTACTAAAAAAATTAGCTCCTGCTGTAGAAGGCTTGAACCATCCATCCATCCATCTTCTGTACCGCTTACACAGGGTTGCGGGGAGTCTGAAGCCTATCCCAGGGGACTCGGAGTACAAGACGAGAAACACCCTGGACAGGGGCCAACAATTTTTAGAGATGCCAATCAGCCTACGATGCATGTTTTTGGACTGGGGGAGGAAACCGGAGTACCTGGAGGAAACCCCTGAAGCACGGGGAGCACATGCTCCACGCACACAGGGAGGGGAATCGAACCTCCAGCCCTGGAGATGTGAGACATACGTTGCTAACCACTACGCCACCACGCCCCCCAGCTTGAACCATTAAGCCCCCTAAAAAAAATCCCTTGATGAACGTTAGTTCAGAGGTTTAGCTTATGATTTAACCAACACTAAAGTGATCTTGAGGATGCGATGGGTAATATTAACATATGAACATATGAACATAATGAATTTGCTGAGGATGTGAGGAGTGACCTCAGACAGGAAGGTGGAAGGTGAAAGGTGAAAGGTACACCTACTGGTCTGCGCGTGGGGGTTACTTGGACGGAGTGATAAAAGTCAGGCTGCACTCTCTTGGTCACTTTGCGTTTCCTCACAGCACTGATGGAGTCTGGCTCACTCTCTGCTGGATCAACCACAGGCCGCTCTTCACACACTCGGGCTCTTACACTCCTCCGGCCATGGCGTGGACTGTGCCGAAAACCCTGTCAACACGCACCACATAACACATTCACTTCCGTACACAGGGTCTTCTGTTTGAAATCCTTACCTTAATCACACGCTAAAACTACTCAGGTTAGCAGGTTTACCAATTGCGCATGCGCAATACATATTTCCCCGGTACATTCAAACTCGCTATATTTGACATACTTTAAAAGTGTTATAGTACAACCAAAGCAGAGTACAACTTTCCCATAAACAGGTCCACGTTGCATAATAACCGCCAGACGATAATTACACGATAATTATAACCCTGACATGAAAAAAAAAAAAAAGAAATTACCTCAGCTCACATTTCCAAACGCTAGCAGTATTTAGGTTAGCGGATGCACTGATTGCGCATGCGCAATGCGTCTTTCCTGGTACATTCACACTCGCTATATTTGACATACTTTAAAAGTGTTATAATACAAGCAAAGCAGAGTTCAACTTTCCCATAAGCAGGCCCATTTTGTATAATAATCCCCAGACGATAATTACACGATAATTATAACCTTGACATGAAAAAGAAATTACCTCAGCTCACATTTCCGCACGCCAGCAGGATTTAGGTTAGCGGATGCACTGATTGCGCATGCGCAATGCGTCTTTTACGTTATACTGATATTCTGTATTGCTGACACACATTGAAAGTGTCGTAATACATGAAAACCAGAGGAAAACTTTTCCACAAAACGGATTCAGCTTGAATACGAATCCCCAGAAGATAATTACATATCGTAAAATGACCTTGACATGAAAATGAGAAAGAGAAATTACCTCAGATCGAAAATGATGCGTCCGAAGACCAGCTTCTGGAACAAACGGGAAAGATTGAAACACCCGAGCACTGTTAGCCTAATGTGTTCATCTATAAACTGAGAGTCTGCTCGGTTAATGGGAATATAGAGATAAACATGTCACACTGTCAAACACACTGTACTCTATGACAGATGATGGAGTCTGCGTTACATGTAGAGGAGCGCGCGCTGCCGCCGCTCGAGCCAACACGCAGCCACGCGCTCTGATGAACGCATGAACCCGACTGGGATGCAAAAAAGGACGGAAGCACACTAAAACACGCTGAAATAGTTTATTTAAGACAACAACAACAAGTATTGGATTCACGCCAGTGAGGCGTTGTACGCACCACGACTCCTCGATCGCCTCGAGAAGACGGATTTTATAGGGATCTTCTCATGGCGAAGCCTCCGATGCCAGCAGCAGAGAAACACGATCGTGGCCACCGTTCCTACCAAAAGCAATATCAGCAGCAGCAGGCACTGAAGGCTCAGGGGTCTCAGTAAAACTAGAAAAGCCGCAGCGATCATCGCGATGTAGCGCAGCCCCACCTGCACATACGCACATATCTATAGGCTAAAGCTAACAGCGCGCGCTCCTTCCATTCACAATGACATGGAGCTCCATTGATCTGGATAACGTAAGACAGGGCATGAGTCAGCACGAGCCCCGCTTCTACTGCTCATGCAGAAGAAAGGTGTGTGTGTGTGTGTGAGAGAGAGAGGGAGAGAGAGAAGGAGAGAGAGCGCATCTGCATCTGAGCTCAGCAAAGCTGCAGAGAGCACGATATTTAAAGGCATCCGACCTGCGCACACACTGCGGGCTCTGTCTCAGATCCACACACACACACACACACACACACACACACACACACACACACACATTTGAATCGGATGCAGAACGGCTAGACATCTACATCCCCAAGTTTTTGTCGTTTTTAAGCCCATCTTTTTATTTGACAAATGGTTATTTGAGAAATTATTTTTAGTCATAGGATGATATCTTTGTGTAGGGTTTGTGTAAGACTTTGCAAACTTTAAATATGTCCTCACAGGCTGTTATTTTGTACTCATGACATGACTGGACCTTAATTACTACTCCTACTACTACTAAATAATAATAATAATAATAATAATAATAATAATAATAATAATAGTAATATATTATACAGTATTATAACATTATATAATAATAATAATAATAATAATAATAATAATAATAATTATTATTATTATTATTATTATTATTATAAGCAGCATAATTTTTATGAACTGCTTCATCCTGGTCAAGGTGAATCCAGAGCCTATGCATACATCCTGAATAGGACACCAGTTCATCCCAGAGCACCATGCACACATACATTCATTAACACCTAAGCACAATTTAGTATAATCCACCTATTGACATGTTTTTGGGAATTGGGACAAAACCAGAGAACCCATAGGAAAAACATGCACAGAAACTCCACACAGAGAGTAACCGGAGATCAGGGTCGAACCCGGGACTGTGAGGAGACAACGCTACCTGCTGCACCACCCTGCAAAATTATTGTTCTTCCTAATTATGAAGCTGAATTTAGTACATTAGAGCAGATGCAGTTAATAAGTCAGATACCAACATTTGCCACCATTTATGACCCTATAACAATATGTTCAAGTACAACTTAGAAAACTGATGTGTTTAGCTGCATGAGACTGTATATTGTTTTTCTGGCTGAATTTGGATACACCTGGTTTCAACAGTATCCTTGTCTATATTCTCATCAAATCTATCTCTCTATCTCTCTCTCTCTATCTATCTATCTATATGTATATATGCACAGACCCTATATTTACACACAAGGTCAATCTACAGCTTTTCAGTGAGATTTTAAATAAAAATCAGTCAAGGAGCTATAACTGCATCATGGCTGGATCTTCCAGCAGGACAAATTCACTCAAAAATGGTTCAAAAATTGTTTTCCTCCAATCACACCTTGGGTTTTTGTTGCCAAGAAGTTTTTTTCTTTACACACAAACATATATATTCACATATAAATAAGCTGTGATATGCTGAAATGTAGAACTTTTTTTATTCATGACTGAGTTTCAGACTCGTGTCGCAAAGTCGGAGTTTTCCGAGCTCTTAGACGTCATCGCGTTCAGTGACGTCACTTCAAGATGGCGGTGCTGAAACGTGAAAACAAGAAATAACAGTTTAAGTGAAGTAAGTTTTTAATCAGTCTTTTGGGTTTCTGTTTGAAATTGCTAAATAGTTTGATAATTGAAATGGTAAATCGTTTTTTTTTTTAAATCAAACTGCTCTTTCATGTCATTTAACACAATAAATAAATTAAGCACTAACCAAACAACTATTTAATTCCGGTTTTTGTGTACAGTGAGTACTCCTTTTATTTCCGACCTCAGACGGCTGGGTTCTCTGCATTACACGAGAATCTCGCCCCTCTCAATATGGCTGACGCGTTGACGTGTGGTAGTAGCTAGCATCAACGGCAGAGTGCTGCCATTATCCTGTGCCTGGGCGAAGGATGACTTTTACTTTGAAAACTCGCCGTGTGTGTGTTTTATCAGCACTAACGCCACCACAGCTGTAAATCAAAGCGGGTATGTTTCCTAACACCCTCATCTTACATTCTGTTTCCTCTTTTTATAGTCGTGGTTCTGTTTGTTATGTTATGACACCGGTGCTATATGTATGTGAATGTGAAAACAGTACGACGAGCTTGTTTTTCAGCACTTCATCATAACAACTAGTCAGTAATAATAGTATAGACTTGAGCTAAGGAAGCTAGCTGGCTAGCGAACTAGCCAAGTTCATGTGTTTTGGTGGGTAAAGTGTAACATTAGACACGAAATGTTAGCATTAAGCAACGTTTAGCATGTAAACTCAATGGTATTACTGCTAAATAAGTAGTTATGATTAAGCAGTGCCAAGTTTATAAAGCGCCTTTTAGTATGTTAATACTGCCAATATTACAAATTACTCCTGCTGAAAAAAAGCAATAGAAACCATCACAGAAATTTTAATGGTTTCCACTACAAATACCATCACAAACCATCAGCTAACCATTAAAACCATTACAGGTCCTTAATGCTATCCACTAGACATAACATCACACCAATAGAAAGTAACAAATCACCAGGAGAGACCCACAGGGACCGTTAGAGTTTCCATTAAAACCATTACAATTCCCATTATAACCATTACAAATTCTCTGAGGGTTTCTGTTGTGATTTTCAGCAGGGACTGTCAGGCTGATAGTTAACGCATTTATCCACAGCACTAAAATGCTCCTGTGTTGTTTTTTTCTTCACAGATCTGAAACTCAGGAACTAACACACACACAGGACAATGTCCACTAATGCAGGCACTGAAGACGCAGAGGAAGATGATGTTGAATTTGTGTCTGTAAGTGCAATGAAGTACTAAGTTTAACATAACATTTGTTACTGACACACACTGATGAAATCCTCACCTCTATGACATAAACATTTCTATTTACCATTAAGAACTGCTCCATAATGTTTTATTTGACTGCAGTAGACGCTGCACTGAGCAGTTTCCCCTTAATCGAAATGCACACCATTACATCTAGGCTTGTACCTTCTGCAACCTCTTTTTGCCAAAATAACAGCACAGAGTCTTCTCCTCTTATACTGTTTGAATAAGATTGGAGAACACAGAGCAAGGGATCTGAGACTGCTCCTCAACACACAATCTCTCCACATCCTCCAGGTTTCTTGCTCCTCCCTTTGGATTCTTATCGTCAGCTCACCCCACAGGTTTAGATCAGGGGTAAGGTATGACCATGTCAAAAGCTTGAAGCAAGCCCAAGCAAACCCATCAGAAAGATAGCAAAAACATTAGGTGTGACCAATTATTTTGTGCATTCTTAACAAGAAAGAACACAGTAGTGCGCTCAGAATCGCCAAAAGACCCAGAAGACCACGGAAAACAACTGTGGAAGACAGTTGAAAACATCTGTAGATGACAGAAGAATTCTTTCCCTGGTAAACAAAAACTCCTGCATAACAGTTAGCCAGATCAGGAACACCCTCCAGGAGGTAGGTGTTTCTGTGTCAAAGTCAACAATCAAGAGAAGACTTCACCAGAGTACATACTGATGGTTTACCACAAGATGTAAACCATTCGAAAGCCTCAAAACTGGAAGACCAGATCTTTAAAAAAGCCTCTACAGTTCTGAAACAACATCCTATGGATGGATGAGACAAAGATCAACTTGTACCAGATTGATGAGAAGAGAAGAGTATGGAGGAGTGAAGGAACTGCTCATGAGCCGAAGCATACCACTTGATGTATTTATTGATGATGTAACTGCTGACAGAAGCAGCAGGGTGAATTCACAGTGCAGATGGACAACGACCGCGAAACATCCTTTGATAGCAACCCAAGACTTTTTAAGTCCAAAAAATGGAATGATCTACAATGGCCAAGTCAAGCTCCATACATGATGCAGTTGTATCTTGGTGGCAGAGGTAGCCTCATTTTTATTTATAATTTAAAACCTTCATAGTGCCTTTGGAAGAAAAACAACCTCACAATATCACTGATCCTCCATCATACCTGACAGTATCAGTTAGGTTCTTTTCCATATAACCACCCTTCTTTTTACTCCAAATCCAACTTGGGTGTTTGTTGCCAGAAAGATTTATTTATTTATTTGATTGATTGATTGTCTCATCTGACCACAGAACCCGTTTCCAGTCAAAGTTCCAGTAGTGCTCCTCCAAAAAAAGTGTGAAAGCACCCTAAGGCTGTATTTAGAGGCAGGAAGGCAGAGAGTCATGTCCAAATCAAAAGTGTGCACTGAATGCTGCCTTCTGAGGTGACTCAAAAGATCTCATAGATATATCCTTCGCTGTCCTACATATCCCAGAATCCCGTGTGTCAGTCAGTGTAAGAGAGAGGGTGTAGTTTATAGACAGAAAGTTACTGCCTTATAAAGTGAGATAATGAACAGCAAGGCACACCTTAAATTAAATATAGTAGTCTCATTCTCTTTAATGATTGACAGAAAATAACCCGAGAATTGTCTACAAGGCAAGTCTGTTCAGTCACGTCGTGTCAGCCATAGGTCATGTACAAACCATATGAGTGAAATGTAACTGTAAATCTCTCCTTCTCTTTTCAGGAGGGTCCTCTTAGACCTGTTCTGGAGTGCATCGACCTGCTGAGTGATGGAGAGGATGACGCAGGAGTGTGTACGGTGTGTGTCATACATCCAGGGCAGATCTCTGATGGCATAGAAATGTCACTCTTAGGAGCAGTCAGAGTTGTTGAACCATCTAATGAAAATATAGAACATATACAATAAAATATATAGAAATATAATATAAAACATATATTGCTTTAGAAGATGTGGTTTAATGAAAGTTTATACGCTACTAGCAATTAAATATGGATAGATTTTAACAAGCATTCCGTCGACTACCTAAATCTTTGCAATTTAATGACACGTTCATTATCCACACTCAGACTAGTATTTTATTAAAGGCAATGCACTTGAGTGGTGAACCAAATATTCTACTGTAATATCTTGTAGTTTATATCAAATAGTGTTTGTATCTACTATAAGATAGTTCAGTTTTATTGTTTGTATAGCACTTTTTAACAATAGGCATTGTCACAAAGCTACAAAAGCTTTACAGAAACCCGGATGTTGATTTATATTTAGATCCCTAATGAGAAAGACAGAGGTGACAGCATCAAAATAAAACTCTGAGACAATATGAGGAAGAAAACCTGAGAGGAACCAGACTTAAGAGGGAACCCATTCTCTCCTGGGTGACGCTGGCTAAAGGGATTATAAATCATTACAGGATACAGGTGTAGTAGAGTAAAAACAAAACAGTATTAACTGTTTTGAAAAGATGTTCAGTATGAGCATATTGAGAATAAGAGTTCTGGGATGAGCACAGGATAAATATTTCCCAGTGAGATTTTTTTTTTTTTTTCCCCACAAACATTTCTCCCTCCACCTATATCTATTTTCTAATCTCTAGAGTATTTAACTTGAACCCTTTTCTTGATGTTAATACGGTGTTTTCAAAAGCATCTACAATTACACTAATCATCTTACTTTGCTGTCATTTTACATGAAATTGCTAGATTGAGGAGCAGGTGGACAGACAGAAGGCCCAAGCCGCTTCAACCTTGGACAGACTGGCTCGCCAGGTAGCTGTGGAGAAACAGGAGCGGGCAGAAAAATGCAAAGCCTTTAAGGTCTGTACTTGTGAGCATAAAAAAAAAAAAAAAAGAATAAACTTTTACTGACAATTTTAGTATGCATATATTCAGCATGTAGCAAGGGCCATGCTTGTATTTGCCCTTTAGGAGAAGATGATCTCGCAGCAAGCTCACGGCCGTCGTGAGTTGGCAGTGAGTCGATGCAGCAATGAGGACAGCAGTGATGCCAAACGCTGCGTGGACATCTGGCTGAAAATGCCAGGTCGATATTACCTTCCATAGCTTACAAGAAAGTTGGTGGAGACGAGTTGTGTGTCATTGTGCAAAACAAGTATCATGGCATAGTACAACACGCTGAAAATTTTAGTTTTGTGTAAAGCAGAACATGACTGTGAATTCTTCAAACTTCTTTTCCCTCAGGATTAAAGCCTGGTATCCTCAATACTGGCATGGGCTGGAGGTGCAGATCTGCTCCCAATCCCTCCTTAAGGTCCTCCCCACAAACCTGTCCTGTCATTAACTGTGGACGGGTATATGAAAATGTCCCTCTGCTTGAGGGTCACCTTAAAAGGTAAGTGTCTTACATTTATATAAATTGGCTTGTTCCCGTGTCTACCTGTGTTTACCTGCTTACACTAGTACGAGTCCCCACCCCCAATAAAAATGCCAGATGAACCAACTGACAGGAAACTCGTCAGAGAGTTGCGTAGGTGTTTTGAACTCACTGATATTAACTACACTCTCATTAGTAGTCTTTTCGGATTATATCAAATATGTACTGTGTGGGACTTCATATTATTCCTCTTCAGGGTTGGCAGGTCTAGGCTTATATGGCCAAAGAATATAAAACTGTCATGTAGAATGAAGATATATTGTATAGCTGTGATTTGTGAGCCATTACAAGTCTGTATGTTCTTAAATAAATATGTTAATATTCTTATTTGTGTTGTAGATTTGACCACTCTCCGTGTGACCCCACTATCACGCTTAAGGGCAGCCCTGCTTCTGTGTATGCATGTGTGGCCTGTGGTCGTCATTTTGACACCAAAGAGCATTGGAGAATGCATCTGGACTCACAGGTTTGCCTTTTTTCTGTTAATCTTACTTAATGGATGATGCATCTTTCATGCTAAACGATTAAAGGGGAGCAAATACCAGTCTGCTGATTTGATGACAATCAGCCACTTTTGTAAAAGTAACAAATGAAATGTCAGTGTCATCCGCTTTAATTTAATTTGAAATGCTTCAGAATGTTTCTTTAAGATCTCAGCACCACTGAAGTGAAGCTGTCATGTTTGATTGCCACTACAGTTGTCCTCCTCTAATGCTGGTGGTCATGACAGCACTCAGACCTGCCAGTTGATTGTTTGCTTCGCTTGCCCTGCCTGTTTCCTCCTCTTCAACATCAAAGATGAGTGTCTCCAGCACATGACAGCCAAAAACCACTTCACTCAGTCTGTCTCTCTACATGGTTAGTGATGATGCCTTGCTCCAAGCTACTCAAGCTACTCACTTATCCCACAGATTGTAAAAATCCTTTACATGGCCAGTGGAAATGAACATTAAAGCTCACTTTTGTGTTTATATTTTTGTCACAGAGATGAAGTCATCAGGGCCAATTCCAGTTCCACGATATGCAAAGAACCGACTAATTGCTTTATGCAAAGATATTGCATTTAGAGTCAAATGCACATCTTGCTCAAAGGTACTTACTTCACACATGGAAGCCAAGGCTCACTTCAAGTAAGTTGTGTTTTTTTTAAGAATAAATATAAAATCAATAGCAATGACAAAGTATGCATGTTTGCGATAGAGTCTTAAGCATCCTGTTTCTATTAATGTTTAATTTGAAACATCTAGACATTTTGTCGCTCTTGTGAGGGCCCTCGTCAGTTGACTTATAAAAAGTCTCTTGGATGAGTGTGCAAACATCTTCAAGATTATATTATTCCAGTTTTTCACAGTATGTGGTGCTATTGTGCCCTTTCTGCTCTCCCAGTGTGCACTGCAGACAGGGTTGTGCTATTGCAGAAGCTGACCAAAGTGTGGCTGAGGTCATGAAGCAGCTGATAGTTTTGAGCCAGTGCTCTTCCTGCTCCAAAATCTTCCTACGCCAAAGACAGATAGAGGAACACAGGGAACAAACACAGCACGAGGTGGAGATGATCAGCAGCATGGAGCGAGCACTTCTAGTCTACAGCAACTACAGCGAAATGCGACACAGCTTCAAGGGTACCGCCAGTCACTCCTCTAAACATGCCAGTGCAACCAGATCGTCATCGCATAGGGATAAAAGAGAAAAGAACGACTGTCTTTGGTCTCCTGCCAAGCGGCAGAGACTCTCCAGCTCGAGTCCTCAAGCTAAGTGTGATAGAGCCTCGAACCTCGCCTGGTTCTGCGAGTGTGGCCTGCAGTTCCTGGAGGAGGATCAAGCCAGCAAGCATCTTTTAGCAGCCAACCAAATCTTTCACAAATGTGCCGTCTGTGGCAAGCTAATGGGTGAATCGTCCATCACTCGTTTGCACATGAGCAGGTTCCATGGTGGCGCTCATCTATCTAACTTCCTTTTCCACTGCAAGCTGTGCAAATTAGACATGCCAAGGATTGAGGACATCCTGTCTCATGTTGGTGTTTCCCATCAAGGGCACACCTACTATGAAGAAAGAGAAAAAACAAAAGCGGAAAGCTTGTCTTGTCCTTCTCAGAAAGCGTCCACTAGGGTAGACAGCAGGCCAGCTGTTTCCACTCCACATGATATCAGAAGCAAGGAACGGTGGCTGTGCCGAATGTGTGAGGACATATTTGACTCTGAAGCGGTGGTGCTCAAGCACTGCAACGATGTGACCAGTCACAGCTTCCAGAGGTTCGCTTGTGGCCACTGTCCACAGAAGTTCTTCAAAGAGTCGACCCTCCGCCGGCACTGTGCTAATGAGCACAACAATCAGCTGCTCCTTCGCTACTTCTGTGGACTCTGTGACAGCATGCTGTATGACTCTGAGCAGGAGTTCCTAGAGCACTATGCCAGCCTGCACAGCAAGGATTACTACCACTTGGACAAAACAGAGAATGGATCTCTTTCGGTCCCAGAGAATTCTGATGAGGTACCGACAACAAGTAAAAGCCTTCCCCAACTCTGTCCATGCATGGGCTCCCAAAAAGCCAAAGAGGAAACCAAGTCCACCTTTACAAGATGCATGAAGCAGCTGGCCATAGAAGGCAAATGTGGATACGTCTGTCAGCGATGCGCAGCCAAGACAGGCTCTTACGCTGAGATGAAAACACACATGCACTTGAAGCACGAGGCCCTGGGCAAGGACAAAAGCTTCGATGTCGTCTGTGAGTCATGTTCCGAGAGCCACAAGGACGTGCCCAGTTTCCACTCACATTACCATGCCCATCACTGCTTATTGGAACCTTGCATGTCCTCTCGATGTGGTGGATCAAGCAAGGACGACGCCCCGATCACGAAGATTCTGAATGCAGAGGAAATCTCTGCCAAAAAGAATGGTGAGGTTTATCTGAGAATCTCTTCACTGTTTTCAGAGCTAGATCTGCTTTTCAACAGTTACTAAGAACTTAACTCTGAGACATGTCACAAAGTGGAAACAACTGATTATTTTACTCATTGGCCTGTTTCCTTTTCTAGCTGAGGAGTTTCAGGATGTCAAGATAGCCATTGCTTCAACTACCATTTCCAAAGATAACCAAGGTGAATGTACAAGAATCTACTATTTCTGGTTATTTTTCTTTTCATGTTATCTGTAGTAAGTATATGGATGTAGATTTATTAATATAATTATATATGTATATTCACAGAAAACCTTATGTTTCCTCAGATGACATTGACGAGGACATAAAACTGGCTTTGGCTTTAAGTGCAGAAGAAGCAAAGAAGCCAACAGCATTTGACCAAGGTGGGTCAAGTTATTCTTTTCAACAGTTGCCTCAATGTGCATATAGTTCCTAAAAGTGTATGACTGAGCTTGCATTCATTGATCAGGTGTTTATTTTTGCCAGCTATGTGTCTCTGAAAAGAGGTACCAGCATAACTGTGAAATCAGCTTGGTAAACTCTCACTGGGCTGTTAAAGGGAAAAGAAAAGCTTGGGTGATAAGGGGCACTTTTTGAGGCCTTGTTTACACAGCATGGTGTTTGTGGCTGTCTGTTAAGTTTCTTAGATGCACTCTTTATCTAGCACTCTTTATCTATAGGCAGTTGTGGAAAATGTATTTATGCTGAAGAATTATTCAAATTGCTGTAACTCTGGTTAGGAAGTAGAAGTACACATCCAACTGATAACAAAATCAAGCTCATAGGCTGAACCAGATTGTTTGCGACAAACCACCAAATTTGTAGGTTCTTGGTTCTAAACCACTCCAGTGTAGCTTTATGCTGAGGGTTTTTATTCTTTTCCGCCCCAGTATCAAGACTGGACCAGGTTTTCTTTAAGAATTGCCCCATATTTGGCTTCATCCATCTACCTTCAAACCCGAGCAGTTTTTTTAGTCCCTGCTGATGAAAGGCATTTCTAAAACATGACGCTACCACCATCATGTTTCACTTTGAGATTGGTGTGATTCTGAGGGTAACTGCTTGCACCAGGACTAATTTTTCACAGTAAGAGGGTGAATACATCTCATCTTAGGATCACAGAAAGTGGACAGAATTATTTATATTAATCAAGATTCACTGGTGAAAGATTCCTGAAAATAAACTGGAACCTATTTGAAATATTCTCACCGCATGGTTCATACATAGGTTGACTGCTCCTTTTCTCTATATCCGCCATTTCATGTGACCATTTTGTCCCCACTTGCTAATTATTAACAGTTTTTTGTCTTTGGTACATTAATACAACCTATATTTCCTTTACACATATGATATGTGCATGGGAATTACTTGATGTCTAATTTTCTTTTCCAATTTCCTCATTTTGACAGAGCTGGAAGAGGCTCTGAAGAGAAGCCTGGTGGACTTTTGATCAGAAGCTACACACACATACACACCATTTGTCCTTTATTTTCATGTTGTTTATGTAGCGACTGTATGCTGTTAGATTTTTTTTTTTGTGAATGTGTTCTGAGGAGTAAATAAAGAAAACTAAGCTTAACTCTGGTGTTAACTTTATTTAAACTTTATTTAAAACCCTGAACGACATATATATTCATCTTTATAATTAACATCAACTTCAGTGAGAGTCTAAATCTATTTTATGAAATTCTCAGGTGAATTTCTTTTAAGTTTAAACTGCTCTCATTGACATGTTGATCTGTTTTCAAGTTGGTTGATGATTTCCTATGTTACTCTCAATCCTGTTCGACCACATGCAGTTAGTGGGGCCAGTGGGATTTAGCCCTTGCTTCATCTCTACCTAAAACTAGCACTTTAGTCCTTTAATCTGCCCTCATCTGTTCTAATCAGTACTGGTGCTGATCATGCCATAGACCACTAACTAACTGAGCTGAGTCTCTGGTGAAACTCTGCGTAACTGCAGAGAATTCTGGAAAATGAATGAGTGAAAAAAGTAGCTTTTTGCTCTTGTGTTTTTAGGAGCTAACAGAGAAACCTGACCCTTATGTTTGTTATATTAATACTGTATATGCTTCTGTAACTGTGCTAGCAATGTCCCACTGTGACATCAGTGCAGCACCCAAGTGCTAACTTTTCACAGAAATAATGAAAATACAGCACTAAACAACACATTAGCACAAGAACAACTAAAAACACCATACATATTTGAGTAGAAACATATTTAATCTGTTTCAAGGTGGACCTTACCTTTAACTACCTCACACACTACAATGATTCCTCTGAAGGGTCTTAGTAAGAATCCCACCCTTTTTCTTTGTAACACTCCTCCGGTCTTGAGGAGTGTGAGGAGTGTATGGAGTGTGAGTTTACCTCTGGGAAGTTCCAGCCCATGTTTGGAGATGTTCCTCAGGGCTGCTGTCCATCAAGGAAACCGCTAGAAAGCACTGGAGTGAATATGAGAAGAGAGGAAATACCACTGCACGCCGTCCATTAAGAGATCTGCTCTCTCTCTCACACACACACACACACACACACACACACACACACACACACACACACACAGTCGGACACAGAGTGCTATCATGGCTCAAGCTAAAATCAGCGCCAGAGTCAACACTGATGCCGCTAAAGGCAAATTCAGCAGGTCTGTGTCGATGGCAGACCGCTCCATGCGCTTACTGGAGAGTCTTGATGAAGTTGAAATGAGGTAAGTACATGGCTTTGACTTTACACCTTTGTATCAGTGGTATTTTACAGCCTAAACACCAAACAGGCTACATATGACTTCTGACAAGGATGTTACTACTTATCCTGAGACATTATTCCTAAATGATATATGAGTGGACGCTGTAAGTGTTAAGACTAATGTTACAGACAAAACTTGTTGACATGAGTAAAGCGGCTGCTATAAATACCATATGCAAGGCGAGGTGCACTGAAGGCATTAGCCTACACCAGAGTTCCACATGTCCTGCCATGAAGGGCTACACAGCTTGAACACTTTCCTGCTCTATAACATCTGATTCAATCAGCTTTTTTATGTGTGATAATGCAGGGAAATCATCCCGCTGTGCTACTCCTCCATGGCTGCATGAATAAGAGTTTAAATATCATACAAAAAGAGTCATACAGTTTATACAGTTGATCCAGTTATGTAAGCTTATCTTCCTAGGGCCTCTTCCAGGTTTTTCAGTCTCAAAAGTTTCGGCTTTTACTTTCTTCTAAAGTGGACCTAAAAGGGAACTTCGAATAACCTTAGTACTTTTGGGATTCACAAGTGGACTCAAAAGGTTCTTGCTCTGGACGTTTTACCCAGAATTTCTGCAGAACTCAAAGCCCATTTGTGGTGTTGTTGTTCATCTCCTTCTTTAACTGCTCCCGTTAGGGGATCACCACAGCAGATTACTGGTCCGCATATTTGATTTGGCACAGTTTTTACGCCCTTTCTGATGCAACCCTCCCCAATTCTATCGGAGACTTTTATTGGGAACGGCACTGGGAATGCACTGTCATGTGCAACCCCAGTGGCTGGGACTGGTTCCCTGGCCGGGAATCGAATCCAGGCCACGGCGGTGAGAGCACCGTGGCCTAACCACTAGTCCTCCAGGGACCTCTCAAACTCATTTGTGTAACAATGAATTATGGCTATCATTCAAAATGGTTATTTGACACAATTCTATCATTTGAATGTGTATTGAAAAATAGAGAGAGGGGAAAAAAAAAAAAAACTGAATTCAAATACCAGAAGCTTCTGGAAAAAAAAGGGAGATGGATTTTCTTACAGAACTCATGCTTCATGCCACAGACCTACTTATAACTCTTATGAGAGGTTGGCAAAGACAATAGCCTTACATATATTCGAACTGTTTTCTCTTGTCACTGACACATTATTACTGCCTGAATAGCATAATTGCAATAATGCCTCTGCTAGTTCTCATGTTGCTACTCAATACTGGGACCATGTGATTTTTCCACTTTGTTTTTATGTGTGAGGTGACAGAGAACCGCAGGTACATAAATAACAGCAAGCCTCAAGCTCTTTAGCCATCGTGCCAAATGTCAAGAACTTTGTTTGTCACAAGACAAACCAAGTGGACCACAAAATGAACCACAAATGGGACCGACCACCTGTCGAAGCTGAGTACGGTTTGCTTGTGGGCCATGTCTGAGGGGTCCGAGTTCACTTGTTGTGTTGACATATGCATTAAAAAAAATGCTCAGTCATTGACCAGAGACCACTTGGAATGCTAAAACAGACCGCTTATTGTGAACGGAGTAAAGCATATTGCCCTTGCGTTGCGGTGGTGACTGTCTTCTGAATTAAAATATGATATGTATGTTGTATACTATTCCAAGGACAGAGTTCACCTTTCATCTTTCAGAGTTCACCAGAGCACCACACATACTCCATGTCAGCAGGAGTTATATTGTCGAGATCAAGCACATTTTGTTTATGTGAACAGCAAGCGGAGCTGAGATCTGGTATAGTAATGTGACGAATGTAAATCACAGCATGACATAAAAGTGATACTAATACTACAGTTTCATACTGCTTTACAGAGAAATGTGTGCATTACCAAATCTTAAAATGTATTCCTTCAGGCAAGGCAAGAACATGTGCATCGAATACACATTTCACCATAAAAGGAAAATTTTATTCCTTTTGTTTGTTTAAAGGCTTCACTGATTATTTGTCATCACTGGCAAAAAAGATATTTTGATAGAATTTGGAAGAAAAGCTGACAAGAAAGTAATACTGAAAAATTATTGTAGTTATAGTTAAAGAAATTCCTTGGGATAGAAACAAATCTATAAAAAGTGATTTCAATGTCAGCACTGAGACTGCTATATAAAACACTAATTAAGTGGCGCTCTTCACTTTGAAAGATGCAGAGTTTCCACACCTCCAAAATCCCAATTTAACCCCTCTATGTTGGCACTATGGCAATGCGGCTTCATTTGTGGTTATACAGGACGTTCCACATTTTTCAGTCCAGTGGATTTCTTAATCATCTATTTGTAAAATGATCTATTTGTAAAGTATTTAAACTTTAATAAATACAATTTGGGTCTACTAGCATATCTCGCCATTGTGACGTTCACCCTTGTTACCCAAAGTTCACTACTGTCTCTTTATGTCAAAGAGTGTTCATAAATGCAATGGTTAAAGTAGATATAATGCAGTAATTGAATTAGTTTAACATTTATGTAGTTTAAATGCTTTACCTTAAGATCTTTACTGCATGTTACAAAATTTGCTTGCAAATCCATTGGTAATTGCTAGTCAAATAATTCTTATGTTAGAGTTTGATGTTGTGTATATATAAAATTTCATATCTTGACAAATGGCCTGTGTAAAATGGATTTATAAACAGAGGTTTAACCATTGTGTTTGTGTCAGGGTGGAGGCACTAAGGGAAGCGGCCACAGCTATGGAACACGAGAGGGAGTGCTTACTCGAAATGATCCAGTCCATTCAGAACAGCCAGGAAATGCGAACCATTTGTGATGGTAAGGCCACACATTAAAAAAACCCCTTGTGAATTGACAAGAGTATAGAACCATAAGTGCAGAACTGAGACACACTCTGCTTTTCTCCACCCCCAGGAGAGCGAGAAGAACTCACTCTGACTGCTAATAGACTCATGGGCCGGACACTGACAGTGACCGTCTCTGTGGACACCATCCGAAACCCGCAGCAGGAAGACGCGCTGAGGACAGCTACGGCCATCATCGATGAGATCGCTGCTAAAGTGCTCGACGACATGGAGGGCGCGAGGAAGAAGCTGCAGGTCCTTCATGCCGCCTGCCTCACGGAGGCACTGCTTGTTCCCATTGACCAGAAATTCCAGAGCATCGTGATCAGCTGCGCACTGGAAGACCAGAAGAAAATCAAGCGGAGACTCGAGACACTCATACGGAACATGGACAACGCGGAGAAAACCATTAAGATCATGGATAACCAGAAGGTGGATGAGTCCAAAAGTGCCAATGGCAAATGAAGACATGGGGTTTGGACAGCACCACCTTTGTGGAGCACCTAACTGTAGCATGTGCCTTCATTAATCACTGGGATCAGCACAATTTTTCATTTCTCACCATGTTTGTATGCGACGTGCTACACATATATAGTCTTTTGGACTTTTAATTAAATTATCAGTAACGGAAACACACTAAATATTTTATTTAATGCATTGTAACAGGCAACTCGATTAAAATGAAAGAATCGAAAAAATGTCAATCAATTTAAGTAGTAAGTCAAGGTGACAGAATGCATCATACACTATAAAACGGTCTTTAAAACTTGGATAAGTTGCGATACGTCATGAAGTCGTACCACAACTCCAATTTTTTCTACTTAAATATATTTTTGGCTATTTCTATTAATTGTATTCTACCCACGAAACCGTTGAAGCATGTTTGAGATTAACAAGAAAATAGGCTACTAGTTTGTTTATATTTTGAGTCTTATGCACATCTGTAGTTGAGATGAATTATGAACTTTCCAGTGTTTTCCAGGGCAGAATGGGTTTTAAAACAAAGCAAAACGCAACACACCTGGCTTAGGCCACGCCCACTTCAGGTTTTAATCCGAATACAGATACAGATAGCATTGTTTTGCTAATACACCCCGAATGTATAGGATGTATTTTGAGCGGCACATGGTACGCACACACTGAGGGTTCAAATTAGACCACATCTACCATCATGCTCGAGTGGAATTCTTCATAAGGCTGTTAAGATTGTCATATGGTATAGAACAATGCTTGTCACTGTTCTGCTGGTCACTAAGGAGCAAAATGCTCAAAGTGAAGGAGTGTTCGAGAAGCCTTCGTAAATGGAAATAGGATCGCGTCGGAGTGCTAAGTGCCGTCAACTAGCCACGGATCATACAAATAGACCACGTGAAAGTGTTCCTAGTGCAACACCATCTAATATCGCAGCATTTACCTTAAATCTGTTACAATTTCAGCTCTATGATCCTGTAAAATTTGAATGCATTTCCAGAAAAAAAAGTTTGATTTCCCATGCTTGTTCCATGCTATGTTTCTGAAGTTCATTTTAAATAATTAATAATGCACAGTGTGACAATGTAGTTCGCTCCCATCATGAATACAGCTTAGACAGGTTTAAACAGTACAGGAAAAAAGTTTTCAAGCAAGCCTGCTCAAATATTAATATAGAAACTATCTTGTTAAATGGAGACGCACGGTTAAAATAGATTCTTTATTTGTAAAATGACTACCATTTACCAGAGCAAAGACGTAAATGTACAAAGTGACACCAGATAAGACACGTTCGAGGGAAAAAAAAAAATTATGTTATCACAAAAGTTTTTTCAGATAACATCTCTGTGAAATATTTATAGACCAGTGGGTGCAGGAATGCTCGCAAACATTTACTTGAAATATAAAGTTTACATTGAATAGAAAGGCATCATAACCAAAAGAGGAAAATGTAGAATCACCATTAGCAGTTGTAACAAATGGAATATTTTGATATACTCGATATTTTCATGTATGCTCGAGGTTGTGCTCTGTGATAAAGTGACCTGTTTTTTTTTTTTTTTTGACAAATAAAGTGCCTTGAATCCATCGTAATGTGGGCATGAACCTTTATCTCCAAAGAGCGTTAACGATTAGATTATATAGAATTACAAAATACAAAGAGAGCAAGGTCATATAAAGCTGATCACAACTGTAAACATATCGCTGGTCATTGTGGCTAAGTACCGTCGATACACATTCATACATGAATCGAATGTAAGGCATGCATGTTGTGCGTAAATGTAAGAGAAAAGAAAACAAAGGGCCAATAAGCCAGGCCAATCGAGTGTTTTATACATGTTCATGTATGCTGAGCTGAAATGGGTGATTACCTCATTACTTCAGAGGCTGATCAAAGGATTAATCTGAAATTATGCATTAGAATCGAGTCCTAACTACAAATGTATGTTATCTTAGTGCTGATTATATCTTCCAGTAATTACTGTGCTTTGAAGCAGGAAATAAAAGCGCCCTCAGAACTCGGGCTGGAGATTTCAGAAGCTTCTGCAAGCAAGCAAGACCTTTAACCCTCAACTGCTCAACTCCAGCTTTATATTGCATTCTGTCTCATTTGTCCATTCATTACGTTGGATAAAAGCATCTACCAAATGAACAAATGTAGAAGAGTCTCCCGATTTTTAGTTATACAAGAACACCGTCTGAACATGCCGAAGGTCCAATTCAGAGAAAGGACTTTATACACGTCAAACTGAATGCCACAGCTGTTCTTCTTGGAAAAACCCAAATCACATTGTGAACTCAAGTGACACAGTTCTGGTTTTTCTGCCTTAATGCGACAGATCTGATTTTTTTCCAGGACTGTGTGGACACAGAAATCTGATCTGATCATAAATCAGACTCGAGCCACTTTCATATGTGGTCCTAGATTGGATACATCCAATTGTATAAATGACCATGTGACATGAAAGCGAACAATCAGAGTGGAATTCACGTGGCTTTTTCCCCCAACACACTTTAATGCATGCATCACTGCTGCTGTCATCATCTACTGTCGGCAGCGCAGCAAAACAACTATGGAGTACAAACAGTGGTGACTGTATTTAGTGGAAGGATGGGGAAATCGCAAAACAGGAAGGAATCTACAGAAACCGAGCAATCGATGTGTGCACACAGGGTTTGAAGGGACAGGTGTAGCCTCATTAAAGACAGATTATGGGTCACTTGTGGTTGTGAAACTTCAAGGTAAGACATCTATTTTGGGCATAAAAATCAGAATTGTGCAAAGAAGCTTGCTGTAATTGTTTCAAGTGCAATGTCTGAAGAGGCAGATCGTCTAGAGCCGGTGTTGCCAGAGGGTCAGCAATGTTTTTTTTCTTATGCTGGTAATCTAGGAATTTAAAGTCAATTTTACCAACAAATCTGTCCTATGAGTAGAATGTTCAGAAGTAAAAGAGCTCAGTGGCTTCAATGAGTAGCCAAAATAAGACTGTACACATTTAAATATTGAGCCTAATATTTGATTAGCTGGATTAGACCTTCTCACCACCCACTTTAACACCACCACCTATCCAATCAGCAGACTGAACAAGGCAGGTTGGATTCCTGCTGTTGATGCCAAATTCTGATCCTACCATCTGCATGTTGCAGCAGAAATTGAGATTCATCAGTCCAGGCGAGGTTTTCCTATCTTCCAAACCGTCAAGTTTCGGTGAGCAAGTGCCCACTGTAGCCTCAGATTCTTGCTCTTGGCCGACAGGAGCAGACCCTGACATGGTCTTCTCCTGTTATAGCCCACCTGCCTCAAGTTTCAACATGTTGTGCACTCTGAGATGCTTTTCTGCTCACCACGGTTGAAAAGAGTGGTTGAGTTACTGTAGCCCTTCTGTCAGCTTGAACCTGACCATTCTACTCCGATCTCGCATCAAGGCATTTCCACCCACAGCACTGATGCTCACTGGGTGCATTTCGTTTTTCACACTATTCTGTGTAAACTCAAGAGACTGTTGTGTGTGAAAATCCCAAGAGATCAACAACTTTTACTAGCCCATCTGGCACCAACAATCATGCCACGGTCACTGAGATCACATTTTCCTCATTCAGATGTTAGAACATCTTGACCTGTAGCTGCATGATTTTATGCCACATGACTGGTTGATTGCATAATTGCAGGAATGAATGTTCATATCTGTACTGGGGGAATTTATTTATTTATTTATTTTTAAAACAATTAATGGGGTCCCTTAGCTGATTTAGGGGAACTTTAAACCCAGGAGTGTGAATGTACTGAAAATTACATGTTATGTCACCAATTTTACCCAGCATACTAATGTTCATTCAACCGTCAGTAACAATTCAAATGAGGCTTTAACAGAGATACACAGTGTATTCCACTGCTCACGGGGAATATTCTGTACTCTTAGTGTTTACAAGCAGCAGAACTGAACATTGTATCACATCAATATTTAAGTCTGCACAGATCCTGTGCTTCCGCTGTGCATTAGTGAACTCTAGTGTTGGTCACGACAAACTGCATGTTTATCTGCTAGTATGGTTCAATCTGATCACACTAAAATATTAAACAAAGTGTGGTCACATTCTCTGAAGCTAAAATTTTACTAACAATATTTACAGTTCTTACAAGTACATACAGTTTAAAAACATTTTTTGGCACTGTGTTAATGCTATGGTTTTGAGACGATGTTTTCGCTTACAAAAATACCTTCTTTTTTTTTTAGTACTTATCATGAACTTCAAATTATTTTTATGGAAAGATGTTTTACCAAATCATACACCTCCACACACATATTGCACAAAAGAGAAAACAGTCCAATGCACAAATGCTTTGAGTAAAAATGATGTACGTCTTGTTAGTGTTAGTTACCCTGCTCTATACCGTATAAAGTAACACACAATCTTACTTTCTATGTTATTGATGGATCTACTGAAAATTCCTTCCATTTAATATCAATCTGAAAAATAAGTTTTTAATCCAAAACAAGGGGTCTGAGTTAAGATGCTTATAACAATTTCAAAAAGGGTTTTAGAGACTATTGTTCTGAAAAAGTTACTTCCCCTTGTTGATTGTAAAAAAAAAAAAAATCGCAAATCTACTTTGATAGTTTGGCTGTGATTAAAGCAAGACAAGCTGCTTAATCATCATCCCAAAAGCCTGATTAAAACCTATGTGTCACAAACCAACGCTGCTTTACAGCCAACAGGGAACACGTATTCCCACAATTCCACCATTACAATACCTTCTGCCTTCCTTCTACGATCACGTGACATAAGACTCATCCACAGGAATCAGAGACATGTTACGAAACCACAATGTGTGAAAAAGCTGACCTCAGTTTAAACTCCACCTCCACACTGAGAGCGTTTACGCTGAGACGTAGCCTTTCACGGACTCTGGTTAGTGTTGACGATGATGCATGTCACTCAGACCTACAAGGCAAACAAGGCATAACGCATACAAGGAGACGTTCTAGAGAAGTCTGCAGCTACCGAAGGGGATTTTATTCTTCTTAGTTCTCTGCTTGTTCGGTCGCAGGTTGATGACCTCACGGCCATTGAGATCGCTGGAGTTCTGGTTCGGCTGGTTGCCACTGCCAGTGTTGAATACGCCTAAAAAATGAAGCAAACAGATTAGTATGACTGATTTTGTCACAATGTCATCATGTACATGTGCAGCAGTATACTCTCAATGCATCTGCTGAAGGCTCAAGATAACTTTCTTGAACAAAATTTCATGTCAGGTGTCCACATACGTGCGCTGCATATTTTTCAACAAGAAGTTAAAATGTAGTAGCATAGCATCTCGTGAAAGCTAAACACAAGTAAGGAATAAAACATGATGAAGTGAATTGTTTTCCTATAACAGGATGGCCTGAAGTGTTTATTCCTCTTATACCACATCCTCCTATCTGGTTTTGAGTATGTTGTGCGTCTGCCATGCAAGTCCCTGTGAATGAGCTGTTACTATAGAAACAACAATGTATTAGAACGAGCGCATTAGCATAAACCTGTCATTTATATTATAAACTTAAACGTCAATGAACTGTTGAATTTATAACATGCAAAGGCAGATGATAAATAATGAAATGTCCCTTTTATTTCTCACCAATTTTATTGCTAGACGTGTGAACGACTTCAGGATCTTCAGCCGTCTGTTGCTTCAGTCGCTGCAGATATTTTTCTGCTAGATATTTAAAAACTACCAGAAAGAACAACAGTATAATTAAAGCAGAGAAATAACAGTGATACACTACTCAGAGTATAATCACATTCAACTCTCAGGACAGATCAACCAAAGAGTGTTACATGAAGTTGGCAGTAGAGCTGGACGATGAGTATCATATTCATTAATATCAATAGATCACTTGTTTAATTAAATCTTTCTAAAGATTACATGGACAATAGTTTCATATACAGTCTACCTGCTACTGCTTATTAAATATTTGCTGCTATTTAATCTATATGCACTTTTTAAATTTGATATCATTTGTTTTATTAGGACTGTGGATAATAAAGCAAGTCTGACACATATATTTAACAGATTATCCAAAACATGATGCTTCATACTGTGTCCTGAAACACAGGTGAATATGAAACTATGCAACGCTGTTAGCTTTTAGCTATTAAAAACGAAGAGTACATCAGTTAAGCCTGCCTTTACTCACATAATAAACCCATCATGCTTATATTAACTGACTGCTGATGTGTCATTTTATTGACTACTAATGTGCAGTGATGTAATTTCATTCGCTCAGTTTCACTCATTGCCTCTTCCTGTAACATATTCAGTCACGTTTCTGTCACAGCGTCACAAACCTTCATTGACGTTGAGATCCTCTTTCACCGAGGCCCGATAAAATCTCAACTTGAGCTTCTTGGCGAGACCCTCTGCTTCCTCACTACAATGGCAAAAGTGTTAAACACTGAAGTGACAAATAATTACAGTATACTACAATTCTACACTAAAGGGCCGGTCTTACTTTTTTATCACCGTGTCATCCAGGAGGTCGATTTTGTTCTGCACCAGAACAGTAGGAATGTCTCCAACTTCCATCTCCACTTTCTCCCTCCAGCTGCTGATGGCTTCGAACGACTCTCTGTCCGTGGTGGAGAAGACGAGTACACAGGCCTGGGCACCTACAAAGCGCACATTTACAAAAAAAAAAAAAAAAAAAAAAAAAAAAAAAAAAAAAAAAAAAAAAAAAAAAAAAAAAAAAAAAAAAAAAAAAAAAAAAAAAAAAAAAAAAAAAAAAAAAAAAAAAGAGACAGAACTTTATTTAATAACGGATCGTAGAAGGAGTTGAGGGGTGTTGGTATTCAAAAGTGCAGACCTTACAACAAACCAGTAATGATTCCTTAGTCATTATTAATTATTCAGTATTTCATATGGGCTTTTCTGCCAGGGAACAGGTGAAAAAATGCTCACTCCTTTCTGCACTTTAAAAGCATTTTATAATCTGTCCTTCCTGGTCAACCTCACCTCGGTAATAAGCCTTAGTGATTGCATCAAACTCCTCCTGACCTGCCGTGTCCCACAACATCAACCGCACGTCCTCATCGTTTACTCTGCAATACACGCGAACCAAAGATTTCAGAGATTAGCAAAGCAAAACAATGTATGTCCATGGAACATAAAATTCATAAAAACCCCACCTCAGGTTAACAAGGACTATTAAATACACTAGTGCACTGTGCATTAGTGGCTATGACTGAGATGATGCTATGGATTTGTACTATAGACAACTAAACAAGAATTAACTGCTGCCCTTTATACTTACCAAGCTGCTTTATATATTTTATTTATTTTGCAGTCCTACAGACTAGCTCGTTATATCCGACCCTACAACAACTGTGACATATTGATTTCCCTGACACTTTATCAGGATCACATCTAGGAGAGTGCCATAGATTTTTTTTTTCCCCAGCTGATGGTGTCTTCAGGAAGAAATGTTTCATTGTTTTAACCTACATGCATATCATGATAAGAGGATTAATATTAAACAACCTTAACGATAGGCATAAGGTTAAACTAAAATGCGATGAATACAATAAAATACCTAAAAAGGAAACTCCACTGTGAAAAATCTCATAATTCACTTATCCGAAATATCGCAGGCATCAGCAGTAATTTATAATGATTACAAACACTGGATTAGCTGTTAAAATGTTGTAAAATGTTAAAACCTACGCCCCCGTCCCTTTGCATGTTAAATAATTAATTTCTGTGTTTCTGTATCAGCATGGCTCTGACAGCATGACTCCGGCTTAGTAAGTTTCCATTGTTGATTACTGAACATTTTTGCACACACAGTGACTAGCAGGGATGAGTCAGAATTGTAGAATTTTAGTCACAATAGCCTCAGATTAATTTAAGGTGAAGCCAAGAAAATCAAGATGATCACACTAATGACATTATATATGAAACCTCT
>CM040977.1:26588024-26611711 GCA_022985145.1 Pangasius djambal
ATATGTTCAAAAGCTGATTCAGATAAATAGCAGGGAAGGCTGGAAACCCAGACATCCACTGATGACTAAGACAGTGGAAAGCAGAGCTCATTTTAAAAAAAAAAAAAAAAAAAAAAAAAAAAAAAAACAGTTTCAGAGCAATATGGCTGAGCAAACAGAGCACAGACATACACTTACACTATTTGCCTTTCCAGGAAGTCGACGCCAATGGTCTTCTTGTAGTCCTTGGTGAAGATGCCCTTGCAGTATCTCTGGATCATACTCGACTTTCCTACAGCACCGTTGCCCACGACCACCACCTTGATGGCCACCTCCATATCCTCTTCCAACATGGCTGCAAGCTTGGCTGGAAAACTCGCGGGCTTGTGCTCACTCGGATTATAATCGTCTCACTTGAAGTCTTCCCTGTGTGGAACAAATTTAAGAAAGCTTTCAAATGAAGTCCTCAGATATTCATAGTCTATACTTTATGGCATGGGGAACCAACATGAGATGGAAAAATCACATGCTGATGTCACAAGTCCTTGAATATCTAGGATCAACCATTCTGCCCATTTGTTTCCTACTGAAGGACAGAGCTGTCTGCTCTAGGGTGTGGTCCACATGGTGTAATTTCCACAGAGTCCAAAAGGTTTCACACAGTTTTGAGGCTGGGGCATGAGGAGAAAATGTGTACACAATATAGACAAAAAGCATTTCTGGAGGTTTTAGGCAAGTTATTGAGTTTCTAGCACACATACAGGCTAACGATATATTATGGTCACATGACCTACTAATGATCAAGCGCAAGATGATCTCTTATTCACACAGAATTCTACAGATGTCCTCCGGCAGCATAACACCATTCCAGACATGTGCCCAGAAACCACAGAAAGAACAACAATTAGAGAATGTGACCTTTTTGTTATATATAACAAAGATATCCAAAGAGAATTTTGTACAAAAATATGCTGATAAATATTTCCCTAATAAATTTTCACCTAGTGTTTTTTTTTCCCATTTTCTTTCTCTTGTTGTTGAACATACTTGTCCACCAGGCAACTACAAATTAAAATCTAACATGTTCATTTATTTTACACATGGCAGAAAAAAAAAACTTTACATGGCACATTAATGTTTGTTAATCCTCAAATTTATGTGATGAAATTGTGTCTAATGGTTAATGCTAAAAGCTGTGCACACTGCCCTGACGAAAAGAAAGGAACAAAACAAACCACAGGAGAGACATTAGGACACTGGAGAGACCACACTGCTTGCATATTCGGTTACATTACAGAGGCCTCTTGACTCTTGTCTCTTAGAAAGGTAACTAAATACAGCAGGACTGTCTGACGCAACAACGATCCCCACAGGAGCACTTCACTAGCCAACAGTGCGAGACAGAATTCACATTGTTTAGTTGTAAAGAAGACATGAGTCAATGCAGTGATGAAATAAGATAGAGTTTCAAAAAAAATGAAAAAAAGTTAAATATATTTAAGACCAAACTAACTAAATTAACACAGTTAATATGTCATCATGCTCAGTTTCTGTGTCGCAACAAGGACTCCATTTGAGTGATTTTACGATCCCGGGTGTTACTCGGTTGTCCCTCTCTGCAAACCATTACAGGTTCTATCTGAAACCATTCTAAGTAGAACCCTTTTTTGGAAGCTACAAGCCTGATTTTCTGAGAGCGCACATGGACAGTCCCGACGCAGCGGCTCAGAGTAGAGCACTTTGCTCAAGGAAACTAAAGCATTAATCATCTGGGATAGAGCGAAATCACGAGATCTCTTGAGTCATAGCTGAGCTCTCTCTCCATGGCACACCTTTCAAGTTTCCAAAATGTTCACAAGAGGATTATCAGATGAAGGAAACATGATGCAAGTTTCTTTACCTGACTATCACCTGACAAATGAGCCATTCTTAGATATTACTCTTGAGAATGAGAGAGAAAGAAGCACTAGGCGAAGTATCACACATCCAGGTTACTATAGCGTCTTACCGATCACCACTGTTCCCAGCGACCAACCACCGATCACCGCTGTTCCCAGTGACCAACCACCGATCACCGCTGTTCCCAACGACCAACCACCGATCACCGCTGTTCCCAGTGACCAACCACCGATCACCGCTGTTCCCAGCGACCAACCACCGATCACCGCTGTTCCCAGCGACCAACCACCGATCACCACTGTTCCCAGCGACCAACCACCGATCACCGCTGTTCCCAGCGACCACCCACCGATCACCACTGTTCCCAATGACCAACCACCGATCACCACTGTTCTCAATGACCAACCACTGATCACTGTTTTTCCCTCTGAGCAATTACTGACCACCATTGTTTGTCCCACACTTCAATTCTTTTATTTCTATTTCACAACTACTCGCTACCACTGCTGCTCTCGTCTGTGTCTTTGATAGAAATTATATTATTTTGTAAACATAAACAATAGGTTAACATTAGCGTGCTCGTGCTATTACATTATTGTTTCGATAGGAACAGCTCATACTCAGGGACCTGTACTGCAGACGGGATTCTCTGCCTAATGTAAAGCTAATAATGAACAGACTTTTAAAAACATGTTGTTTAACAAAAACTTTTTGCTGATGTGAAGTTTTCATTTGGAGACATTTATTTAGCATTTTATTATGAGAGAGGTCTCGGGTGTTTTCTCAGCACTTTGACTAGTCACGGTGTGTTGCAAAGTTTCTCAGCTCCGGAGAGACTTCAGAACAAAGAAAAGTTTATGCTCTCTGGTTTCTCAGTAAAATGACAAGCTGTGTTTTTTGAGAGAGAGAGAGAGAGAGAGAGAGAGAGAGAGAGAGAGAGAGACCTGGTTAGGGAATGACCGTTAGTTAACCAACTAACTAACTAGTCTCCTGGACGGTCCACAACATTATAACTATAAACCGGTACAATGCACGACATGCTGTTCTTTAATAAAGTAAACATTGTAATCTTTGGCTATAAGTGGAATAACACACTCCAGACTGTGGTTATATGAAAATAATCCACTCCGCTTCACACACTGTGACGCATCACACCACCCTGGCATGGATTATTTCCGTATAACCGCATGGTCTGTTGTGAATTAGACTATTCCTTATTTATTTTCTATTACGTGTCATCAGAAAATCAGGTAACACGTTTTGATCATGATTAGATTTTATCCTGACTATACATCCAATATGTAAAATGATCTGCGACGTCATCTGGCGACTTTCTGAGCGTGGATTAGTTACTTTCCCCTGAGAGAAAGAGATAGCAACATTGATTTTCAACACCACTGGTCAAGTGTGTGTGAACAGATGGTGATGAGGTGTGTGTGTGTGTGTGTGTGTGTGTGTGTGTGTGTGTGTGTATCTACTCCTGACATGCCACCAGGCAACGTGTAACCAAGGAAGTGTGTGAACTCATTTAAATGAAAGCAATGGAAACTCTAAAGTAGAACTGGTGCAGAGTGTATTTGTGAGTACACTTGTTGGAGACATGTTGAATTGTTTAGGAGATGTGTTTAGGAGAGAGGAGCAGGGTGTGTGTGTGTGTGTGTGTGTGTGTGTGTGTGTGTGAGGAAGCAGGCAGTGTAAGAGTGTTAGACACGGAGGATAAACACACTGATTATTAAGCAGCAGTCTGGAAGTGCACGAGAACCCCGTTAACGTTAGCTAGCTTAGATACCTAACCGCCTAGCAGCACAGCTAACGGCTTCCCCACACCGGGTTCTACGTTATATTCATTACCTAAGGCGGTTATTTAACGCGTATAAAACTAACTAACCGTGACAACATCTCGTCTTACCTGCACTCGCCGTTAACGGTTTCTCTTCCCGCTACATTCTTGAGTTTGGACCGAAGCGCAAGCCGCGTTCATGGACCCGCCGGAGCCCCGCTGTCGCAAAATGTCGCAAATCTCCGCAGTTAAATCATTTAATCTGCTGTTATCAGACTGTACACGCTTACTGCTCTTGCTAACCATCTACATCTGGTGTAAATATTCTGAAAGAGGCGCTTGTCTCTACCCGATGTGCTTTCTTTCCCACCCGAGTTCTAGAAAAATCCCGCCTCCTTCCTCTGCATTGGCTAATAGTTCACACACGCGCATTGGCTGCTGTTGATTGCTCCTCTGATACGTCAAGGCATCCGCCATATTGGAAAGGGCTAGATTGACTCATCAACCAATGGATATATAGTGTGTGTCTGTGAATGTACTGTGTATACAGTGTTCATATTTAATTGACCCTAATTGTTGGAAAACATCAGTAAAGGAGGGGTGTGTAGGCTAATGTTTTGGCTAATGTTTGGCTGCTTAAAAAATCGTTTAAAAAGTCAACATGGCCTGCCAATCCAGACTAAACTTTAATCCATTACAGTTAACTATAATTAAGAATAGCTAATAGTCTAAAGAATGAATGCTTGTATGAATAACCTAATAACAACCAGTTACAGTTCAGATCTCAGCACAGTTATATAATTCACATAACAGGAATCAGCAATAACAAGGTTAACTGAGAATTTAAATAAAATACAGATGAATAAATTTCATGTAGGATTATGTCAAAATAAATAAATTGAGAAACATAATGATTGCAGATGCTTCCATAAATGTGTAAGGCATGATGTAGTCAGCTCCATAATTGCTGGCATCCTTGGTAAAGATAAAAATTTTTAAAAAATAAGGTTGGTGTGGTCACCAAGTTTCCAAATCTACAGTTAGACACCACCTGCATACCAACAACCTCTTTGGAAGGCATGCCAGAAGAAAAGTGCTTTTCTTCCTAAACACAAATGATGTATGTGTCTGGAGTTCGCTAGATGCTATTGAAACCTTGACTGGAACTGGGTTTGTGGTCAGATGAGACAGAAATAGGGCTTGTTGGTGACAAACACTCACAGTGTGTTTGAAGTCAAATGAAGGATGTTTATACAGGAAAGAGCCTAATCCTTAATCCCCTTGGAAGCTTGTTAGGATACATGGCCTCATGAACATCATGAAGTACTAGGAGATTTTAAATAAAAATTCTGGCTACTTCTGCCCAGTTACAACTAAGTCATGGTTGAGCCATTGTCTTCCAGCAGGACAATGATATAAAACATGATCTAATCCACACAAAAAGGGTTCAGTGAGCACAGAACCAAGCTTTTGACATGGCCAGCCCAGTTCTCAGACAGAGAGATTTTTGGAGTGATTTGTTAGACAGCTCTCTCCAATGCCACTATCAAAACACCTGTTGAGTGAATATCTTTTGGAAGGACAGTGTTCATTCCTGCAGTACAGTTCCAGAGATTTGTAAAAATCGGTGCGTTGAAGCTGCTGGTTCTTTTGTCTGTATTTGAGTTAGAATGAGAAGCATTAGACAAACTAAGTCAGTGGTACTCCATTACAAGACTACAAACTAATCTTGACACATGCTGTCATGTGTACTGCCCAAAAAAAAAAAAAACATTAGCTAAAAAACTGGGGTCAAGTTAAAGACTAAACATTACTAAACACTATTATAATATAGTCCTGCCTTAACGTCATTTACAACATTGATAAAATAAATAAAATCCCCCTTAAATAAAAACAAGCATGGTGTCAGAACCTTCACCATTGAAAAGTAATTTTTATTTTTTCCTATTTTTCATTCAATTATTGCTCATTGTGACAGAATTTTTGGACAAAATCTTTCTGCTACTCTACATTCAATTAAAATCAATGAACTTTGCTCTCTCCAAGATGGCGGCGCCATTGACGCATCGACTGTTTCCGGTCTAAGCAGCAAGCTGGTCAGACGTCCAATCGGTAAGCTGTTTGTGTATGAACCAGTAGCCAATCCTAGCAAAAGGAGGCGGGATTTGTCGGAAAACGGGCAAGCGTAAAGCCTACCTTCAGGTTCCCTCGTCTCGGTTTGCCACGCGCATGCGCAACATTTTTCACGCATGCGTACTCCGCGCCATCTGAGGCCGCGTCTCCATGGCAGTGTGTGATAAAAGTCCTTATCTACACGCCACAGGCCTTTCTAATCTGAATTTACTACCAATAACTGTTATTTCACCAGTTATGTAGGGAATGGTGTTATTTCAAACGCAAAGACACAATTCTATACAGTTGTTTTTAACTGAATTTTATTACTTTTAAAGATTAGATCAATTATTTTGTTAAGTACTTGAAGGGTGTGAGTTTAAAAAAAAAGGCAAGTGACAATGTTGATCAAGATGTAAATGAATTAAAGGAAGAAAAGATGCCACAAGCTACCTGTACAAAAAAATAGAAATGAATGCAAAAAGGATTTTAAAAATGAAATGAATGAATACAGTAACAGAAAAAAACGTAATTCTATCTATCTATCAAACTATCTATCTATCTGTCTATCTAGAGTTGAGGTCATAAGTTTACATACACATTGCAGAATCTGCAAAATGTTAATTACTTCAGTATTCTTGTCTTATGGGAAACATGGAAATATCTTGTGTAGCTTCTGAAAGGCAGTGCTAAATGGAAAAAATAAGATCTTTAAACAAAATAATAATTTACACCAATCATCTTGTTCAAAAGTTTACATCCCCCTGGCTCTTAATGTAGCAAGTTGCCTTCTTGAGCATCAATGAATATTTGCACCTTTAGTAATAGTTGTGTGTGAGTCCCTCAGTTGTCATCAGTGTGAAATGATGGATCTCAACATCAATCACTGTTGGAAAGGGATCAAATATGCAGAAAATGCTGGATAAGTAAAGAATGTGCAGGACCTGGAGGATTGTTCTGAAGAACGGTGGGCAGTTTAACTGCTCAGGACAAACAAGGGACTCGAGAACAACTATCACAAACCATAAAAACAGTCATTGATCCTCCAGATAACTCAGAGTATTAAGAATCAAGCGTATGTAAACTTTTGAACTGTTTCATTCATGTAAATTCAGTTATTATTGTGTCTTGTGGTCTATATGTAAACATCTGTTATGAGAAATAGCTGATTCAGGGCAGAACTAAATAAAAACAAAATGCAATTTTTACGATCCCTATTTATTTTTAAATTATTTATATAACATTTTGTAGATTCTGCAAGGTATATATAAACTTATGACCCCAACTGAATCTATCTAATTACATACACAAATTTATTTATTTATTTATTTATTTCACCAAGAACAGCTGCTTAATGTCATATATCAATACATAGCAGTACAAGCATGATACAACCATAGCAATTGTTTAGTTTTAGTGCAATTACAAGACCCTTAAGACACAGTTATAACACTCCAAAAGGCCATCTGCTTAAGCAAATCTAAAGGGAATATGAAATTATATATATATATATATATATATATATATATAAACACACACACACACACACACACACACACACCTGTGCAAAAGTCTTAGGCACCTTTAGTACAAACTTTGTTATAGATTTTTATTTTATGACTTTTACATTATTGATTCAGTACAAAAACATTGTAGAATTCCAAACATTAGTTTTCCAGCACAAAATTAAATGTTACAGAAAAACTTTGTATGTCTTTGCTCTACAGCATTTCTTTGCATGTGCCCAAGACTTCTGCACAGCACCGTGTGTACAATATATATATATATATATATAAAGAAAACATAAAATATGTTTATATAAGGTGCAACATTTTTGGTCACAAGGAAATGATTACGTGTCCCTGCCGGAACAGTCTCTATTGTAACACTTGTAAAAGTAAAACATGCAGTGCATATTAGGCGTTGCTTGCTAGACATGTATGGAGAAACGTGTGAACACTTGTTTAGCATAGATGATGAGACAAATACACGGTACACAAAGCAGAAGAGGCGGTGTTATTTTATAATACAATGACTGTGATTGCATTCCACGCTGCTGCTGTTATACAATTAATGCTTATTAGATTGATTTTGCCATGCTACTGTTTGGTGGAACGAAGCATATAGATTGTTGCTATTCATAATCAGGTAAAACATCCTGTCATAATCAAGTTAGAAACATCTTTTATCAAGTGCTCTAACAAATAACAGATGTCTGCAGAACAATCGATAAGCAGGCTGGAAAAATCCCGTATTTTTTCTTAATAGAGGACAGCGAGGTTTTTTTTGTATGGCTCGAGCTCTTTTACTGCACTCAGGACAATGAGGAATGACACAGATCAAACTCAGTCCATCTAATTCAACTTCTTTAAAGTGCCCAAAGACTTTGCTGTCTTTGCAGAATTCAAGGCAACAGTTATAAAATGCTGGACCTTCAAAAGCCAGTAAGTCTCTAGGTCCTTTACTTGGCACATGCTAAGACACCTTAGCTCTTTTTCTGTTTTCACACAACTCTAATTTAAAGCTATTATTGAAAGCATTTTAAAAAATAAAAACAAAACAGCAAATTGTCCAACTCTTAGTCATCACTGATGACATCTTAAAAAAATAAAATAAAATATAAAAAAAAAAAAAAGGACATTAGTGCATTTTAACATTAAAACTTGTAGGGCCAATTTTCAGACCTCAAATTTGCCCAAATAACAGTATCACATTTGTTTCTTCCCAAAAGGGAAAAAAAAAAAAACCCACCACCGCCAATGGCTTCATTCTGGTACATTCTGAACAGAATGTACCCCAATAAATCAATCATTCCATGCTTCATTTTCGTTTTCGTCTGCACGCAAGTCAGAAGGTACTGTCCACATTGTGAAAAATATCTACATTTTAATTCAACAACTGCAGGTGAAATTGTTCAGTTGAATGTATTTGCATTTCTCCTTAATTTGAAAACCTTTTCCAGCACTGTGTGTAACAGCGTTTGTAAGAAAAATGAAGAAACTCTATTAAGGTAACAGTAAAGCCAAGCTCACTAACTGGAACTGAAAGGTGGCAACAAGTTCCTATTTCCCCAATCGAATGAATGACTAATATACAGTATTACCTGAAACTTTCAAGCGAGGGAAATCAAGTTGCTGGCTGAAACATTGCTAATGTGAAATGGAAGGAAAGCGGGCGGAGCTTCAAACGTCACTCATTCCAGGTTTGTATTGCGACTAGCTCATCTGCTGTTTTTATTGTGGGGAAAAAGATTCTGTTGGCGTATTTTGGAGTAATAACTTGCAGCAGTGTATGCCGTTGTAGAAAGGCACACAAAATGTGTAAAGGTTTGCAGATCTATGAATATCCAATATAGTATATGAATGCATTGTTGGTTATCATGCTCTAATAAACCTGTCTAGTGAATGTTGCAGTACAGAATCTTTTGAAATAGGCTTGTTTACCAATTTCTGGCTCAAGGCCACTTTTTTCCTTAATGAGAGTGCACTTTAAGGCTAACGTGGCCCGTAGGCCTCTACTATGTCTCCTTGTCCCATATCAATAGGGAACTTTTGGCTGTCATAGCCTGAGAAGCTGTTACCACTGTTAAAGTCTCCGGAATCAGCGTCCTCCGTCACCTCTCCATGGTCTTCCTCTTCTGCTAACACTGCATCAGTATTGATGTGAGTGGGGACATGAGTGGGAAAGAGAGGATTTTCGTCACAGGTGGGAGTAGAGAGGTGTAAAAGAGCCTGATCGGTGGTCTCCAGCAGTGGGGTGTGACCTACAGACATCACTTCGGACAGAGCAGGCTGCTCGGGCACATGAACGACACGATCAGAGTTCACCATTCCCTGTAGGAGACACAGTGGGGCACCAAATTACTTTCTCATCACGTAATAGTGCTGCAGTTCTAATTTAGGCCCGTTGCCATAGACGTCTAAAATAGTTAGACTGTTGGATGCCCAATATTTTGTATCATCAACAAAACATTGTTTGACACAGAATTCTAGTATTAGAAATTAGCATTATGATTTGAAGGTGTACTTAAAACAGTTCTGCTTCAAACACTATGTACAGCACTACTATATTATATATATATATATATATATAAAAACACATACATACACAATCAATGTCCACTTTATTAGGAACACCTGTGTAATCAGGCAGTTATCTAATCAGCCAATCATGTGGCAGCAGCACAGTGCAAAAACAGCATGCAAGAGCTTTAGTTAATGTTCACATCAAACATCAGAATGAAGAAAAAATGAGATCTGTGACTTTAACTGTGGCATGGCTGTTGGTGCCAGAAGGGCTGGTTTGAGTATTTTAGAATTTTCACACAAAGCACTTTCTAGAGTTTACACAAAGTGGTAAGAAAAATAAAAAGATTTCTGTTGTTGAGCGAGATCAGAGGAGAATGACCAGACACAATTTTGAGCTGACAGAAAGTATATAGTAACACAAATAAGCACTCTTTACAACCGCGGTGAGCAGAAAGTCATCTCAGAACACACAACACATCAAACCTTAAGGTGGATGAGCTACAGCAGCAGAAGAGCACCTCAGGTTCCACTCCTGTCAGCCAAGAACAGGAATCTGAGGCCATCATGGGCACAGACTCACTGAAACTGGACTGATGAACACTGGAAAAAGACCAAGTGATCCCCCCCCCTAATCTTCAACTTGGGTGAGTCTGTGCCCATGATAGCCTCAGATTCGATGTTTTGTGCAATGCTGGGATGCTTTTCTGCTCAGCACAGTTGTAAAGAGTGCTAATTTGAGTTACTATATCCTTCCTGGCAGCGCAAACCAATCTGGCCACTTGCCTCCAAACTCTCTTATCAACAAGGCGCTTCCCACAGAACTGTCACTTACTCAATGTTTTATGTTTTTCTCACCATTCTGTGTAAACATTACCACGCCACAATGTGTACATTAGCTGAAGCTCTTGTCCTGTATCTGCATGATTTTATGCGCTGTGCTGCTGCCACACGATTGGCTGATTAGATAACTGCTGTGCTGGTGTAGTGGATGGTGAGTGTATAACAGTTAAACTAATCAGTTAAACATCAAACCAGCCAAGGAGGGTAAGGATAACACATGCTTCCACTGAGACATGTGAACCAACCAACCATTGCTGCTCATGCTGCGTCACAGAGCAGTGTAACACACTCGGAGGAAAGTGATATCTGCCTTCTTCCGCATACGTGAGCTCACACATGCCCGTAACTGTCTAGTATTGCTGTGACTGGCAGGGGAGAGAGTATGCCATCCCACCCACCCAAACAACATGCATTCTGAAGCATTCTTCACATGGTTGTAGTTTCAGTTCTCTCTGTTAATATTCATGTTAATATTCATAATCATAATATTTGAATACTGTTTCATATGTTTAACTAGACAAAGTTTTACAGTTATACTCACCACTGAGAATACATAAATTGACAATGCACAAATATTTTGCATCAACAAGGTCTAACAAACAGTTAAAAGCCTACCAGGATTTTGGAGATTATTGTGCTTTGAGAGTCAGGCTGAGTCAGTTTCTTAAAAATCATGGCTCCCAGTATTATTAAGAACAGAAGGCCAACCCCAGAGCATAGCAAAATGGTTAGAAGCATTGTCCAATCTACAAGCAAAACACAAGACAAAAAAAAAACAACTTAAAGTCTAATAAAATACAAAGATCTTTTAAATTATGCTGAGACTCTACACAAGCAGGCCTATTCATAGATTATGTCAAGCAAACTTGCAATGCTGTTTGGTAAAGAAAATGCATTTGTAACAATAATTACCAGATACAGCAACACAGCGTAAAATGTGTGTAAAATATGAGGATCACTGAACGAACTGGAAAAGAAAGTTTTACTCTCAAAATTAACTGTAGAGGATTTAGTCCTCATCATATATTCAGTGCAAAGATACAACAACTTAGACCACAGCAAGGTTAAATTCTCCCATCTGACTGGTCAGAAGTTGTTGATTAATTTTCTATAAGAGCACAGCTCCTTTTTACACAAGGACTTGCAAACTTTTGGATGCAGATTGCTGTGGTATAAGAGGAATAAAACACTTTGAGACATGCTGTTGTTGGAAAATAAATTCAATTCCTGTTGATTATTTTCCTATAACAGCATGCACCATCATGCGCCTGTCCATGTTGGGCTTCGTTCTGTCAGTATAGACTGAGGAATCTTACCCGTATTATCAGGAGCTACTTGGCCACACACGTTTCTGGAAGTTTTAGTTGGTATGCCATTAACAAATCCTTTGACGTGTACATTCATGCAGCTCCCATAAAGATTTTCATTAAGGTGGATCTCTGTTGTGCACACCTCATCCTCACAATCACAACTAGACTCGCTCTTCGTCTGTTGGGAAAAAATTTTAATTAAAAAAAATTTACCAGTACAATTAAATGAATACTCGGTTGTGGGTTAATATGCTAAATGATGGCTTTAATGTTCAGAGAAGGATAAACATTTTAAGGCTGCACACAAAACAGAACAGACATTAAAATGGTCCTCATTTGGTTACATTAAAAATATGCTCTTCAAATCATGTTTACAGAGCACTTTTATCATTCTACTACCACAGAGGGCAGCAGGGGACTCTGAATATCCGTTGATTCACACACACAAGTCTTTCGGGGTGGGGGGTGGGGATAGTCCCTTCAGAACGAATTCTGAAGACTAGAGCAGATCATAGTACATCATAAACATAAAGAAATAGTTGTTGCAAACAACTACTTTAAACAGGATGTTTTGGTAACAGATGTTCTTTTGGATCTGCTCAACTTTCCAGGCCCTTTGCATTTTTTTGCAAGGCAGTTAGAAGAAGCTCTGAGAGAAACCTCACCACTTTGTGAATTATTCATCTCAGAGCTGACTTTGTTTAACCATTTTCCTGATACATATGTGAAGCCGGCTGATTTACATTTTGCACGTTTCCATTTCTTGGATCAGGGGTTTCAGAGCTCAAATTCTGCCCGGGCCACAGCAGTATTTTTGTGAGCTTTTGAAGGGCCATAAACGAATCATTTTTCATAGAAACATGCTCCACATAATCTAAGCCTGTTGAAAAATGTTTGTATGTCAGTAAATAAAGCAGCATATTGCATAAGAGACCACTTTTCAGACAGAAAACACAATGAAGGCTGCTGGGTTTTGCTGCAAAAAGAAGAAGCGAGTGTGACAGTCTGAGTCTCCAGAAGAATGTGGCTGATTCTGCAAGATACTCAGTAACACTTACAGCTCATTTCCTTATAAAACTGCACACACTGTGCCTGAGACTGCTATTTATTTATTTTTTTTTAAGCGAAGGATCGTCACACCAAAGATTGACTGTTTCATTTATTACCGTTTACCGCTCTTTATAGTATTTTGTTTTTTAAAATGTAGAAACATTTAGTTTCATTATTTTTGAAGGCATCTTTGCTCTACAGCATTTCTTTGCATGTGCCTGAGACTTTTGCACAGTACCGAATATCGTTAAGAAAGATTTAAGAAGAACTCGGCAATTGTTTCTTGTATGCTAAGAGTATACGTCTCCCTTCTGTCCTGTCTTTGAGCTCCGTAGCTCAGTGGTAGCACTAGCAGGGGAAGTGGTAGCTCAGTGGTTAAGACGTTGGACTTCTGATTGTAAGGTCGTAAGTTCAAATCCCAGCACCAGCAAGCTGTCACTCCTGGGCCCTTGAGCAAGGCCCTTAACTGCTCAGTTGTATAAATGGATAAAGGCTCTGTATAAGGACGTCTTTCAAATGTCATAAATGTAACGTATGCAGATCTCTACACTGGATGACACATTTGGAGTCAACCAGAAAATCACGCTGACACATTTCTGAGTCATTTTAAAGTCTGACTTCAATCACAGCAGATAAGCGTTGGTTTTAACCCCCATGTGTGTGATGTGAGATCACTCACTCTGTGTGTGTGGGATGCTACAGTCACTATGTTGCAGGCCTGGAAGTCATAGGTTTTTTTTGTTTGTTTGTTTGTTTTTTTGCATGCTTGCAAGGACTTAGTGAAATTGAGTTTGACACCTGTGTCAGATAGTTTTAAGTAAATCCTAGGTCTTTAAAAACATTGTGATCTTACCTCGTTAAATAAGACGGTGTATAAAAATTCGTCTTTGAGAGCTTCAACATTATGGACCAAACAGGGATGAGAAAAGGAGAGTTCGAGTTTGCGTGGATGGACGGAAACCTCCAACACCGGGAAGTCCACCACACCTAGATAAAGACATCCAAGCAATATATAGTCAGAAAAGTACAAGGGGGAGAAAAAAAAACAAAAAAAAAAACACATTGTGGCTTCAAAAACAGTTGAACCTAACTTAATCTTTAATTAAAATAAATGTGATAGACACAGAACAAAACAATGACTGCAAAAACAAGCTTAATCTTATCTACAGCAGCACCAACTGATTTTAAATGTACTTTTTTTTGAAGAAGAAGAAGAAGAAGAAAAGGATAACTCCTCATTTGTGCTTTAGTTGAAGTGTGGAATGGTGTGTTTATAAGAGTCATTGTAAGAGTTATTCGTTGGTTTGATTAGTTTTCACCTACATTTGATGTCAGTGTCAAAGTCTTCGCTGTAGCTGAAGCGAGTGCCTTCAACCTTAATTTCTGATCCTTCTGGTTGAGCTTCCACTGTTATGTAGTAACCATCAGCAACCTCAGTGTATTCACTGACATCCAGGTAGGTCTGATTTGTGCGCAGTAACACCGGTCCACTGCAGATAATCAGACAAGTCAACAATATCACTCATAAGGGGCATTTTTCATAATAAACTTTATCCCAATTAACTGAATGTCAAAAGCAAATGTTTTATTTACTTTATTAAATTTGCCTTGTTTATATTTATTAGGTCATGATAGATTATTATTATTATTATTATTATTATTATTATTGTTAATACTCACAAATAAGTGATTATATAAAATAATAATAATAATAAAAAAATACAATTGTGTTATTATTATTATTATTTTATATAATCACTTATTTGTGAGTATTAACAATAATAATAATAATAATAATAATAATAATAACACAATTGTATTTTTTATGTTGTTATATTTGCTATGTAACTAAAAGAGTTTAACCAAATAAAAAAGCTGCAGTTTTATTTGAGTTTTTTTAAGCATTTCACTTAAAACATGAAATATTTTTTTAAAGCTCAGTAGTTTTTAAAGAAAATAACATTGAGTCCATAGTGATATCGGCTTATACTCAATATCCAATTTCAGTCTCGGTAACGAAAAAGAGGTAACGCGCCTCCCAAATATAAACATTTATAATATCAATTGCTAATAAATTGTTTATAAAGTAAAATGGATAAAATATTAATTTGAACAAAAAGTTGGCCACAGATTAAACTTCTTAAATTTAATCTGTGGCCAACTGCGGATTTGTTTTGTTCAAATTGACATTTTATCCATTTTAAGTTCTACATTAACTTTCAGTTAACTTTCAGTAATTATTCAGTGTGATGTAATCTAATTCAGTCCAGTTTCAGGTTTCTTGAACTACCCTACCTCGTATATCTGTGGATATTTATGGTGAATTCAGGCCGTAGATCGGGTTCGCTGTAGTTCCAGTATAACACATTTTTAAAATTGTGGCATGTCACACTGACATTGGTTGGGGCAGGAACTGTGGAAAGAACAACTGTGAAAAGAAAACAAAAGGATTTAAACATTACCGCATATATTAAATTATTGTCAAAAAAAAATTGTACCACAATTAAATATTTGGCTTTTTACAGTGGTTTCACTGTTAAAATTGGTTAAAAAAAAAAAAAAAAAAAAAAAAAAAAAAGTTTTAGCACCCAACTAAGACGTTTTATATTAGTTTTTTCCATGTAGCTGGATATATGGACGTTTTTGGTACAGTTTGTCTTGGTTGTGAATTAGAAAGTTGTAGACACATCATTTGCCAGGTTGTCACATGCAAGAAATGGATTCATTGGTAAAAGAGTTTCTCGGTTTCATTGTGTCTCAGCTGCAACCTGTTGAGAAATGGGTTTCTGTTTTCCATGACTTTAGGCTGACAAGAGTATTGTGATTCAAAAGAAAGACTTTCACTTCTGCATAGAGGATTTGCATTATGTGTGCAGCAGCAAACAATGCCAAGTTATTAACACTTCTACCAAGCTGCACCTTAGAGAAACTGTTAGAAGAAGGGTGGTGGTGGTGGTGGTGGTTGCCACATTTAAAAAAATCTTTTAATACATTGCTCTATCCATGACTACATATTTTGTAAAAGAGTGTCTAAAATCTCCCCCTAAACTGGACATCATCATCCTGACGAGGCTTTAAGAAGTCTGATAAAACCTAGACAGGATGCCTATCCCAACAGACAGGAACTGGATGTTCCCTGCAGCGAGCGACTAATTCAACACAACTTAAACACATTACTGTGGTGTTTCATTTTTGTATTTAGACTGTCACCAAATGAAATTTGTACTTCAATTAAAAAGTATTTAAAAAAAAAAAAGAAAAAACAATAAGGAATGTAATTCCCTTCCACACCTTTAATCAGGGTGTTTGAAAAATTCATAACTCTGAACACTGTGTATAGACAGCACTGGGAAAGCAGTAAGCTTTGGACGCTTTAATGTTTTGGATGGTTTCAAAGTTCCCGAGTGGTTGGCACTTCCTGTAGCTGTAAAAGCTCATAATGTAATTCTCATTAAATGCACAATTTAATGTACTCCCAATGCACCTCTAAAAGGCAAATTATACAGATTCTATATTCCACGTGCACCTTCATTACGTTTATATTTTAAGATTTGTTATTTGCTAAGATAAAGCTGTTGTCTTAAAACAGTTGTCCAATGCCAATAACACTAACATGGCATCAGGAGCATTCCTGAACACTCTTTTCCTGTTGCTGGGAATGACTGCATGGATGGGTGAGTGTGCATCCATCCATCCATTCATCCATCCAAACTAACTCCCTACCTACCTAACTGAAATGTGCAAGAATTACTTTAATGGTTAATGAACCAAAATATGAAATAAAAACATGATTAAGTGGATTACATTAGTGGATCCACTAAAAGTTACATTCCTTAGTCAAAACAGATTTATAGAATTTATTATTTTAGCTGCTAAGGCCTAAATAATAAAGAATAGCAGTTGAAAACGGTACACAAGAAGATGCGTGACTTGATCTTAAAAATGTTTAGAAGCTCTCCAGAGCTTTTGCGAGCGGCAGCCAATTTAATTCTTAAGTACTCTCTGGCCACGCAAAACAAGTTGCTGAGCAGGCACTGGCTACGCTTTAGCTAACGCTACAACTGGCATACTCGGAGCACATGCCTAAATGCAAAAACAATCAGTTCGATTAGATCATCCAGTCAAACGTTAGGCCCTCCCATTAGCTTTAATGGCCAGATGCCAGGACAAGATCCTGTACCTCTCGGATTTAGAGTGCCTGCGATCCTGAGCGTATTTACATACAACATATTTATTTCATTTGTAACTTCATCCGTAGTATTGGGGCAGAGATAATCCACATAAAACAAATACCCAAGATACATTTAAAACAGCTCCCACAAACCAGTACAGCAGGTCTGATATTCTTTTCATATACAAGTTTTAAATGCAACCATCGCAAGTCATATTCGACCACCACAGCTGTGTAATGTAATTACGTGGAAACGGACGTGGCTTGGGATTATCCAGTGTTGGGGCCTCCAATGATATTAAAACTTGACGTAAAACCACCTATTGCGCAACACTAAAGATGAGGAATTAAACAGGAAGTTGGTCGTCATGTGTTATGAGCTGCTGAAACACCAATGGAGTTTCAAATTTACTAAATGTATATGATCAAAATCCTGATATCATGTAGGCAGAAGATAGGTAAAGGTTAGCTCAAAACCTGTGAGGTCTCTGGAAAAGATTCTTCTCAGAAAAATGTTTTGTTACTACTAAGACTTCTTCAAAAGGAAGCGGAAGAAGAAGCTGTACATTTCTTGTTGCCACACATTTCTTTACCTCGAACAAGAGGAAGTCTTAGAGCGCCACAAGACTCTCACGATAAAGGCCTTTTTTTCCATTTTTCAGCAGTTTGTGAGCTTTCCGGATGTACACAGAACTCAGCACGTACACCAGAACTACAGCAACTTACAGCAGATCTAGTGTTCTGAGTTCACACTACCTAAGGCTACACAGTTAGCTACACAGCCTTGACTAGCCGACAACATCTTTTCACAACTGTATGACTGCACTGAAGTGTTCATTTCTGTATCTTACCATCTACTCGTTAATTTTATTACCTGATCAAACTGCATACTGCCATGGTTCTCACCCCTTTTGGGTCTGGCTCTGACTCCCCAAAATTGTAGAATGGATTTTTCCACCCCTCCTTCTGAACTCATAAATCATACTACAGCGGCTTCAGTTTCTCCTTACAGGAGCCGTGAGTGCACTGAAAACACTCTGTCCTTGTAATCGGATACTGCTATAAACACGTTACACTGATGCATCTGCTGCCACTGCTAGCACGTTCATTACTTAATCACGAATGATGGCTATCAGACACAGAGAACAACATGGCACTGCTGACCAGAACTAAACCAAACAAGCAGTTAGATTTTTTTTGGCTTAGCATGCTACCTTTCCTCACAGCCACGCTCTCTTTCGGCTTATGACAATGTGATAAATGCTAAATACAATGTAAGAGATTTTATGGAAGTTTACGGAAGTCACTCTCAAAAATAAGAACCTGGCAATTCCCAGCCACCAGACAGCTCTCCCCATGATACAACAGCTACCAACCAGTATGTGAAGGGTAACACATACTTCCTCCAAGACATGCAAAGGCAGCAAAATGCAACTTTTCGAAACTGCTGCTCGTGCTGCGTAACACACTAGGTGGAATGTGCTATCTGCCCTCTTCCACATACCTGAGCTCATAAATGCCCATAAGGATTTGAATCCTGATGATGGGGCTTGTTTGGTTTTAAAACGGTGGTTAATACCATGAAATTGTTTAGACCAGGTTATCATTCCATAAAAATGTCAAACCCTAACCCCTTTAATACTGGCTCTGATAGAGCTCTTCCTCAGATTACATTCCTCCATTCCTCTGGGCATTTTCATTCCTTCATAGGGCTGTGCGATATGGTGATACATATCCTAGGATGATAAAAGTGCCTACTGATAGATATTTTCCTATACTGTCTATATCGCAAATGGCACAAAAGCCACTTTTCGGCAGCCAGTTTACCTCACTATTTGTCGGAGCTAGGAGCTACCAGAGGTGCGCTGTAACCAAAAAAAAACAAACAAAAAAAAAACACTCCCCGCAACACTCCAACACAGAACTGGCATCAGCCCAACTAATAGATGAGGAACCTGTACCTAAAAAGAGAGGTACTTCCGTCATTTGGATGTGGTTTGGGTATAAAAAAAATCCGACACTGACCAGAAAAACGGTTATTTGTAAGGTATGCTGCAGACCAGTCATGAATGCATGCAGTTATTTTGTATAGATAATTTTTTCATCAAATTTATTTAAAATTAAAATTTATTAAAAAAAAAAAAAAAAAAAAAAAAAGTAATATATAAATCATTCCAAGATATGAAATTATCCATATCAGGATATAAGATTTTCACCTAGCCTCCTCCTTCATCAGAGAGGACACCAATACATTGCGGTGATGGCTGCGATTTCTGTTTGCATAGATAAGGGATATTTTTCATTTCTTACAGCTGCTGCTCAGGTTTTGAATAAAGCTGAAATCAGATGAGCATGCACGTTTCAGGAAATACTTTGTGTTGCATCGTTTAAATGCTTGTGTGCTGTGTTGCAGGCATTTCCTATTTTGAGTTCAGTCCAATGTTTTATACTTCTTCGTTCTCCTTCATTTTTTTTTTTTTTAACTTCTTCGTGCTATTTGTATAGGCAACCATTTCTGCAAGGACGGAGACATTGTTTTAAAGTGTTCACAGAAAGCATTGCAATTTGAAATATTTCAACTTGCTGTATAACTACATGGAAAAACATTAAGAAAACCGTGATGCTTAACTGACCTTCTCTTTACACAATATAGTGAAAGGCACTAATGCTTTTTGCACTCAAAATGATTTATCCGCCTAGAGTACCAACTTGCAGTCTCAAAACGCACATAAAAAAGATAAATGTAAATCCGAAACTATAGGCTATTTAGATTTTTCATGATAAAACAATCACGAACATATTAAGGCTTGGGATTGCTGTCCACAAACTTTCTAAACATCGTAGCAGTTCAGTGTTACAGTATCGCTATTCTTAAGAACAGCCAAATAACATCCTGGGAGGAAAAAAAAAAAAAAAAAAAACAATCACAGGAAGACAGTGGTTTAACCTACGCTTGCTTACTGTTTCTAACCACAAGCACCTCTGGTGTGTTTTCATGTACCCCTACAGATCAGGCTTCACTGCGGTTTATAAGTGTGAAAATAAAAACCCATGTTGTGAAAAAACAGCATAGCCAACTCTTTTACTTATACTGTATCTGGGTGCTAACAATACACAATATGGGATGTACATTAAACTAGAAAAAAAATTACATTTAATCTTAAATTACATTTAAGCAAACTCCAGCAAGGAGTGAATCATACTATCATTTTTTGAACTCGGAAACATTTATATCTTTTTTTTTTTGCTTTCATACACAGTGGAATAATACTGTGGGACTTGAAATCACTCACTCTGACCTACTAAAATCACCAAATACCAGATAAGCACAAAGGGATGTGGTTTAACACAATAAAAAATAAAAAATTCACACCATCACAGAAACACTGCAGAACCACCCACACCATAACATGCTTACAGTGCTTTTTAATTTATTATCTCTTTGAAACCTTTAGCACCCTGTTAAAAGAGAAAAAGAAAGGAAAAAAAAGCCTTATATGGCGATGTCTGAGTCATTACTGAACCATTTTTGACTGTAGGAACATTAAACAGGTTTGTACATGCTAAGCGTTAGAAGTTCAGAGCTTCAGTACACTGGTCATATATCAAGATACCAAATGATCTGTCCATATTCAGGGAAGTGGTAGCTCAGTGGTTAAGACGTCGGACTCCTGACTGGAAGGTTGAGAGTCCCAGCGCTGCCACTGCTGGGCCCTTGAGCAAGGCCCTTAACCCTCAACTGCTCAGTTGTATAAATGAGATAATTGTAAGTCGCGCTGGATAAGGGCATCTTCCAAATGTGAGTCTTTGCTCTTTCTGTGAACCTAAAATCACATGTGAAATCCAGGATATGTTATGTGTACAGTCCACAACTGAGTAGACACTAAATGATATTACAGAATTGTAAATATTAGAGCACACAGCATCCAACAGGACTAACACACTGTTATAATCAGTGCTGTCAACTTTGTGACTTTGGTGCTAGATTTGGCAAGTTTTTAGTCCAGGGACACATCTAGCAATTTGGTCACGTGCCCATTCCCACTGACCAGCCAGCTCTCCACTATCACATGTCAGCTACCAACCAGAGAGAGTGAAGGCTAACACGTGCTTCCTCTGTGACACGTGAAGCCAGCCAGCTGCATCTCTTTGAACTGCTGCCCATGCTGCGTTACAGGGAAGTGTAATACACGCAGAGGAAAGCGCTCTCTACCCTCTTCGACATACATGAGCTCACAGACACCCACAAGTGTCACTGTGATTGACAGGGGAGAGAGAGTAGGCCATAGAGAGCACAGGCAGTTTTGCTCCAACAACCGATCCCCCGATCAGCAGCGTTTCCAACAACCGATTCCCCGATCAGCGCCGTTTCCAACAACCGATTCCCCGATCAGCGCCGTTTCCAACAACCGATTCCCCGATCAGCGCCGTTTCCAACAACCGATCCCCGATCAGCGCCGTTGCCAACAACCGATCCCCGATCAGCAGCGTTTCCAACAACCGATCCCCGATCAGCAGCGTTTCCAACAACCGATCCCCGATCAGCAGCGTTTCCAACAACCGATCCCCGATCAGCGCCGTTGCCAACAACCGATCCCCAATCAGCGCCGTTGCCAACAACCGATCCCCAATCAGCGCCGTTGCCAACAACCGATCCCCGATCAGCGCCGTTGCCAGCAACCGATCCCCGATCAGCGCCGTTTCCAACAACCGATCCCCGATCAGCGCCGTTTCCAGCAACCGATCCCCGATCAGCAGCGTTTCCAACAACCGATTCCCCGATCAGCAGCGTTTCCAACAACCGATCCCCGATCAGCACCGTTGCCAGCAACCGATCCCCGATCAGCAGCGTTTCCAACAACCGATCACCGATCAGCACCGTTTCCAACAACCGATCACTGACCAGCGCCGTTTGTTCTTCGTTGGTGATATTTACGTAAAGAAAGCAAGTTATTTAATCTGTAACCATTTCCTTCGTGTCTATTTCCCAACTCCTCACTACCTCTGCTTATTTTTGCTCTTGATACAAATTATAGTCTTCTGTAAATATGTAAATAGTTTGTGGTATGTATATACATAGAGACAGCTTCTTTTTTTAAAAATAAGAAATACATTATAATGTGTGGTTTTTATGCTGATTAAAGTCTATTCAATTCGAAGTGTCTTCAGAAAATCTTTTCTTCCTTCAGAAAACACGTTTCATGCAAACTGACAATTCACCAAACATGCACATCAGCACGTGACGTCACCCGACGATTTCCAGCGACCTTGGGAGCATGCGTCAGCTCCTTTCTCCTGAGAAGAGCACGGAGCACTGGGCTCCTCACGTCTGAGTGAAGACTGACACTACAGGTTTATGAATATTTATAGCACAGGCCACCTACAAGGACTAACAAGCCTTTACTAGTTATGGTCGTTAATGGCACCTCTGGTCAATGTTACACTGTAGAGGGCCTAAGATCAGGCCTAACGCCCATTTTCACCATTCCACATGTGCGCACTACTACACACTCAAAATATGGAGTTTCACGCATTCTGCTTGTAACATTTCAAATGCCCCGTTTTAAATATTTAATATTTACCTACATATTAGTTACAGGAACAACGCAACATTTTGTTAACCTAATATTAATGTCGCCTAAACAACACCCACCGTCGCATTTACAGCTGTTATGTATACACAGCTCTGTATCCAATGAATATAAATCTTTTACATCGATTATATTTATATTAAGCTTTTACTTCTTTCTATCAGCTAGTGAGCCAAAAGCTATTTAACATAACCAGTAATTCTAGCTAGACTTAGCCTATTGTTATTTTCAGGCTGCTAGCGTAAATAGTTTGTTTTGTTTTGTTTTTTACCAATACACAATGCTGTCACTAGCACAACAACTAACCAAGAGAAAAAATGTTTAAATATGTCACAAATGATGTTCATTAGCACTCAAGCTCCTATAGGCTGTTAGCCAGTTAACAGGTACAGCTAACCAGCTAACTAACCAATGTAAACTCGTTTTACAGTAAGCCAGGTTAGCTTTGTTTACTTACCAGAAGAGAAGGCAAGCGTCAGGGCCACATAAACAGGCAGCTGGAAGCTGAATCTCGGCATCTTCAGCACTGTTTCTCAAAGATTTATATTAAAAGAAAAATATCAGATATTATCAGGCAATTTCATGAGACGTTCATCCAATCTTGCAAAAACATCCCTCTTCCCATTTAGTGATGGAATAGGCTGATGCTAGCAAGCTAACACAATAACAGTTGACAGCGCGTTAAATTTCACTTCTCCACAGCAGCTTCCTTTAACAAATGGCAACCAGCTTCTAAATTTCCCCTCAAACTCCACGGACTTCCCGAAGCACGTTTGTTCAATCACAAATGACTTCCTCTATATAGGTCACCTAAACAATGTCTAAAACAAAGGCTACTACACCCTAGGCAGCACACTGCAGCACCACGGAGGCGTTTAGGACAGAGCCGGTTTTTTTTTTTTTTTTTTTTTTTTTTTTTTTTTTTTT
>CM040977.1:26615437-26726130 GCA_022985145.1 Pangasius djambal
GGTGGCATCCTATGACAGTTCCACGCTGGAATTCACTGAGCTCCTGAGAGCGGCCCATTCTTTCACAAATGTTTGTAAAAACAGTCTGCATGCCTAAGTGCTTGATTTTATACACCTGTGGCCAGGCCAAGTGATTAGGACACCTGATTCTGATCATTTGGATGGGTGACCGAATACTTTTGGTAATATAGTGTACCTTGCTTTTGCTTTTTGATTAAACATTTTCTGCATTAATCTCAGATGAACTATTTTTATTTTACTGTTTACAAAGACTTTTCTTCTCAGCTTTTTAATATTGTATTAGTTAGCTAGCAGAACAAGCAAAAACACATAAGTGTTTTTACTTTGACCATTCTTAGATGAAATTACAGCTTGTTGAAATGCTCTTGTTGAAAAAAAGTCATTTGAGTTATTTGGACGGTCATTGAGACATTTGGTCAAAAAAAAAAAGAGAAACTGTATGGACTGTAATGAAACTGAAATGTAGAAATGTAGTGGAAAATTTAGTTAGCTACTTGCATTTATTGACGTAATACCCTGTTGTACAGATGTGCTTGTGCTGTAGGGAGCATTAACTCATAGCTGGCTGTTAACTGCTAGTAATCTAAATTAGTTGCACGTATACGCAAATATGTGTCAATATCAAAGTGTCAGTTTGTATTGTTATATTTTCAAGGATTTATAAAACAGTCGCCAATCCTGGCAAAATTATACAATAATAACTGGGAGTTCGTTCTTAACTTAATTGGCCATCAGGCTAGTTTAGGTTCTGTAGCATCCTCTAATAATTTGCACATTGGACGAGAGACTGAAAGTGCAACAGTTGATTTCATTTTTCTTATTAGTGACCTACAAATAACCTAGACACTATGTAGAACAGAATCAACTATTAGGCAATGCCATACAAGTGAAGTACAAGTGAAACATAGTGAAACTAGAATGAACATTGGTACCGCTTTTCCAAGAGTCCAAACTTATTACTGGTGAAGGCGATGCAGATGGACACAGAATTAGCGACATTGCTCCTGGACAGATATTTAAACACAAATTGTATAAAGTGTCGAACAGGCGTTACATAATGTATCAAGCTGATACATTTTATTACTTAGAAAGCCAGGTAATGTGATGCTTTCAGTGAACCAACTTTATAGTAGAATGCAGGCCATGTAATGCTTATGTAATGTTAGCTAACACCCATGCAGCTAACCATGTTAACGAGCTAGCACTGGTAGTGACAGTGAGCCGAAAACCTTATAGGTCACTCCCTGTTTCTACAATATCATCTTCCATATTAACCCATTTACCTGGCTTATTAGCTGTTTATGACAACTAGCCATTAAGCCAGCTTTCTCTTCACTCTCTCTCTCTCTCTCTCCTTTCCTCTCATGCTCTCTTTTCTCTCTATAACTCATATTATACTCTCGTTTTAAAGTAATTTCAAATGGTTTTGCCAGTGTCCACACTCATACACCATCCTTCCAGTTTAGAATAGTTGATTAGGACACAGAGGCAAACTATCAACCAGTGACGTAACATAACAAGGGGCGTGGCTTTTATACATTGACGGGAAGGGGAAAGACCAATGCACCTTTAATATATTCATGCAGTAATTATTTTGCCACATTCAGAAATGAGTGTTAAAAATGTTCCCCCAAACGAACTTTAATAATCATAATCACTCTTGAGCATTTAACAAGTCTGGTCTGGATTCTGAATGTCTTAATGACTTGAACACTTTATTGCCAATGGTACAGCACAATCTTGGTTTTTTGCTTTGAGTTATGGATGTATTCTTTTCCTGTTGCCAGTGATGGATGGGACAAATGAGCCTTTTTGAAGCTTGGAATTGATCACTACTGCGGAGAAACCGATTCGGTGTCTAAACACCGAACAGTGGCGACATCTGCTGGTCAAATGTGTGTAAGTGCATTAGGGCACTTGCAAAAACGCACAACGCAATCTGCTATAGACTACTTTACCTTAAATATGTTGTTATCCAATTAACTCCAGAGATACTGCACACGTGCTCAGGAGTCTGGTCACTAGGAGGCGCTCGATGAGCAAAGTGAAGTGAATGATTTAGGTTCGATCCTGAGCTCCAGAAGATTGTCTGTGTGGAGTTTTGCAAGTTCTGGGTTTCCTCTGGGTTCTCCGGTTTCCTCCCACCTTCCAAAAACATGCCAGCAGGTGGACTGGCTAAGATAAATTGTTCTAGGTGTGAATGTGTGTGTGCATGGTGCAAAAATAGTGCATACACACATGCATATGTACTATACATATATACACACAATGAAAATTACTGGTAATTAATTAATTAATAATAAATGTTACAAACCAAACGCTAAAGACCATTGTTGTCTGTTTTTTTTAAAATTAAATATAAAATTATATTTACAAAATATTACAAAACATGGTTTGGGAATTGCACCTCTCGGATAACAAGACCCTTCAGCGGATAGTGAGAACGGCTGAGAAGATCATCGGGGTCTCTCTTCCCTCCATCACAGACATTTACATCCGCAAAAAGCCACCAGCATTGTGGACGACCCCACACACCCCTCTCACACACTCTTCACCCTCCTGCTATCTGGCAAACGATACCGAGCATTCGGGCCCTCACGACCAGACTGTGGAACAGTTTCTTCCCCCAAGCCATCAGACTCCTCAATACTCAGAAACTGAACTGAAAGAACACACACACACACACACATCTTTGCATCCTCCATCCTCTTTGCAGTTATATTTATTATACTGTACACAGGCTGCTACTTCATATGTTTACACTATTTCAGCAACTTATATTGTACTCTTTGCACTATTGTCACTGGATTCACTTTCTAATAGAACTGTGTACCGGTCGGCGCTGCACTGGGACTTACTGTGCCCATTGTCTATCCCAGTAGTCATTGTACTCTCTTGTGCTGTCTGCACATGTTTGCAATAAACTCCACTTGAATTGACTTGAAATTAATTACAGGTGGGGTTTTTTTTGTTTTTTTTTTAAAAGAATAACTAATGTTTATTATACACTCTAATAGTTTCCATGCTGTCTGTGGTGCTTCCTGCATACTAGTAAATACACACTTAAAAAAAATTCTTTCAGGATTTACCATCCTACAAAATACCACAATACCACATAACACAACAAATAAGATATTAAATATATTAGATTAAACTGAGATAATTTAATTAATATATTCATCAATATCATTTTCATAAGTCCACCCATGTTTGTTCTTACATTGCCAATTTTAAACTCAGTGGATGAATCATATTTGATATTTTTAAGGATTATATTTCACTGATCCACAGATGTATTATAAAATTCTTTAGGAACTATATGGATAAACACGTTTGAAGGTCTGGTCATTTTTTTATGTGTCCTGCTAGTTTTTAAGGGTAATAGGTTTTTTGCTCCATTTGCCTTACATGACAAATAATTTCTTGTGCTGGAGAGATTTATGAGAACTCAGTAGTTCTAAGGAAAGCCAGTCTATTTTTAAATGATCAGACAATTCAGACATGCTAGCACTTTCTTTCTCTTCTCCTTTTGGTTACCATTCATCTCTAGCTACCCTTAGCATCAGCAAATGAGGTAGCAAGCAAAAAAAATGATCCATGCCTAAGCAGCTCTTCAGAACTGACCCCACCTTCAAGATGTGTCAGCATCAAAGGGGTTTCCCAGTATTTAAACCAGAAAATATCACTCTATAGACAATTGCATGACTGCTGATAGATATTTATATTTAAATTTAGGATTGAAAAAGTGCTTGGTGCTTTCATAGTGTTGTCTTATCTCATAGCTTTGGGAGTTAGTGCTAGGAATCAAAATAACAAGTATAAAGTCTGAGTGCACCAACTCCAACATCATCAGGTGTTCTGGCTAAATCCCAACGTTCAAATGCAGTGGCTGTCATACTGCACACTTTCTGAGACAAAATATAAAATTGTCTGTGAGTACATATAATGGACCATAAAACTGTTGTTTTAAACAAAAAATACTTTTCTATTATCCAGATGCTGCTCTGGATGTAGGTGGGTGTTTTAAATGATCTGCACTGACGTCACATTTGTGAGTGACTGCCTCGTGTTGTTCCATCCATAGTTTTTGTTTTCCTGCTTGACTTGGCCAGTCATGCATAGCAAGATGCTGAGGACACTGTCTGTGGCTTTGGCAAGCACTGCGGATTCACTGAGTCCAGTGAAATCTTCGAAACTTCCCACATTCCTCGTCAGTCCCTTAGATCCTCAGATTGGGAAAAGGACTTGTGCTGGACATTTCTGCATTCATGAGGCATAGCAGGTAGCCTTTCTTTCTTTCTTTCTTTCTTTCTTTCTTTCTTTCTTTCTTTCTCTCTCTCTCTCTCTCTCTCTCTCTCTCGCTCGCTCGCTCGCTTCTGCATAACTAACTGTTAACTGTAGCTCTGCTTTATGTCGAGGTGTTTGTATTACTGAAAACAGAAGGTAGCCCAAGCTTTTACAAAATTACATTATTCTTAAAGAGTATAACATAATTCATATATTAAATGTATGCTTTATTCAAAGATAAAGGGTCTTCTCCGCTTGTGGTACAATTATTGTTTTTGGCAGCAATCAAACAGGCTTTCATGTAATGATTCTGGAGAGTTTTGTAAGTTAGGAAAGAGTCAGCCTAAATTGTTTTGCTATTAGGAAGATTGTTACAGTGGAATCTAAGTGGAATGGAAGGACTAGTGAGTCGGACGTACACAAAATTCAATGTGTGAGTCAGACAGCACTAACATACGAGGATACTCCCCTGTTAGTGTTGGCTCAGTGTTGGCCATATGTGTGTGTGTGCGTGTGCGTGTGTGTGTGTGTGTATTTATGATAGGGAACAAATCTTGAGCCTGTCCTCGCACATGTGGTCCCAGCATGAGTCAACGGAGAAAATGAGGGCAGCATTGTGTGTTCTATCCACTGGACCTGGAACAGGATAAACAGTAATTTACTAAGCATTTGCCGTGTGCAGCCTGTTTGCTGCAGAAGAGCAGCCAAGTGAGTGTCCTAGTTGCAAAGAGTGATCCAGACCAAGTGAAATTCCACTTCCACCAGCAGTTCTACAACTGGACCGCTTCCCATAACAGCAAAGGCTTTCTGTGACAAATAAAGACACAAGCGGAAGTCTTTGGGGTGAATGGAATTTAGTTTGAAAACCCCACATAACCATGCAAAGGATGGTTGTAAAGCATATTATAATATGTACATTAAACCTATATTCATGGACGGCTGGTTTAAATCGGGTAGCAGAGCCAAACCCTTAATGCCTCAAGGCTTCATTTTTGGCACCCACATCAGATTATTTGCTGCTAGCAAATGTCTTAAAATGGATTCTTTAGTATTTTTGTGGAATCAAGTGCAACAGCACCACCAATGGTTGTGAGAAAAATACACAGAATGACGTGAAATGTCAAAACTGGGTTTGATTTATTTCTATTCCAGGCTGGAGACTCATGCAGCCTATCAGTGACAGTCATGCCAGGTGATTTTTACCGCGTGACACACCCCTAGATTTCACGTGAATGAGAATGATGAGCTTGAAACACTTAAAAAGATCATGAATGCAGCTGCCTCTGTGTATATAGACAGTATGTATACATATATCCTTCAGTTCTATGTTTTATTTATCAGGGCCTAAATAACAATTGTATGGTCCTTAATGACTTCTATAAACAAGCAAATAATTATTAATAGTTTACCCACATTGTTTTTCTTATTCTATCACTCATATAATGCACCCTAAAAGTTTCGTTGTCAAGCTATTGACAGATATGAGAGTTTCCCATCAAATATCACCACCAGCTATCAATGCCTATATTTATAATATTTAGCATGAGTTTTAATCATATTTCTTGAAGTAGTACTTGTGCAGTACTTTGTGTGATCTTCCTATCTGTGTTCTTATTATCATTCACAGAAGACCCTCCTCTGGTGCTTGTCTCAGGCCATGCCACATGTCCATGGCAGCGCTCTCACTGTCAACATCACTACAGACGTTTTCCCTATAATTTTCAGTAGGACAAAGCCATTTGGAAAGGTTTCATATGACGTAACAGAAAGACATAACTCTCAGTGGAACATAGCAGCAAGGCTGCAAAAACCTTGGTGACATATACCACACTTTTTGAGCTTTGCAACACAGAGATGTTGTCAGAGATGAATCTTTTGGGTCATATGGGCTGTGTTGCTCTGTACTGTGTCCTGTCTCTGGTCATGCCGGCGATCCTGCGTGCCGAGTTCACTCTGGCCAGTGTGAGCGAGCACCATATCATCATCTGTACATGCATGCAGGACCTGGTAGCCTGCAGCATTATCAACTCCAGTGAGTGTGTTTGTCACAACCACCCATTCTCCATGCTGGAGCACAACGACAGCCCCAGCACAGTGACTTACAAGCGTCTGACAGTGTGGTACACCTCACCACTCAATGTTGCACGCCTGCTGAATAACTCTGAGGTCCGCTACCTGGCACTGGCCAAATGCAACTCAGCAAGAGGTACTTCGCTATCTGTTCACTATTTCACAGTGAGGAGGCTGGAGAGGCTGTACATCTCATATCCATTCTGGATGCCTGGGCAGAACCATGACATTGTGCTGGGTAGAGATGTGGGCATGCCTTACCATGAGGAACCAAGGATAGCTGTCATTCACACGGATGTGTTGGTGGGGAAGGCTGAGTTGAAAGCGTACACAGTGAAAACCATGGGGGACAGCAATGGCATGACTCCATTCCCTGAAATGTTTATGCCTATGAATGACCTTCCAGATATGTCCAGCATATTCGTATCTTTCTTGTACTAAATGGCATTTGGATGCAAAGTTTCCTAGAGGTGTTTTTCCTCCCTTTTTTATTTTTGCATTTTTTAAAGCTTTCCTGAGGAAATATTCTCTAAACACACACATAAAAAGGTTATATCTAGGACTCTTAAGGACTCTTTGGTTTGTTTCATCTGGTGGAACCCTTAAAGGCTTTAACATTTGTGGTTAAACTGCAAGAAATGGGGTCAAGTTAACTACTCTAGTATGAAAGAAGTAAGAAATTGGTCTAAATGAACTAAGAAATATTTGTAATTCATTACTTTATTGAATTTATTGGGAAATAATCTAGATATAATTGGAAAGGACCTACCTGGATCACATGTTGGCTCTACAATAGGCACAGACTCACCGAATGTAGTCAGTTGAAGATTGAAAAAAATGTTGCTTGATCTGATGAATCGCTTGTGACATGCAGTTGGTAGGGTCAGAATTTGGAGTCCAAAAAATGGATCCACTGACCTAACCTGTCTCGTGTCAGTAGTTGAGGCTGGTGGTGGAGGTGGTGTAATGGTGTAGGGAGACACTGGCACACATTGGCTCTTTAATACCAATCCAGCATTGTCTGAATTCCACAGCCTTTTTGAGTATTGTTACTGACCACATGCCTCCCTTTATGGCCACAGTTCACCCATCTTGTAATAGCTACTTCCAGAACGATTAAGCATGATGTCATGAAGCACAAGTCATCTCAAACTGGTTCCATGAATATGACAATGAGCTCAATGTACTTCAGTGGCCTTCCCAGTCACCACGTCCAATAGAGCACCTTTGGGATATGCACCAATCCTGCGAGGCAATCATGTCAACATGGACCAAAATCTCCAAGGAACATTTCCAACACCGTGTGACAACCATGCCATGAAGAATTGAGGCTGTTCTGAGAGCAGAGGGGGTCCTACCCAGTACTAGCATGGTGTTCGTAATAAAGTGACAGTAGATGCTTACTGTCTAATATCAACTGCAAGACAAACTTAGGCTAATGATAACTTATAGTCTTTCAGTAACTGCTTCACCAAACATGTGTTTCTGCCTTAATAAAACATTCATTTAGAGTTCCACTCAAATATGAGAGTGGATAATGAATAGGTCATTAAACACAAACATTCACATATCTTATGGAACATGTTTATGTTTAATTTTTTTTTTGTATTGCCAAATGATCTGCTTATATTGTATGTCTATTCTGCTGACATGCGTTATTGCCAACAGTCACCAGTACTGTCATTGTACTCTGTACAAATAAGTACTCTGATCACACAGCTGTAATGTGAAATCATAACACTAGCACATAGTTAACCTGAAACATTATTGTTAAAGTTCACAGATGCTCAAAGTTTTGTAAACAGACAGTAAAACAGTTCACACATGCGGTAACCTGAAGTCTTTTGCAAAATATCTACAGTATTGGGCAAAAGCAATGCAGATGCTTGCAAAAATAATGACAGTAATGATAAGTTTAATCCATTTAAAATAAAGTCTCAGGTTAGTCCCATACAGCCCTGATGATGTTTACATATTAAACGTATTCTATTGCTTAACATACAACTATATAACTAATATTTAACAACATATGTCTCTGTAACATTTTCTCTTTTCTGATGCACAACTATGGAAGATGTTAACATTTATTACAAATTGTATGTTTCACAGTATGAGGTAAGTTATTGCAATGGACTTAAAGGTATTCTGCAAAATCCCCCATATGTGGTTCAGGCAGATTGAAACACTGCACAGCTGTGTAACAGGGTCAGTCCACAAGGGGGAAGCATTGTTTCATACAGTATAGGTTCCTTATCGCTTAACCTGAATCTGTAGGGTGAAATAAAATGGTAGAAATAAAAAAGTAGAAAATCTGCTATTAATAATATAGGCAATAATCTAAGGATAATCATTATTACAGTCTTTTACTCCATTGTATTTTATACTATTTGTTCTAGTTAAATTTTTATTCCATTTTTGTTCCTTGTGGCAAAATTGATATTCATGTTTACAAACGAAACTATTTGCCTATATTACTAAAGATTTCAAGCAGAACCCTTTAAGGAAGCTACAAAATCTTAATTATCCATATAACCCTTGAAGATTTATACATATATATCTATATTTATATCTATCTATCTTTATATATATTTCTCAAAATGTGTTCTGTAGTTCAACCACCGAAGATTCAAAAGAAAGAAAAGTAGGCACCATGTTCTGTTCGAAACAGGTGTACTGTTTCACTATCAAGTACACAGGCTGGTTTCAGTGAGCCCTGAACAGGGGTCAAAGTGCCAGAGCATCCGATCAAATTACTTTCAGCAAGGCAGATGTTGGCATTTACAATTAATAATCTACTCTGGGAATTGGATGGAACCAGTTCAAAACACACATATTGCAATTAACAGAGCCCAATTAGCAACTCTAAACAATTGCACTTGAGTAGAGGAGGCCAAAGGTATTAATGTGGGCTGTTTACAATAAAACTTTGGGCAGGCTGAGACAGGCATGCACACACGCTTTCACACACATACACACGTTTGTGATGCTTTATTCATAATGAAGAGTTCATGTGTTCTTAACAATTAGAAATACAGATATGAATAAGAAGCACACTATTCCCTCTCTCTTTCTCCCTTTTTTTAGAAAGCTTGTCAGAAAGGTTCAGGGCATCTGGCTGAGACTAGAGGTGCGCAACAAGTGACTATACACGCAACAAAAAAGTTAAATAAGTGAGAGGTGCTTGTGGAAGAAGCTTGTGGGACAAAGAAAGACCACATTCATTAACGTGAATGTGAGTCACTGCTCAATGCATTTACGGCACTCAATCATTCATCCTTAGTAATTGCCTGGTCAGGGTTTCGGTGGTTTAAATTAGGCTACTAGTTTGTTTATATTTTGGGAACCTACTAAATTAGTTAGAGAATATAGAAGGCAGGGACAAACAAAAATAACAACTGTATAAGCAGGATTAAAAAACATTCCAGTTCACATCTCTAGTGTAGTGTTTCCAGTGGCAGAGTGGTAGTGTTCATATTTTTAAAACAAAATTCTGGTTTAAATCTGAATACAGATACGAATATTTGAAGCACTGAAGATATAGATACAGATACAAATACAGACATTGTCATTGCGTTACACCCCTATTTACATCTTGTATAGATGGACACTATGCAGCTGGTACTTCCTGAAAAGCTGCTCTCTAGGCTGTTAGGGACTGATTGCTGGGTGACACAGTTGACCTCTCTGATACGTGCCAGCTGACAGTAAGGATTGAGAGGCATGGACAGGGAAAGGGTGGGCTCTCTAATACCTTACACTAAACTGTGTGTGGTTTTTGCCATAAAGCTGTGGAAGTCTATAAAAAAAATCAGCCTTTGATTTCCTCACCGGCAGTTTACCACCAAAAGCATTTTTATAATCAGCCTTTATTGTTCATTCGCTCCTTGAGGGAGATGCGCCCGTGTTCATTTTTTAAAAGGGCAAATCAACCATAATTCAGTTTATAAACTACGGGCAGGCCGCTGTGAATGCGTGGATGAATATTCATGAGCCTCCCTCAAGCTGCCACCGCGCCATGATTCATTAGGCATATGTAAATATCACTCACTTTAATTGCCCCTAAACTGACTCAACATAATGTTGTCATTAGCAAATTATTACTTATTTGTGAAACTAATGGTACAGTATGGCGCGCGCTAAAGCCCCACATATATGATTGCAATTATGAGGGCCTTTTGCTCAGGCTGCTCGGCACACAGAGCCTCATACACGCGTGATGGATTGTGGGTAAAGGCGGTGCAGTGGTAATGAGTGAGCTTAGTGAGGACATACCGCTCTGTTGATGAGCCAACAATTAAACACACTGGCAGTTTGATGGGTTTAGAGCAGAGGCTTAGTTCTGCATCCCACCCCAACCATCACACATGCAGCAGATCGGCAACATCCATCTCTCTCATGCCAGTCTGCCACTGACATCGAGTTTCTCTAAAGCTGAAGATAAGCTGAGGATTGTTTTTAATAGTGACATGTTTTATGTAAATATATGCTAATATAATACTCTATAATATGACTGGACAGAATTGTACACTGCAATCATATTGCTGCATATGAAATTGTAATATATGCCTTGCAGTACACTACTGCTGGAACACTGCTATTGTGCATTATTTTGATCAAAATGACATTTTGGTGGAATATATACATATATATAGGCTCCACCAATATGGTATTGGTTAAGAAACATTATATTGTACACTCCTATGTCATGGATGTTGCTGCTGAAATAGTGAATAAAAAGTAGTCAATTAATTAGTGAATTCTATGCAAATACATACCTACTTTTAACCTTATTTTTTTTTAAATATATATATAAAAATAAGAGATTCATTTTATATTCACCAAGAAATGAATGAAAATTTGGTTAAATAATTGACTAGAATTACTGCTAAATAAATTCACAACTTAATTACAAGTATTTCAAATAAATTAATTTATTATTTTATCATTTATTAATAATAAAATCATTAAGATTAAAAATTTAATGGGACAAGAGGGGAAAAGAAAACAATAGACCATCCTCAATTTAACAAACTAAACGTGTTAATTAAAATAATTACAGTCTTGACTGTCATTTAGCCAGAAATAAAATGCATAAATTGCTGAATAAACTGAATAAAATCTTACACTCATTAAATTTATTTTTCTTCTTTTCTTTTTCTTTATTATGAGGGTTTATATTTAGCCTGTACATTTAGGTTTAATATTTTATCATGAAATAAACCATAAGTCTACTGAAGTGCAAAAAAAGGAACATTTTAGAAATACTTTATATGAGATATAATTACAGTTATCCCAGATATTACTTTTGAATACATACTAATAATCTTCAGATAGTGTAAATTTACATTATTTAAGTTATTTTATGAATTCAGAATCAGTGATGATGCAGAAACCTATATCCTAATACTGATAAAATGGTCAATATCTACACTGTGAGTGCTTCTTCACTTCTTGCAGTATGATAATGGAGATCCAACTCAGGAGGTAATTAAAGACTCACTCCTTCTTGACACCCTCGTTCTCATCGCAGGCTGCAAACGTGGCTGTTTAGTAGTCGGAGCATGCATGCCTAGGTTCATGGTAACAGCCCTGCTGCTGACCTCACCAGATCTCAAACCCATAATTGGTGGCAATTCAGAAGGGAATTCAGTCGGGCATTTGTGCGGGCAGTGTTGCACTTGATGAGGATGATGATGTTTCTTTCTTGGCCTCCCCCAACCATGCAGTCTCTGGTCTCATCCCCACCCTTCCTATTATCCCGTCCTTCCCTAGCCACTCGATCCCCAACTCCCGCTACAACACCACCCGCCCCCATCCAGAACATGCAAATCTTTTACAACCCAGCAATTAAGCTGTTTGGAGTTTTTTATGGGGCCAGTTGTGCTGAACAGAACAACAACCATGACAAAACAGGGGCCAACAAAAAAAAAAGAAGAAGAGTGAAAGGCCAGCTAGAGTGAGAGGGGAGGGTGGAAAGCTAATAAACTAACGTGATGTATGAGAGTTGCCCCCCCCCCAATAGGCTTCCACACCATATAAATTGGCATAGGGAATAAATTATGGATAAGGCATTTGAGATTGATATTATAGCTTATTAATGTGTTTCACCTCATGCATATCCCCCCACCTCTCTCTCTCTCTCTCTCACACACACACACACACGCACACACACCACTGCTGACCCCTCTGTTTGTGTGCAGGCAGGGACATGGTCACCTCATTGTCAGGGCATGTGGGTCTTTAGGTACAGATGGAAATGGCGCTAGGGGGTCCTTCGCTGCAATCTGCTAGATGCTGCTGCGACAAAACGCCTGAACCATGCACAAGTCCAGCAAAGTGCGTACAAGTATCTAACACAGTAGTTATTCCCAATCTTCATCCTGGAGTTTTTTTTTTGTTTTTGCTCCCAATACACCTTTCTCAACTTGTCAGCCTATTAACAAGCTTATTTAGAAGTTGTGTGAGAGCTGTGAGGCTGGAAAGTGTGTTCTGCAAGCCAGGGATAGCTCAAAGATTTAGAAACACTGACAGAGTAATGGTACACTTAATACATTTTAAGAACGCATAAAGATATACACAATGACCTCTTTCTATAAGGCACAACAGGTGGACAATGGAATATGCCGTTAACATGTAGAGACGGCTATGCTGCAGAGAGAATTTCAGATTCTTAAAGCTACTATCCAAAATTTATGCATTATAGCCGGAATGGCAGCAGTCCATGGTTACTCTGAGAACCAGGAATACAAACCATTGTGATGGAGAAAGAGTTTTCAAGTGTGTATGTATGTGTGTCCAGAAACCAGAATGTAGCAGTCGGCAGGGGACAGGGCTGTGGCCATATGCCTCCGCATTGCCTTCTCGGTGTGCAGGCCTCCTGTCTGCCTAGACTTCAGGCCATCTGTTTAAGGGTGAGCTTTTCTTCCTCTTCCAGAGCAGACCGTGGTGTGAAGATTACAGTGGATTCACAAGTATTGTTACTCGGCTAATGGTTAGGATTACAGCTCTAATTGCGTCTTATGGATAAAGACATCAAAGAGCTACGCAAAACAGCAGCTCTGAATGTTCATCTGAAGTGCATCAATAATAAGGTACTATGTTTTGCATAAAAAGCTACATACTGTATGATTTAAAAAAGAAAGAAAATGGCTTTCGACATAAAAAATGGGACTATGGCTCATCATCGTAACCCATTTATTTCCCAAATTTTATTTTGTACTCCAATGACACAGACTGTATGACTTTTCAAAAACTGCTTTAACAGTTTGAGAGAGAAAAAAAAAGCCTTGGGTGCACTGGGGCAGGTGAGACATTAAAGAAGAAAAAGATAATCTTTTATTTTTTATATTTCTTAAAGAGGTTCAAACAGTAAAATAAAGTTTAGTTGTGCAAACAATCAATAGTGAAGCAAATGTAATAAAAAGCGGAATTTAATTTTAACCAATCAACATTACTTGTAAAATAACAATATGTTAAAAATAAGGATGTCAGGATTATCGAAAGCCAGTTTTGCCTACCTGATCATCATCTTTTTTTTTTCAGAATGATTTAAATATAGCAGTACAATCTTTTAAAAATATGCATAATAAATAATAGCCCCTTTATAGATTACACACACTAAATATATTACTTGTATTTATATGATAATATGCTGTACTTACTCCTTTTTTCAAATCCTAATGCAGGCATCTTCTTTCTTCAGATGTGCAATTGAAGTAAATGTCTGGTCACATTTCAATTAAATCAAGACTATCTAAAATTTAATTTCTACAATGCCCTGCAGAAGTATTAGCACCCTTCATAATAGTGACTATATGAAATAAACATTTCACACAATAATTCAAAATATCCACCCAAACAACAGGAGAAACTGTTTGTATTTGTTCTAACAAAATACAAAATTATATCTAAATCGAAAAATTATATGTGGCAAAATTATTGACACCTCTAAGAAATATTTAAAATAAATGCACAAAAATTATTTTTCGTTTGCCCTCAGTGCCCAGTTACTCTTTGTTGCCTTTAACAATGTCCTGTTTCACCAGTGTGATGTTTCTCATCCTTTACTATAGACAAAAAAAACAACCAGGAATGTTCAACACAAAAGAATTGGATGGTTGTTGTTGACCTGCACAAATCAGATAACAGATATAAAATGACATAAGCAGTTAAAATATCATAAAGCACAATTAGGGCCATTACAAATGTATCACATGGCTGAAAGAGTTGGAAGATTTCCAGGAATTGGACCCATGAGCACGTAGTGAGAAGGATGGTGAAGGAGAGAAAAAGGAGCACAGTTTTAAATTTTAGTGGTTGTCACATTTCAAAAGCTTTCATAACAACAAGCTGTTTGAAAGCATTGCAGCAAAGAAGCCCTTCCTGAGAGCATGTCACAAAAAGCTACTAAAGTTCGCCAAGCGTTATTAGAACTACAGTTGGCATCGTCACCTATCAACTATCGACTATTCAACTATCGATCATTTACATGTTTGCTAGCAAAAAGGGACTGCGTATACGGAAAAGCACCTGTAAAATATGGAGGCTCATTTGAGGCTGTTTTGTGGCTGATGGTACCTGGACATTTTAGCCCAAAATGTGGTTGCCTCTGCCAGGAGGTTCAGACATGTCCATAGACAGAGCTTTCAACAAGATCATGAGCCAAACATGAGCCAAATCAATATTTTACAGTATGTTGCAGTGACCATCTCAGTGTCTGGATTTGAATACAAAGGAACTAAAATATCCTGCATGGCGGAGTGTTTTGAGATTCCTCTACAAGTGTCTCCGACCTTGTCAGCCATTTACAGGAAGGCACTCGGTGCTGTTATTCTGTCCATTTTGACCTTTTTGGGTGAAGATATCTTGAAAAAAGGACAAGTTGTTGAATATTTCTAATTATGAGATTATTATGTAAGACCATTAAGCCTATTTCTAGAATTTTGTATTAATTTCTGCTTAAACTTTCTTTTTTATTGGCAGATAATTTTGCATCTTGAAAAAAAAAGCAAATATAAACTTGAAATAAGCAAAATTATCTGCCAGTAGATTAAGACAATTTCCAGCTTGTAATGAGTAAAAATATCCAGAAAAAAGGGTTTATAATTCTAGTAGTAAGGGTTTATATTTTAAGAGAAATATTGAATTTAAATGAATTTGAACATGTTCACACTATTTGTACTTGCTAAGATGTTATTTTTTTTTTTTGCAGTGTGGAAAAAAACATGTTTAAATAAAACTGTCCTTGTCCTTATATAATCCCCCCCCTCATTTTCAATAGTCCTTGATGGCATTGTAGCTTTTATTTTATTCATTTTTTTATTAAAAAAAAAATTGTTATACATATATACTCTTTTAGAGTCTTTCAAACTCAAAAACAAACAAACAACAAAAAAAATTGGTCACAATTTTGACTGCTGGGGTTAATTGAGTTGTGTCACTGTCAATCCAATCTCCCAGTAACTCGCTTAAATGATGAAAATAATAAAGTCTAAAAACCGGAGGAGTAAGAATGTCATTAAAATGCTTTTAATGAGCTATTAAAATTATATATACCTACATCTATTATTATACCAATCAGTATGTACATGACTATTGGGTAGTACAACAAACAACAAGTAAAATGTCTCCTTCAGTGTGACATTTAAGCGTTTTAAGCTTTCCATTTGCAGGAGTTCATCACTTGATGTCGTAAAAATTTATTAACATGATGATTTTTGGACTCAGTCTGCCTTCCCTGACACTTCCAGCTAATGTTGAGCTGGTGTCGGTTTGATGGAATAGGTGCGCCATATGCTAGCAGAGCCAGACACCTTCATTTGCCTGAGCAACCTCGCTGTATGTCTTAAACGTGCCATCCTTTTGGCTTGTTTATCTAATGTGCCTGTTAATCTAATTTATTACATTGTTTCATGGTGCTAGCTACAGCACCACATGCTAAGGAGGAAGGCATAAGATATGCTAATGCCTCTGCTGGCCCAACGCTCTAGCAGTAAAAAAAAAAAAAAGAAAGAAAAAAAAAACATTTGCATTTGACAGAGCACATAATAAACCAGTTATTAGCATTTTAAATGCATCATAAGAAAAGATGGGGAGAAAAAAGGCGATGTGCGCTATTGGTGAGGTAAATGCACAGCCACACATCATAATCCTGTCCACAGTAGCCATAATTCAATAGTACTCAATGACACTAAACAGCTGACAAACTTTAATGCTCCAGAGTCTTACACTTTATGTAGTTCAAGAACATAGCAGCACGTACAAACTTTTAATAACCTGCTAAGTCAGAACTGTGAATAGGCCAACTGCAAGAACAATATGAAGTGCTATAATTTCTTACATTTCTCATTCAGCCTTGGTGTTGAGCTCTTTACATGTCAAGGGACATCCTGTAATTTGGGCAACTACGCAGTTAGCAGTTAGCCAGGCAACCCCATCTACATGGTAACTGTGGCGATAGGCTACATCTGTTAATTAGGCTTGCTCAAAGAGAAAAGCATTGATCGACAGAGTGAGAGATGTAAAGCAGCGGCAGTGGAGAGAATGGACAGGATGTGATACAGATGGCCTTGTTAAACCGCCATCCTAATCCTCTAGCATTATTGTCCAAACTTGCCAAAATGTTGTTAATGGATTGTGTTTGTACTAGGAATGTAAGTGAATATGAATACATTATTTGGATTGAATAGATAATGTGTTCTAAACAAATGCAAATACAGATATGAATAGGAAGTGTACTATTTGTTTTGTGTTTTTTTTGTTTTTTTTTGGAAAGCTTGCCAGAAAGCTTCAAGTCATGCAATGTTTTTACTCTCAAGGCTCCAAGTACAACTACAAGTACAATTGCACCAAAAGTCTCAAAACTAGCCCAAACCGTTCAAGGTATTGGACAAGGCAAACATATTTCCCTCTTTTAAGGAAACAAGTTAGCAGTGGTGCACACACATTTCTGATTTATTTCTTTATTTGTTGAGCCGCCACTCCATATAGCCCAACAGAGCTCACATGGGCAGCATGTCTCTGCTGACGTGCCCAAAAATATTACCTTGTATGTTCATGGTGCCTCATTTCTGTCAGATTTCTCTTTTGTTATTAAAAGAAGTTCTTCTTGGAAACATTCTACAGGCATTACACCTCTAGCTACTTTATACTGAATGTATATTTGTTAATATATGTGTAGCTATAGGTAGATGTATAGCGCACATAAAAAGTATATCATTCCTCTTGGATAATTTGTGAGTCTGGTCCTGCACACTGTCCTGAATACAGCTGCTTAGATGTCCATCCTAGACTTCATATAAGCTTAATGTGTCCTGATTTCAAGGTAAGTGTGTGTGGCCATATTTGTGTTGTCTTTGAAACACGCATAAATGATTCGCGATCATGGCTGATGTCCGTGCCACCCTCCTCCGATTACTATGGAAATGAAGCTGGTGTGACAGGTGGCCTTACAACCAACACAATTAACTTCCTCTATTAGCCAATGGGCTGACAAAACCAGTGAAAGCTCTAGTAGCTCACACAGTGTGTTTTGGGGCAGAAACTCTGTGTTTACAGCCGGGTGTTAGTGGGTGGAGAGGAGTAATCCTTCTCGATATCCCTAAATTGCCCTCTGGTAATTATCACTTGGGAAAATGGCCCTTTTATCCTTCACATTGACATGTATAGTGTGAGGCTTTTGTTAGGCCTGGAACACTATAAGAAGCTATTTTGTATATCTTGTGCTTATTCAGGCTTTGATTCATCTGTTGTTGAATGTACACTGTTTAAGACGCTCTCAAGGGATGCAAATTTTTCACTCTGACTCTGACTGCATTTATATTAAGTAAAAAATAAAACATAACGAGCATGCTCTTATAGGAAACTAATCCACAGCAGGGTAGTGTGATACGGCCTGACACAGAGCAACTTACTTTCCTATGACAGCGTGGCTCAAAGTGTTTTATTCCAGTTGTACCACAATGATTTGTGAGTTAAAATAAAAAATAAAAAAAATTATTACTGAAAGACACATCATACTTTTTAACTATTTCTAGTTATAGTTAATGTTATGGAATGTCCATGAGAAAAGTTCCAATAAAGCGCAATAAACAGTTCCTCACTATTCTTTTTCGCCTTTCTCTTCAAGTTAAGTTAAAAAAATATAACTTGCCGTGGTACTGAGAAATCGGAACGTGCAAAGATTTCTGTCGTGAAGACTTTCTCATGGCGAAAAACATCTCCCAGCAGAAAACACCATAACAATAAGTATAGTATTGTTGTTGTTGTTATCATTAGAATCACATTATATGGAGCGTCCACCATATAAGTCCCTGTGAATAAGTTCTTGCTATGGAAGTGACGTATTAGTGAATTAATATAACCCTGTAATTTGAAATACAGCCAGAACTAGTGACACAGCTGCTGTTATAGAAATGTATTAAACACAATTCAGTTTGTGTTGTGAATTCAACAACACCGTGGAGTTAGCCTTTATAAGAGTAGTGTATATATTACTGGTATGCAGAATGAAATTTGAACTTTGGCCATTTTGAACAATTAAATATTGTTAATGGATTTGACGTAACATTTCTGTGTATGATCTTATTTGTTATGGCAAATCTAATTGAAAAGAGGAAGATCAATCCTAAATGAAAGTCATAGCTCTTTAACGTAGCGGATTCATAGTATCATGCTCCTGCATGGGAAATGTTTGCGTGTTTGTGTTTGTGTTTCAGCAATCAGCTGAATAACGCTGCTGTGGGCCTGCTTTGTCAGTAATTAGATAAGTGTTATTTTAACTCCCTGCTGCCCTAAACCTCTCCTCTGTCACTGACAGTTTTACCTGAAGAGCTAATGGCCCTTGACTAGTGAGCGCTAATAAGGTGCGGCCCTGCCTCCCTGGGGAAACGGATAGAGAAAGAGAGAGGGAGGCTGGGTAGCATTGTGTGCTTGTCAATATGTGTGTGTATGTGTGTGTGTGTGGGTATGCGATAACTTTGTCATATGAGTTTTTATTAGTACCCTAATGATAGTGACAAGTCTTCTACTGTGGAGCCCTCGGTTAGACTTCCTCAGCAAAAAAGAGAATGGACTTAATGCCATTCACATGAAATTACAGTCAGCCACCAGCCAACTTTCATAAAGTCTGTTTAAAGCTTAGTTGAAGAGGGAGGATCTAAAGGGCTAGAATGTGAAGTACGACCACCAACACTCACAGTTTGACCTTGGGGGCAGCCACTAGTGCAGGAGGGATGATCTGAAAAAGGTTCATGGAGATCCAAGATTTTACAGGAAGCTGGAGGTTAGACGCTTTTCACAACGAGTGCAAGTAACTTGCAATGTGCTAAAGTGGGCAAATAGTTTGTCTCTATTATTCTGGAGCTTGGAAGCTGACAAAAGTAACTGAATATGAATTGTGTATATTTCAACTACTCTATATACACAGATAGAAAGATACAACTTTATTGTCAAAGCACAGTACAGGTCCTCAGCAACAAAATGCAGTTTAGCATCTACCAGAAGTGCATATAGTAGCGTTGTGCAAATGAACAAAGTGCCGGTTGAATATGTAATATATATACAGTAAATAAATAACAAGGCTATGGGCAGTGAATATGTGCAGTAGCTATTGAGTAGATAACAATATGAATGTAATTACTCTATGTTATAATAGAAAAAGTCTAGAAAAATATATAATATATACAAGTGTTAGTCATAAATATATGTAATGTATATACAACAGTTCCCAAATTATCCATACAATGTATATAATTTTTTCCCCTGTGGTGTATTTAAAGATGTATATTTTGCCAATGTTTTTTTTTCTTTGCTTTTAAAACATATAATTTAAATTGCAGGTTACAGTTGAAATTTAAAAAATGTCTCTGAATCTCAAAAAATCTTAAACATTCAAATCTCAACAACACCGATTTTTTATTTTTTTTTGTAAATTAGGTGAAGCATGCGGTATTCCCAGGGAAAAGTAGACACATTTAGCCAATCACAGTCCTCTGCCACGCTCGCTTCCATGAAGTGAAGTCAAGAAATGTGGAGTAGAGTTAAGTGGAGTCAAATTGGAAGATATGATCTGTAATGAGGTAACTGCATCTAAAGTTTTTCATCCTCCTAATATATTAAGCATTAGATTAGTGTGAAATGTTTCTGAGATTCAGGAGCACAATTTAAGAGCTCACAATTGCATATGAATTTAAAGAAGAAGAACTAGAAGTAGGTAATATTATCACAGACTTGCTTGAGTTGTTCTTCACAGCCAACCATGTTCATAATGATTCCTAGTAATTCTTGGCGGAAGAGACTGTAGAATCTTGGTTTGGGCGAATGACAGGGTTTGGAATCAGCCCGCCATCCTTGGCGTTCATGTCGTTACTAGGGAGGAGGAGCACTGTAATGGGGAACAATCGGAGAGGCACATTTTAGACAGGCCGTTGTAAAGTAGTGGTCCTCCCTCTGGTTTTACTGGGTTACCAGGGGGCTGGAGAGGGATGGCCTGTGTTCAATGAGAGTAATCCTGAGCAGGTCATAAAGCTGTGGAGGTCTCTGGTTGAGGCGAGCCTGAAGAGAATGAGCACAATGGAGAGACGCCTGATGTACCCTCTCAGGCTACAAGCCTGAACTCTTTTCAGCCTGAATCGCTGAAATGTGGGAACTTGAAAGCCTGGTGTTGGTAGGCAGAAAAAGCCATTAGGTCACTTCGAGCTGCTGTGGGGAGTCCAGTGAAGTGGCTCCAATGACGCAACGCGGCAGTGCTTGTGAGGGAACTACAGGCAGACAATGCACATGCAGAAAAGGCAGTATCAGGCTGAGAAGAGAGAATCAGCACCAAAACAGATGACCATATTATATATGTTAAGAGAAAGTGTACCTCTGTCAAGAAAGTCCTTTGAAGAAGATCAAGGTTTTTACATTATCTCCATATACTCTCTCTCTCTTCCAACCTCCTTACCTCCTACATCGCAGCCCAATAGATAATGTGTAATTAATGAAACAACCTCCCTCGGATTGACTCACACAATAGGTTGAGCTGTCCAGACCCTCTCTGCTTACATGTAACCCTGGTCAGATACAAAGCTCCCTCCCCTGGGCCCGGCTCAGCTCGCAATAGCTTACATGTTAATCTCTTCTCTGCGCTCTGCGTTTGGCCGAGGCCTCATGCAAGCCTTCATTTTCTGGTCATGTGCACCCATTGGAATGGGGCAAACCAGACACCGGGTGACATACAAAGCAGAATGGAGGCTACCAGGCTTGAAACCAGGTTTGAAAAGAACCTAAAAGGAGCTGGACAATTGTTTCGGAGCTGAAAGGGACAGTTAAAATAAGGCGAGCTGAGGGGCTGTTACCGCCATGGAGGATGTGATGGAGAGGCGACCCGGAGGAGCTCGACTGCTAGACTCAAAGCGCAACAAACTCAGAGCTCAGGACCTCGTGGCCATCTGGCAGACTTCTGTTTACAGTGGAACATCTTTAGCAATGTTATGGAATGAACTGATAATGTGTAAAAATAATCCCGTGCCAGAACTAATGATCCTGTGCCAGTTCTTTCAGCACGTATGAAAATCTGTTATAGGTGAAACACATCAGCAACAACAACAACAACAACAACAACAATAATAATAATTTTATTTAATAGTGATACTCTCTCTCATGAAATGTAGTGAAACTGATTAACAGCATAGAAATATAGCTTAAATTTGATCATTTTAAGTTTTATTGGAAGCCTAACAGTTAAAATAATATTAAAACTTATTTTCTTTTAAGATAAATGTAAACTTTAGTGGGAAATTTGCATTTTAAAAAAAATGTTTTGCCTAATTAATGCAAAAGCTTTTTGAACATCTCTTAAAATATTGAAAAGAGACCACATTCTTTGTAGTTCTTGTTAATTAGCAAGCTTTTTTTTATTTGATCCCAGGAACAATCAAATTCTATAAAAAAAACATAGTTTTTTTTAAAATAGACAACAAACTATAGAATAAAAGCACTGAGTGTTTTATTTCTTCGTACTTTCAGTCTGTGCCATTATGAATAAATAGTATATATTTTGAAGAATATGTTTTGTATGAAGTATGAAGACATAAAAAGACAACTGTTTGTTATGAACAACTGAGTTTAATTGAGGACGTTTTATCATTTCATATTTGGCTTATTGAGCTTTTGCATCTTCTTTATATAAGCACCCCTTGACCTCCAGCTAGTATGATTAATAAACACACAGAATGACTTTAACTATGAGAAATTGTAATTTAAACCTCAGAAGAGTTTTGCTTTGCATCTGTATAGAAAATACAACCTAATGAACTCTAACGCACTACACAAAAACTGCATGAAAACCTAATGGCTATAGTTTCATGTAGACATAATTTCACTTTCTCTGAACTCGCATTAGCATTTGGTCATCATGTTCGAATTCTTGCTTAGCATCTGATCTGAGATTTGGACTGCAAAACTACACCAGAGTGAAAAAATAGTGAAGACTGCAATTCTTAAGTTATGTTTGTCAGGAGCTTTTCCAAGTTGATTTAAAACTGGATTTTATGTAAAATTGATTTTAACGTGAAGTCGGGCATAACTGAACTAATTAGTATGTTAATTAATTTTTTTTTTAATTCTAAGATTGATACAGATAAACGTAAGATGTTTCACAGAAAGAGGAGTCTGAGTAAGTATCTATATAAAACCATGCACTCCTAGAAAAACGAAATTATCCAAGGGTTGTTTGGATAGCTAAGTCTTACCTTGGGACCCTTCCTGTTAGAGAAACTTTCTGTTTCTACATAGAACTTTTAAGAATTCCCTCTTAAGCTCTCAAGTGTTTTCGATTTTAATTTTGTCTGAATGTCAGAGTCTCTGTGGTATCACTAATTATCGCTCTTATTAAGCTGTACCCAGTTAGGAGTGGTGTTAAAATTGCTCTCCCATGAGCGAGCAGTAAATTCTCTCTCTCTCTCTCTCTCTCTCTCTATATATATATATATATATATATAGAGAGAGAGAGAGATGTAAATAATATGTGCTGTTTAAGTAACTAAAGTGCAACATGAGAATCTCTTATGATTATCATTTCTCTTGTGTTGTTTAATACAGCGTTCAGTCTTGATTCTTGCTCCTGAAACGTAAGCAAAATGTTCGTTTCCAGGGATGGTGATGATGATTTTTTTCTGAAAACCTCCATAGGTTATTGTGTCTTCCTCTGAAAGGATTATTTGGTGTGACCCCTTTCCTAAGTGGACCCACCGCATGGATTTAAGCTAAACGTCTGTTTTGGATGAGTTGGGAGCGTGGGGAAGAGATGAAGCGCAGGGCGCGGGGAGAATGAAAAAGCTGAGGGCTTAAGAATGGATCGGCCACATTAGAAGCTACCTGCTGGGGCTGTACTGCTGACTAAGGGGAAACTTGAAAAAAGTCGGACATTTGGGCCACTGCCCTGGTACTGTGGGGAAAAAAACGTGTGGGCCCAACAGACTGCAGGAGGGTGGGAGTGTGTGTGTGTGTGTGTGTGTGTATGAAGTCCTTCCTGCTGTTTGGGTTTCCTTCTCAGTGAGTATATGACACCCCCACAGATCTCCATCCCTGTAACAGGCACCTCACACCCACCCACACACACACACACACACACACACACACCCTCCTTTCGTCCCTTCTCTCCCCTCCTGCATCTCACACACTGAGACATTTTTCCACATTGGCCGGATTAGGAACACTTTCACTTAGATCTATGCAGTCGCCCCCACAGACAAAGAAACACTCGGGGACAGGATTAGTAGGATTAAAGGGGATTCACATATGTCCAGTTCAAGCAATTGGTATTCAAAGCTTTACACTTTCAAATGCCACCAAGAGAGAGTAAAGAAGTCCAGAGCTTTTCTTTGCATTGCAGCACCTTTATGAGGTACGGTTCCCTTTCTGCTCCTACAATACCACTCTGAATACACATTTTCACTTTTTTGGAGGGGATTTTTATTGATTTGGAACACCAAGAAGTGGATGAGATGGAGGGGTTTTTGTGTGTCTATAAGTGTGTATGAATAGATGGTCTATTTCTACCTTCTCTAATTTACCAAAGATTGTGTTTATTCCGTACCCTGGTTATCTTTCCGCTGATTCAATCTTTATGGAACAGGTTTATTATAATTAGTCATGGTTATATGGATCCTCTACAAATATTCTCACTATTAAACCTAGTATCATTGGAATTGCTATAATTGTTCATATTGCCTGATGTTTTCCAGTCCCACTTTTTAATTTAGGCTATTGATAACACACGATACATGCTGTATACAATAATTGCTGTACACTATATAGTTATATATTACAACTAACCAAATATTGTCCCAAATACATTTTGTATTTTGGCACAGTCAGTTTGTATTCAAATGTATTAGGATTAGGATAACAGATGTAATATAGGGGCTTGTTAATTTCCTTGAAAATGAAGACAGATCATTTCAGTTGAATTAAAATGCAGATTTATTTCAAATTAATGTTGCATCTCAGTCTTAAAGGCAGTCTGTTTCGTTAGAATATAATAATTATTATTACTTTAATTAGCAAACTTGGGGGTTGTAGAGAAATGTATAAGTGCATTTATTCATTGATTACCACTACTACTACTACTACTACTACTACTACTAATAATAATAATAATAAAAGCATACACATACATACACTCATAAATATATTTTCTTTAGACAGAAATCCAAATCAGCCTCAAGTTCACTGGCATGATGTGCTAAATGTATCCCCATCCTCTCCACCTGGTACTGCAGGAACCCACAGTGGCGCATCTTCCTATAGGTTTTAGTACAGTGTGAAGCTGTTTTGAATGTAACCCGTCCCTCAGTGTGCACTAGTTGCATGAACAGTGTCGAATGAACACCTAAGACTCTAAGACTAGTTGAAAGCTGTAGGAGTGAGCGCAACGCGCAGGAACGTGTGAGCCGTGCGTAAAGATGAGAACTAAACCTGTGCGCAGCAGATCATCTAATCACAGCTGAAAAAAAAAAAGAAATACAGGCTTATGGATTGGATAAATTGTTTTTGGAGACAGACTTAAAAATATGTTTTTTTTTAAATGATTCCTGTACATGACTTAAGACATCCAATTTCACAGGTGAGGTTTAATTTCAAGAAAAATCAGCCATGTAAAGCAAAAACAAAACAAAACAAAGAAACAAACAAAAAAAAACAACAACTGATGAGCTGCTCTGTTGAGAATTATATTTTTAACTATATTTTTTAAAGAAGAGATCTAAAGTGCAATTTTTTTTGTTGTTAATGTCAGGAAAAAAGGTCCAATAAAGTTTCAATTAATGTTCATTAATTAATTAATTACATTTAATCCATTTCTACACAAAGATACTGCATGTCTAGACTGATTTAGCCTAAAAATGAACATAAAATAAAATAGGAACTGTAGGCTGTTCATACTTTACATTTCATACTTTATTTATGCCAAAAATAAAAAGCAAAAATATTCTTTACATGCATATCATAAATATTGGAATTTATCTAAAAGGATAGCTCCATAACCTGGTAAAAGGAAGGTGCACAGTGAAGTGAGCTGATCACCCTGACCCCCGGTATTAGTTTAAAAGTGTCGAGGAGGATTGTTCAAGCAGCCTTGGGTTTCAGAGTATCCTGGACTGAAGTGTCCCCCCTCCCACGGCGGTGTTACAATGAATATGAATAGCTGCTCCTTTGGTCGATGGGACAGTGAAAGCGCAGCGCCGCGGATAATGGGCACGTCATCCTAACGAGGTCTTTATGAATGGGGGCTTCTTTTGTTCCGGCTTCTCTCAGTGCGCACTATAAATGCCAGAGTCCCGCGATCGCTCTCCAAATAGCAGGTTGTGCATCCTCGGAACCAAGTCCCTTTATCAGTTACCGGTAACAGAACTCACTACGGAAACCGGGAAAGAGAGAGAGAGAGAGAGTGCATAACAGGGGAAAGAAAATCAGGTGACAAAACAGGAGTGACTTAAAAGCAGAGGCAGAGTGAGAGAGAGACGGCCTCCCTACTCGAACCGAGGTGATAAAATGAATTCAGACTCGGGCTCGAGCAGATCCTCCTCGCCGGACGTGGACGAGATGTACGCGCGCAAGACTTCCGCGTCCTCGGGGCAGAACGAGTTCATGCCAAAGATGAGCAGCGAGCACTTGTCGCGAGGCGCCGGCGCGGACAGGACATCACCGGGTGTCGGCGTCGGAGGCAAGTACAAGCTCAAGAAGCAAGTGACCGAGGAGGAGATCCAGCAGCTGCGCCTGAAGATCAACGGACGAGAGCGCAAACGCATGCACGACCTGAACCTGGCCATGGACGGCCTGAGAGAGGTTATGCCGTACGCGCACGGGCCGTCGGTGAGAAAGTTGTCCAAGATCGCCACGCTGCTGCTGGCGCGGAACTACATCCTAATGCTCACCAGCTCTCTGGACGAGATGAAGAGGCTGGTGGGAGAGATCTACGGCGGCAGCCATCACGCAGCCTTCCACTGCGGCGCCGTGGCGAACCACGGAGCCCCGCACGCGCCCGGTCCCGCAGCACCCACGGTGCACCACGCGCTGCTCGGAGGCGCTCTAGCACCGCCTGCAGCATCCTCCGCCGCCGCGCTGTCTGTCGCTCTGCCCGCGCTCAGCTCCATCCGGGCGCCTCAGACCTTGATGAAAACGGCACCGACGCCTCCGCTCCAAGTTGGCAGCGGCTTCCAGCACTGGGCAGGACTACCGTGTCCCTGTGCCATCTGCCAGGTGCCGCCACCCGCCGCACACGTGCCCATCGCCTCCACGGGACTCACGAGACTTTCCACCGACAAGGAGGCGATGAAGTGACTATATCCAAATGTCATCATGTAAATTGTATATGGGCTGGACTCGCAGAAAAGTAACTTGCATGATGTGTATTGTTTGTATATTTGCTCTTTTGTTTCTTTTTCACGAAATCTGAATTCACTCCTTGTAACAAGGATCTCGTCCAACGCATTGTAAACGAATTGCTTGCGCGTACTTAATCCCCTGTAAATAATCCGCAGGTACCAGAAGACTTACCTGTTTAAATGTTAGCTGCGCTTTAAACTGTTGCATTGTTGTTCTGAGGCTGCGAGCAGCACCACTTGTTGATGGTGAAGCTGGGAGGAGAGCTGGATGCGCGTCTTTACGCAGGAGTGCAGAAGGGAGTTCCTGAAGTGCCGTGCGTTCCTTGTAACAAGGATAGTCAAAGTCTCACAGGATCAAATTGTGTGACTGGGTTTTGAGTTTGAACAAAAAAAAAAGTATGCTTTTGTTTGTTTGTTTGACGATTTAATGTATGTTACTGCAGTGTGAAAGCAGGTGAACTCGGCGTGATGCTTTGCTGTGCGCGTTCATGTCTTTAATCGGGTTTTTCTGCATGACCATCAGGTTAAAGCAGTTTATATACCTACAGCATGGTTTTTTCTTTTCTTTCTTTTTTTTTTTTTGCAAAATCATTTTTTTTTGCTTATTTTGTTTTGCTTTGCCAGAGACTACTGCCGTCTTTATTTTTGTAAATTCTTGATGATAAATGAGATATTTATTATTGCCCAGTGATCCTGGACAACATTTCAATAAAAACACTTAAGAGTTAAAAAAAAAATCTTTTGTCCTGCTTTGGTCTGTTGCAAGCTGAGGATCTTTCTGGTCTTTCAGAAATGAGTTTGTAAAAAAGGATAGTACTATAGCTTGCTAAATTAAGGCATAACAGATGAACTTCAAGGTCTGAACTAATAACCTTTTTACTGCAGTAACTGACTTCAGAGTAACACGGATTGGAGACTTTGGTTGGATGTAGGGTTTAAATTTAAATTTAACACTGTAGGTGTTCATTCAGCACTGTAGATTTTGCTGTGCACATAGGAGTTTCTAACAGACTAATTATTCAATCGATATTAGTAAACTAATTTAATAAAACAGCAATATTAGATAAGATAATTTATAATTATAATATGGTAATAATATAATAATATGATGGTATAAAATGATAATATAATGGTAGCAAAATTAATTCTTCTATTTCTTCTACTTCTTCTTCTTATTATTATTATATCATCATCATCATCATCATCATAATCAACACAACAACAATAATGTGGTAACTGTATTATTATTATTATTATTATTATTATTATTATTATTATTATTATTATTATTATTATTATTATTATTATTGATGCTAGTAGTAATAGTGATACCACAACATAATTTAAAGCTGTTCAGCTGTTAGGAAAAAAAAAGTTCATAGGCTGATTTTAGTTCTAAAATCTTTTAGTGCAGCATAATGTAAAATGTTAAATTGCATGAGTATTGTAGTGTTGTTGTGAATGGATTAGAGGACTGAATCCATAGTGGTGCATTATAGACAGCTCTCCATCCTCTAGGGTCCTTTCACACTTATCCGATAGACAGCAGCTAAACGTGTGTTTGTGGAGATTACAAATTAATTGTTCATATGGGAATGGGAGAAGAAAACATCAGAGAGTGCACGCTCGGATTGCAGGACCCGAAATGCAGGAGATAATCACCCAGGAGCATGGAAATGAGGGAAACAGTGGATTAAAGAGGATGCCTTGCCATTTAGTTATTGAGAAGCTCTTTTCCATAAACCAAAGCAGAGTGAGAAAATTGAATATTAATACGAATTATGATTTAATCATTTGTCACAGGCTAATAAATGCAAAATGAGGTTTCAAGTCATAAACAATACTGCATGTAGTTGTGAGTGGTTTTTGGAAATAACCCAAATAAATCTCACTTGAAGTTTGTATTAGGTTTTCTTTTGTTTGTTGGTTTTTTTTTTTTTTCATTTAAAAAAAAAAAAACTAGACCTAAGAACAAGGAATGCCATGGTTCAGGAGAAACCTGTCGTTACATGTTTACTTGTTGGCAATTGAGACATCTCTTATTATTTTTTTTGTTTGTTTGTTTTTTAATCTCTCTGTGCTCTCCAATCTCCATTTGTTTCACTTAATTACAGTTTTGGTGTTAAATAAAAATCCTCCCCTGCTGGAGCCTCATTAACCATGTGGACTGTAGAGCTACAACGACTCTGCAGTCAGCAGAAGATTTGCTTTATTAAACTTTGCGGAGTTTATCTTCCCAGAGCGTGTCCGGAATCCTTAAAGAAATCCAGATTAATCGCTCCTGATCCCCCCCCGCCCCCCCTCGTTTTCATATTATTATCATGATTATATGTTCTCAGCAGACGTGTTGCAAATAATTCCCTATTAGTTCTCCTGATTTGCACCTGATTCCTCATGTCTCGGAATTTAAGGGAGACAGAGCATTCACGTTATGATTGTACAGTATTAATGCATCTCATAATGTTGTGCATTCAGATTGAAATCGTATGTCAGTTATTAAACATTCCACTCACATAATGAAATATTCAGAACAGTGAAATCTTCTTTGTAGTCTAGCATCCTTGCCTTCTCCTGTCAAGTAAGAAGAAACTCATTTTTTGGTAGTTTTTTTTTTTTTGCTTTATTAAAAAAAAACATACTTTCTTATTAGAAAGGGATCCACGTAGATCCCTCTTAAGAACCCTTAACTGTTCAAGAAACACTGAAGAACCCGTGTGTATGTTGAGTGTATCTATATATCTGTCTGCATGTATACTATGCAATCTGTTATGTATACTTAGGGTGGAGCCATAAATACATAAGTGTCATGAGGCTATAAATGCTCCTGGATCATTTTCTCGTGGCCTCAGCAGAAAAAGAAGCGACCGCTCTGTTAAGTGGAGCCCCCTCTATTCTTTACATTGACAAATGACCAGTCCTCTCCAGTGGACACACCTGTTACTGGAAGCACTCGAGATTTTCTACAAGGAGAATCATAGAAGGTCCCTAACAAAGGGCATGGGTGCTAACAACACCATGTCAGAGCTCAACTTGTGCCGGCCGATGCTGGGGGCTGCAATTGAAAATAAATTTTGTCTGAAAAAGGGCGTGCGGGGGCACACAGGAGAAACAGCCAGAACAAAAGCAGTTGTGGGATAAGTTATTGACTCCTCTGACAGGATGAATGCAGTTCATTATGCCCTGCCAGTTAGCACTGTGGTTCGCGTCCCGGCCTGCATTAGACGGCAGGTGCAGGAGCCATTTTGTACCGTCCCGGGGGGGAAAATGCCTGAGGCCTGTCATCAGCTGATTTCATAGACAAATGTTTGCACCGCACAGCTAAAACAGAAAGCATATTTCCATCATAAGAGCATTTTGCAACAGCCATTAGTGTCGGCGCTCATTTGCATGCTAATTGGGCTGTTAACGCAGTAAATGTCTATACTTCCTTGTTTGTGTAACACAGTGGTGTTGTTTAAACCTTATACATTAATTTCCATAGGCCTGGTATTTTTATTGGAGATTTATTCAAACTTCTTCACATGATCTGATTTAATATAATCAGAGCCATTATCAGTCTGTTGGAAGCACAGTTTGTCTTTACAGCCCAATCAAACAAATCTCAGCAGTTCTAGATCATTGCGACCAAAAGCATTTGTTCGCACATCGTAAATTACAGGACAATTTATTGGTGCTCTTCTGGACCAACTTCAATGCAACTGCCAACCAGACAACTTAATCAATTAGTAATAGAGGAAACCTGAAGCCAAACTTGCGGAGAGGAACAACTGAAAAGCGAATCTTTTTATTGGTGAGTCAATCTACAGCATCCAAGTCAGCATTTGATGTCCGTTTAGCTTGAAAAACGCAATGGCAAAAGGAGTGTGCGCTCCCCAATATCCTCCCACTGTGTCTGACAGATGGCGTTCACTAGTTGGCCATAAATGGCTGTCACAGAGTGTTTGTCTGTCTGCCAGAGCCTATGAATAAGGGACTCCCTAGGAGAATGTTACTGCCCCGACATCGCCCGAAAACTAACCGTGCTTGATTGTCAACCACCAACATGTGAGGCCCTCACACCACCCAGCCTTCTGCTCTGATACGGAAAAGGTTTGGGGGAGCAGGTGCGATCAAGGGAAGTGTATTTAGTTAAATCATATGCCAGCACATGCTTCAAAGCTGCCATGCCTAATGTCGCTCAGGGCAAACATCCTCTGAAAGATAGAGGATTCATGGCCTGGCCTCTGCTTCTACTCACAGTGTGTGATATTTGGACAGCTTGAAGATGGAGTCATGAAATTCTTAAAAACCAACCAAATCAGATGGCTGTCTTCTTCTACTGCCTATTAGTATAGATGAAGATTGTGGAGAGGACAGCAATAATTAATCATTGTTATAAAACCATTCTTATCCAGATGTGAGCCATCATTACATCCAGCCCTATACGAATACCTAATGGAAAATTGCTGAATGTGCTGAAGGTGCTGAACTCACTACCTCTTTAGGACCTTATAATGGTCAGGAGATACTGAGGAGTTATGAAACTTTAACAAAATAAAGTTTGATGCAAATAAAGACTCAAGCCAGATTTGATTTATATATTTTATGTGCAATATGAGGACAGAACACCAAATCTGAAACGAGGGCCAAAAACCTGCCAACTATTTGTTGAGAGTACAAACACGATGTGCTACGTTAGAAACTTTGTTAGATGATAATAATCATATCACCTGTTTCCTTTAGCGCATTTACCATATGCTATTTACCCACCCCTTTATTAAATGTAGCATTAACACCAGAGTGTTTTTAAAGCCCATGCTCATGTATTTGGTTCTTTGTGATGCTGAGAGGAGAGAAGATCATTCTACACAAATATACAGAGAGAGAATGGAAAGATCTATGTTTGATGTCTGTAGGTCTTTGTCAGTGAAATGGATCTCCTCACATAAGGCACCATAAGACTGGTCCCAACTGTACTAAGCTGTGTTAGACAAAATAGACACAAAGCAGACACAGGAGCTGCGTGGCAAAAAAAAACTTCTAACTTCTAAAATCTTTTAAAATTCCCTGGTGATATTTACATATATCCACAATAGCTTTATAAGTAGTGAAAGGATATCAGTAAGTATATGGTGGTAGAATCGTTGTGGTAGGTTGGTGGTTAGATCAGAACATGTATCACTCCTAGTGATGAGAAATATCTTAAACAAATCAGATTAAGCAAAATGAACAAAGTAACTGCTTAATCCTACACACCTAAGGAAGTTGTAGAAGTTATTTAATGGCATACAGGACCCTCTCTTTAGATTCTCTTCAGGGGTCTGTGAAGTGTAGCCAGGTGGTCCGTGATTTAAAAAAAAATGAATTACAGCAGTGTATTATATTTATTAGTTATTACAGTTATTAGCCTTTTGACTGAAATTAAATAGGTTTAATCCAAACCTCAATAACTCAAAAACAAGTCTCCTATAAATAATGTCAACATGGATCTAATGTGTTCTGTTGGTGGAAACTTCAAGAATAGAAAGTTATTCAAAAAATATTGTACAAAGTTAAATAATATTCCTGAAACAAAACTGTACTGAGGAGGTCTGTGAAATTTGTTTTACAGTTAAAGAGATCTAGTTAGTATGATGATGATTGAAGAGTACTATTGGTGGAGATAAGAGAGGAAGGAGATGGGATATGAATATAGAGTTTCGTGTGCCAGAAGTGATTAGGTGACGTTGCTGAATCACATTAAAGACAGCTCTTAAATGGTAAAAGTTGTGAGTACAGACCAACTGAATGACATGGAGCGTGATTGTGGAGCTGTAAAAAGGAGGAGAACAATGAAAACTTGGGCTACAGTTCTGAGCGGCTTCTGATTTGTGCTAGATAGCAAGGCACTGAAGAATCTGGGTAGTGGTTGTTAAATAGTAGGGTGGAGATGGGGAGGTGGTGGGTGTGAAAACTCTGTCATAAGTAGAGAAAGGGAGAGTTAACTAGGAAGAAGGTGGAGCTTCATTAGTGGTTTTCCTCCCAAAACTTCAGTTATTTTAGAAATCCATTAGTTATAAACTAAGCTGGGACCTTTTAAGCATTTCTTAAATCGTCAGTGTTCAACTTATAGTCTTATATGTTCAATTCGTATACATGTTAACGTTTTTGATTTACCTTTAAAAACGTCTTAAAGTTTAAAGTCTAACACTAACACAAATACTAGTGCTCAGGTCAGATTTCTTGCTAATAATCAAAATGATTTTGATTTAGTTCGAGCTCTTGAAATGTTTTATTAAAACATTTATTAAAAGTTAGCAGTGTCTAGAGGTTTGTGCATTCAGCTATACGTACAAACAGTTGAGCTTATTATAAAGCTAATATAAGTTGCATATTTATCATATATTTGACATTACAGTAATGTTTTTTTGGGGGGAGACGCGTTCACTATAGGCAACAGAGTATTTTAAAGCTTATTTTGGAAGCCTCTTGGCAGAAGTGGATTGATGCCAGCCATGTGCCAGAGGTAATTGGTCACAGTGGGTGATTTCTCGATCAACGTCTAAACACCCTAAAGTAAGAGGCAGCTCCCTGCAATTTCATCAAACATATAAAGGGAAATACCTAAACATGTCATAAAACAGAGATTTTACAGAGATTTTGTCTTAAACCCATAATAATCAATAGCTTCTCAAATTTTAGGTCAGACAGAAATGGTACACAGCGTTTATATTTCAATGCACTACTAACAATAAAAAAATGTTATGACAACCCTAACTCTTGGATAAAACTATATATATAAATAATACCAGTAATACCAGTTGCCATTGACCACCACTGTGTGTCTCTCTTAAAGAAGTCTGAAAATGTGTGTATGAGTGTGTAGAGGCCTCAGGACAACAGAGCTAATTATAGTCTATTCTGTGCACTGGTGTGAAAACAGAAGTGACAGCAGCAGTGGTCCACTGGCATGGCGGAGGCCGCGAGCCCCCCCGCGTCTGGCTGGGCCAGAATCATCATATGGACAAATCACAACTGATCTGGGGCTGTAATGGCTGCCAGATGTTAACGCTTTGTACTCAATGGCTCTCCTGAGACCTCACCTAATCAGAAAAGAGGCATTACTGTGGGGAGGAGCACATGTGTGCATGCGCGTGCATGTGTGCATGTGCGTGTATATGTGTGTGTGTGTGCGTGTGTGTGTTGTGCACATGACTTGGGTCATTATGTATCTGTCTCCTGTCTTCTTCCAGCCTGAGCATAATGTCAGAGCCATAGATAGAAGGCAATTAACAATGAGACAACAACATCAAGAAATATTTGCTCACACACTCCACTCACCATCTATAACCGCTTGGACAACAGTGTATAAGCCAAACATTTATTCCATCCATTCACTTGTAAACCATTACAAATGAAAATGTTGACATTATTTTAAAGTAAATTTTCCGTGAAAATAGTGGATTCATCCATCTTCATTAACCGCTTTATCTTGGTCAGGGTTGCTGGTAGTTCCAGAGCATATCCCAGGAACACTGGACGCACCCTGGATGGGATGCCAGTCCATTGCAGGGCACTATGAGCACACAGTCACACACTAGGGGCAAAAAAGGGGTAAGAAAAGTACTGTGAAAGTGAAAGTATAATTGATAATGTATCAAAATCTCAATTAAAAGTGGACTGTTGCAGCCAAAAATGAATTCAAGTGAAAGTAAAAAAAGTTGTTACTTACAAATGTACTCAAGTAAAAATAAGTCAATGTCATGTTTTCAGGTGAAAACTAACTTTTACTACTTATCTAAAACTGTTAAATGATTTTTATTATAAAGAAAACGTGCCGCGTTGCCTGAAATCATCCTTCAATCTCTGTAATTCTGCTTGTCATACGCTAGTTTCAGAATGAACTCATCAGAAGTAAAATATCCTGTAAATAACCAATATTTATCATTAAATAGAATGTGACGTGCAGCCAAGCCAGTTATGTTAGCTACTGAAATCGACGCTAGTCTAACCTGACAAAGATTAGCAAAGAAAACAGGCAAGGATATTATTAGCAAAGAAAATGGAGTTAAATATAGCCAGTTAATGTTGTAGAAAATTAGCAAACCTTACATAAACATGCTGTTCCAAATTAAATGGAGTTCATGCCTTCTAGAGAGGTGAAGAAGACACCTCATTTTATACGAGCCTTTGTTTACTCCAGCATATTTAAACATTTTAGTGAGGTAGGGCCGGGCACGCTCATCCTCAAGTTCAACACTGCAGTCTGGTGGTTCTGTAGCACAGATAACAATTTGGCTTGATTCTTGCTCGTTCTTTCTCTACATTAACATTCAAGTAAAGTATAAATAGATCAAAAATAATACTTACATATAGTAATGAAGTACAGTTATTTTCCACCCCTGTTTACGGCAGACAAAACGTGTGGATTCAATGAAAGAAAAACTGTATGAACAACTGTATTAGTACAGTCTCCCTTTCCCCCATAGCTAAACCTTCTAAATCCAGATCCTGCTACGCTAGCACTAAAGCAATGTTTTGTAGCTGTGCTCAGAGGGCAGTGGAGGGTGTAATGGTATGGGTGGAATAACAGGCTGCTGCTATGGGAAATATAACAGATGTTGTGTTTGCTGTTGGGGTAGACGCTGAACTGGTATCAAACAGCTGGTCAGTGTGACACACACACACAATCAGGGGAGAAAACAACTGACAATCGGGTGCAGGCGGAAACAAGCTGGATTTGTTTTGCTCTTGAAATATTTGTACTTGTTTTATAACACAACCATCTATCTTATACCAGAAGCTATACCAGCGACTGATATATAGCTGCTCTCTGCTCAAGAATAAAGCCACTGAGATTACAGATTTTGCACTGCATATGATGATACATCCTGTTCGAACATTTTTCTGCAGTGTCAGCCGAAGAGACACCCGCAGTTCTGCTCAGTTTGAGGTCTGTCTCATTGCAGATGCATACACTCATAGGAACACACACACACACACACCTCTAAAACACTTCCACAGCGGGAAGAGGAAATGCGACAAACTGGCAGCCGTCGCTCTCGTCACTCAAAGCCCTCTCGTCCGTTCTGAGCCGCCGCTCCCTGCAGTAGGGACGGCCCATCTGTCCCCGGCGCAGCCTCATTATCCCATTAGCAAGCCATTACAGCGTCCTCCTCACCACTGGAGCCTAATGTCATTGCAGAGTGCATGTGAATATATGCTGTAGACCCCTGTAGCTGCAGAGCAGCCTTTTCAACACAAAAGGCCAAGATGGCACACTTCTGCAAGCATTTGCTCTAAACCATACAGCACTGCGCTGCCATTTGGACACACATCTGTCACAAGGCTCCATGCAGCAGGCTACCTTGTTGTGTTAGCGCTGGGACGTTCTGACACATTGTGGATTGATGTATTAATGAAATGTCACCAGCTTGTCAGTAGTGATTGAAAGAATATAACCAGGCTGAAACGGCTCCAAGTGGTTCAGTGGTGATCAGTGTGGATTCTAGGACTGTATTTCCATAAATGTTTGGAAATTGACTCTCTTTTATAGACGTTTGGTGTAATGGAAGTTCTTATTATCTAGTAACTACATTGGAAATGCATTCTATTATAACGTGAACAATGGAAGTCTGAATCCATATATATATATATATATATGTATGTCCAAATATGTCGGTGCATTTGATTTACCAAAACGTTTGCATCAGTTAGCATAGTTTGACAGACAGATTAAAAAGCCATTGATTTAAAAGTTGGAGCAAGTTAACTGCTACATCTTCTTTTTTTTTTTCTTATATTTTCCTGCAGTTGAAAAGAAGTGAAAGCTTTATTTTTAAACTGCTAGTTTGTATGCCAGAATGTGAGATTTCTTTTCAAGCTAAAGTGATATGTACACTAAAATTGATTTCGGATTATGCTAAAGCAGCCCAGATATGGAATGTTAAACCCTGGAAAAATATAAACAATACAATTTCTCAAATTATAATTTCATCATGCATGATAATACAAAAAGCTAAATAAGTGAAATAAGGTGGATGAAGTGATACCAGTTGTAACAGAAATTGAATTTTCAATACGACGTGACAATGCGTATGAGAAATATTATTGCATCACAGTCTTTATGATTATGATGAGTGTAGAATAAGGTCTGAGAATGAAGTTATTCCATTATTTATGGAAAAAAAAATTCGAAATTATTTTTACAAAATAACATTGCATCATTCCTTACAAATATAAATCGCAAATTTTTAAAACACAAAAATCATAACAACAATAATATTAGTATTCAACGAATACTAATTCAATCAATTTTAAGTCTAACACATATATTGTATGATTGAAAAACACAGCAATTTTTATTAATGTAGGAAATGGTTCACAAACAGGATAATGAAATCTACTGAAATATACTGAATGATTTCTTAAATCAGCCAAAAATGTTGTCGATTATTGTAAATCAGTTGCAAATAATATGTTCCTGTCTTAGTAATTTGTAAGTGATGAACATCATTTTGGACAGAGACTTTTAGACCCTACTATACAACACTTACCCTTTAATACTTTCAGTTGTATAGCATATTAGGAATTACGGCATATTATCAGTCCACTATAATGTCATGTGCACACATTTGATTGCATTTACAGTACCTCTTCTTTTGATCACCTCACTCAGATCTGTCAATCAAAGCAGACCTTCCTTATCCGTCTGTCTTTACTCACAGAGTAAAAAAGGAAAGTGATTGCCCCCCATTAGCAACTTATTAGAGATGGAAGGGTATGCTACTTTCTACTGGAGCTTCGTTCCTTATTCCATTAGAGGTCATTTAAATACCTGTGCTGTGCTTTGTTCCTCGGGCCGGCCCTGCTCTTACATGGCCACTGTTATGCAGGAAAAGCACCAGGGCTGGAGAAGGTTGCTCAGGGGTCATCCATCACCCGGTGTCAAAAGAAGAGGCAGCCTCCTGGAGAGAGCCCGCCTAGTCCCCTCCTACAGCCAGGGGGCGGAGCAGGAGGGCTGCCTGACACACCCTCTTTCCTCTCAGTGTTTGGGTAAGATGTTCCACTTCATTGGACCACCTTAGACGGTTGAGTATTGTTTACTGTAGTGATCTAAGTGTGTCTGGCTGAATATATTTTCTGAGTTCAGATAGATTTCAGTTTCAATATGTGGCCAGTTTTGTTAAAAATTATATTTTGTGTGTGTGGGAATGTTTGTATATCTTGGTAGAGACCAAATGTTCACAAAGGCAGGAATATCTAACAGTTTTGATCTTGTGGGGACATTCGGTTAGTCACCATGAGGAAAAATGTTTTTTTTCTTTCTTTTTTTTCCCAAAATGTGGCTTTTATGTAAAATACTGAACGAGCCTAAATGTTTCTTTTTGGTTACTCAGGTTAATGTTAGGGTTTATGTGTAGCATAGCGTTATGTAGCTGGATTAATAAGTATGTCCATGGAAGGTCCTTATAAGGATAGTAAGATTAATCTGTGTGTGTGTGTTTGTGAATTGTCAGGACCTGATGCTGATTTAAACTTAACTCGGAACTGAGAAGTCGGAGCATTTCACCCTTTGTGCATTTGAGAAAAAAACAAAGCGAGAAAAAAAAATTAAATATGAACACTCTGATGTTCGTCTTTTGTTAGCAACAATCTAACAGCTAACTTAAGTGACATGAGTAATGTATATTTACCTCCTCAAATCAGCAAACTGTATGGGTAATGTTATAGATATAAATAGTTAATATATCTATGCTGATTGATCTAAAGCAAATGCTAGTACTAGAAGTAAAGGAATGCTATTTTGTTTACTGTTGATGCTATGAGAACTTGGGGTCAAGGAGACCTTTCTGAGTAGGCATTTTTTCCCTTGTTTATGAGTTACAAGCTTTAGTCAAATGCAGCATAAAATGTCCTGAATATGTAGCAGAACCAAAAAAAACCCAAAAAAACAAGTGAAATAGTCCTGAGAATGTAAAGTGTGTTTTATAAAAAACTATAAACAGAACAGAAAGCGAAAAATCATTTCTTTGTGGTTACTAAGGTTATGGAAATGTCTTATTACATGTCCTGAAAAATCATAAAAACAAATGTGTGTGTGTGTGTGTGTGTGTGTGTGAATATATCTGTTTGTGTGTCAGTGTGTAAGTTCCAAATGCTGGAACAGAAACAATAAAAAGACACAAAATTGCATCATAGCTGCAAATTAGTGTAAAATATTGCCAATATGCGAAACACATTCGTTTGGATAATTTGCTTCCGCGAGTGAGTTTCAGCTCGCCGTTTTTTTCCAGCCCACGCTGCTGTCATTACACTGACCGTTCCGCGCCTACCATCTGTGCATTGTCTTGTGAGTGGTAGGTAATAATGACTAACAGGGGGGCAAACACTCTATTTAGCACATTACTCGGAAAACTACTGAGCTGAGCTCCCAGCTGGTAAAAATTCCTCTTCTCTGTACTATTTCCCCACAGGCAGGCCCGTAGACACAGTAAATACTTTCATATGGAAACACAGCAGCTGGAGACCATATTAACACACATCTGCTTTTACAACAGAGGCTACATTACGTGCATGCAGCTTTCCACTACAACCATTTGTGGAATGCGGGTATATCCACGATGCCAACTCCACCTTATATATATGCTCACAGGGCATTTATGCACAAGCTTTACAGCAGATTAAGGCTTCTCACAGAACATAAGGAAAGAAAGAAATTATAATACTTAACTCTGTACACTAAAAATCATCCTAACAATGTTGCAATGTGAAAAGTAAAATCAATATGTTGATTATGCAGAACCTGTAGGCAGGGTGGATAAGCCTCCCCTGCCGCATGGCTGGCTGGGCATTGTGTGCCACTCAGCAGCGTGCCGAGGCTGCATCAAAGTGCAGTCCATGGCAGCGTTCGGCACATACAGGCCCTGAGCTGCGGGTTCCCGGCGCCGGGGCCGCCTGGCCGCTGAGCCTTCCCAGTGGCCCACTGAAGGGTGTGAAATCACTATGATTAATAATTACAATTATTTGCAAATGTGCCAGCTGCTCTCGCGCAGTGGATGCCTTTGATTTATGGTGCTGTAAGCGCCTTCAGCTATTGTGCCGTCTGAGGTGGGGAGACGTTAAACGTTGCCCCTCCCCAGTGCATAAACACATACACACACAAAATATGATTTTGCCTTTCTTATCCTTCCGGCCCTCGGGCCAGTCCACACCCCCTCAGAATGTACACACTCTTGTATTACTGTCATTGTGCAGCATTTCCACTGACTTGTGTATGACTGTAGCTGAACAATCCTATGTATGCATTTACTCCATAACCTTATAAACAAAAGGAAATACTTCAGCTCTTTTAGTTTTACAAATAATAACTGAAAAAAAAATCAATCAGTTAATCAATCAATGTTCCCACAAGTTCAAAATGACCAGGCATTCCTCTTATTATGAGGACACACACATACACACACACATTTTTCAAAGGCATCCCTTGCAAATCAGATGAAAGCGTAACCCTTATGTTCTGCTCCTTTTAAAACGGCCCATTTTAATTTCTTTAATGTCTTTCATTTGTTCTTGGCTCAATTTCTCTAACAAATACCCTGATCATGTTTAAGCTAAAAATATTCTATTCAGTATATTTTTGTCTGAGCCTAACAAAATGAAATATAAGTATTAAAAAAACATTTTTTATGGTCTTTTGGTCTTTTGGTCTTTTTAAATATAAAACAATAAGATGACTTCCTGTCAAATGAGGCCAATCTCTTATATTCACTCTTACACACACCTGGAATTAGGAGGATATCAGGTTATTTTGTGTATCTTTAATCTTGAATAAAAAAATTCATATTTCTTATTATTTTGATGATAAAATAGATTTGGTATTGTAAAAATATCATATGAAACAATTCAAGAATATTTTCCATTCTGCTGTACTTAATTATGATAATAACACCTTATTTTCAAATTTTTACAATAAAGTAAAATGAATCATTTTTTTAAAATTAATACTAGAGTAAAGCAATAATATCTTTTCTTCACAAATAAATATCAGTGTTTTACTTGGAGGGAACTGAAATGAACTTTCGCTTGAGCCAAAACTCGCAAGGATTAATATTCTACATAACTCAGTAGACAGCGTTACGCCACCTACACAATAATACTTATCAATAATTATGAATTGCCAGTAGTATTTTGTTAACCTGCATTGCTACTTAAATTCCCTTTGATATGGTACTGTTCATTCATGAAGAATTACAATGTGTGTAATGATTTATTCATATTTAAATTTTTTTTTTTAATGATTTTTGTCTTCTTGGTAAGTAACACACAACACAAAAAAAATCCATATGCTTCCACAGGGTATACAATGGGATGGTAAAATTGCTTTTAGAAATAATTTCAGAAAATACAGTATGCCACTAATAGACAGTAGAATTATTCTCCAGTGATTGTGCGGTTCTTCGAATCTGTAGTAAGATCCGATACAGAATAGGGCACATAAAATACTAAACTTAGTCCGTTAGTTGTGTTACTTATTTGAATATTGTGGGAAGTGACACAAAACTTTCCTGAATGTGCATTACCTGCATCATTTGTAGACCGCATGGCAGCCTCATGTCCGGTTCCTTTATCGCATGCTAGCTATTAGGCTAATGGTTCCATAATGATTTACTGTTTCAAATCTTACAAGAAGACGCTAAAATATGTTCACAGTTCACCTTCAAGATTTGAACCGTTTTTATTAGCATGGTTGTTGGAAAGCATTTAAGCCATTTTGCCATGTAAAAGCCTCTGAGACGTCAATTTTGGATTAAGTCTGAATGGACACTTCATTTTAAAACCCTTTGTTTTCTGTGCTTAGTAAAATAAATAAATAAATAAACAAACAAGCAAAAAAAAAAAAAACAGTGGACATTAATGAACCTTATATGCTGAACAACTATGTCGTAGATAGTTCAACAGTTACATTCACTGGATACAAATGAACATCATATTCATAATTATAATATTAATAACAGTAAGGATTTACTGTGTGTAAGGGCATGTATTATAGACATTATACACTTAATGACTATTGCATGGAGTTTTACAAATATGCTGGCACATTTCCAGCATTCAAGCAAGTTTATTAGCATACATGCACATTCTCTCTCTCTCTCTCTCTCTCTCTCTCTCTCTCAAAAAAAACCCCCAAAACAAAACAAAACAAAAAACCACACACACACAAACTGCTTTACAAAATGTGCATGCTTTTTGTTTCATAGCACAGTTCTTCTTGTGCTTTGCCTGAGTCAGGGAGTACTGCTGAAGCCCTACTGCTCATATTAGCATTGGCAAACCCCAAAAGTAGTTCACTCAGTATCTGCTGGATTTGTCTCTTTTGGCACGCGACCCAGAGGAAATCAAATGGAGTGGGTGCCAGCCAAGCAGGCCCTCAGTGATGTGTCTATCAGCGGAGGAACGATCCACCAGATTAGTGCGCTCATTAATCACTATCAGAGCCGTATCAGATGATTTCCACCCAGAAGGGAGCTGACAGCCAGAGCCTGTAAACCTGTCCAAAAGTCTTAATTTGATAACTGTCCGACCAGCATCTGTGCTGTTTTCTTTTGACGGAATGAAAGAGACAGGCTGTTCATGCGTAAAATAGACATATAAATAAACATTCCCAGACTCGTCATTACAGCAGTTTCTGAACAAACTTCAAGCCCTTTTGTACTGTGAGCCTAAATCATGGTAAGAGTTTAAAACCAGGCTCGTATTTCAGTTTTATGACTTTCATCTCAGTCACTTTCTGCTGTACTTCAGCAAGCAGTTCTCAAGACAAGACAAACAGCTTGAAGAAATGTAGAAGAGAGTTTTGGACGGTGGCAGAATTAGTACACGAATCCTGTACTTGCTACAAAACTACAGAAATATCTTGGTATATTATTATTCTGTTAAAGGCCCAGCTTTCATCTTCTATCCACAAAATGACCTAAAAGAGTAAATCTACCAAATAGTATCAAACTTAGTCTTCCAAAGCATGGGTAATTAAATACAATACAAATACTTTGGTATTTAATTACAAACGTGAAGCACACATAGTCCATTGCCCCTTGTTTTTGAGTAGGATATCGGGTTGAGCACTACAGCTATTTTCACTTTAAAGCATTGCTCATACTGTAACCTGTTTTTCAGTGTGCCGACAGAATGAGCGCAGATGCCAGGCTAGGCTAGACAGTGGCAGGTGATATAGCAGCGGAAGCTGCCTCTCTGAGGCCACTTAACATGGTGAGATTGCCCGAGGCAAAGGGAAGCTGCCAGTCAAGAGTGGCCACCTGCGGGCGCCCCTATTCCACCTGACATCGCTCTGCAGATGGGGCAGTCCCCCAGGTAGAGGCAGCTCAACACTCGCCATTAATCATTGCATAAACCTCACCCAGAGGGAGGACCTGCAGGTTAGCCGTCATTTGGCGCTAAATTGAGTGAAAAATAGATCTGGCAATGGGACGCTGCTGCGCACAAGTCCCTAGAGGAGCTCCGGTGGGTGCGAATACAGCACTGCCCAAGCAGCTAAGTAATCTGTCAGTTAGTTAAAGACATCATAATTCATTTGGCTTAATAAACTCAACCACGATCACTGCCTTCATCTGTTTGCTCTCTGCTTTTGTCCCATTTATCTTTATTTGCCTGCATGCCGCAAGTCAAAACGTTTACAGATTAATAATCCTGTATGAAATATGGGGCTTTCTCCATGAGCCCATGCTTTAGCTATTCAACAGAACTGAGAGCTACATACTGAATGTACATTAGTTAGTAATCTATTCATTTTGGCTAATTCTGTAAAATGGGTAAACTGCTAGCAAAGAAATATGTTAAAATATGAGGATTCTGCAGAATTTTATACAAGTAAATAACACGTTATTATACGTTTGAGTTTAGAGTATGATATCAATTTTGAATTAATGTCATTTGCAATCTATTAGGAACTGCAGAATAAGCAGCATATACTGTTTTTTCTATGATATAGAGAGGTGTAAAGATCGGACGGATTGGATCGTAATTTGGATTATAAATGGATTGATTTGGATTATAATTGATTCTAAATTGAGTATTATCAGTTATAACTGAAAAAAAAAAAAAGAACAGACAATTGGTGTGTAAAAAATAATTCAGTTTTTTAAATTAATGTGTAAATAGGCTAGACTTGCCAGTAACTCTGATGCTTAAAATAATCCTTCTTTATGTCATCATTCATGAATTAATGGCAGGCCTACCCCAGGTTCTGGAGTAAGAAAGTTGGTCACACAAGAATTGGAGGCTACTAATTTGCATAAATCGTAGCAGATTCAGTGGCAATGTGTTAAGAATAAAAATCGCAGATTCTAATGTATCATCAAATACTGACGTGTTGGCTTAAGAATCGAAATGTATTGTGTGTAAGGTTAACTGACTTGAAGAAGATAAAAATGCAGATAATCTAAAACACTGCTATAAGCCTAAAGCTATACAGGATTCCTCCTAATTCAGCAATGCCTTGTCGAACAGACAGGACTGTACCCCTGCCACTTCCAGGAGATTGAACCCAGTTTGCTCTCTGTGTGAGTGGATTAAAGGAGCTGGGAACAAAGCTGTCCAAAAATATGATTTATGACTGTGGGGACTAAACACCTCTGTGGCAGACCCTGCCATACTGACACTTTAGTTATTGTCAGCAGTGACAACTCCAGAAGCTATGGGGCAGGTTGCTGCAGTCCTGCAAAGTGTTCGGCTTCAGCATGACTGAATGTGATCCTGGATTCACTGCATCCAACTGTACTTACCACAGATAATGAAAAGAGCAGTTGGTTTACAGAAATCCAGATATAGATTTAGCTTCCTAATGAGCAAGCCAAAGGCAACAGTAATAGAGAAAAACTCCCTGAGACAACATGAGGAATAAACCTTGAGAGAAACCAGACTCAAAGTGGAACCCGTCCTCTTCTGGGTGACAGTGGATTGTGAAATTATAAATTATTTTTTATAATTATTATAAAATTTCTTTTACAACTGTTTGACTGTAAAGATTTGTGCAAATCCATCAAGTAATTCATAATTTAAAGCTGTTTGAGTAAAGCATGCTCAACCTTGAAAGGACTGGCTGGCATATGTCGATTATATTGTTTACAAATGTCAATATGTTTTTTGATGTTTAGGCTAAAAAAGTTGTGACCAGTTCTCAAAAGTAGGTTTCATGTATTATGCAAATTAGCTTAAAATCTAAGAGTGTGGGTCCAATTTGCAAGCAATCAGGGGGAAAAAAATAAGGACTAGTGGTCAGTCAGGCTCATTTCTTTTTTTAAGTATAGGGAGAGTGTATTTTCACTGTACTGGTCAAATTAGCAGAGAAACAGAATGATAAGAAAAATCCTAACATTTCCAATAAGCTTTTCGAACACCATTGCTTTGGTCCCCTAACACAGACTGATGACAGATTAAAGGAAAAACCTGTGACTGTTATGCTGTAGCATTCTTCTGGCATGGTTTGAGTCCACTCGTCTTCTTAGACAGACAGGTTACTGCAAATCAGAACAAAGTTCTTCTAACTGATCACATTTATCCCATAATGAATCAGTTCTATGACCTTCACAGTCGCCACATCTCAATTTAGCACTTGTCGGAGATTTTGAACTGATGTGATAGACAGCCTTGTCCATCACCATGATCAAAACATTTTGGAAGAATGGTGTTTCATCTCTTCAGTACAGTTCCAAAGTGCACTGAAGCTGTTCTGATCGCTCACTGCCTTCCTAAGACACTTGGTGTTAGTTTTTCCTTTAATGTGTCACCCATCATTATACATATATATATACATTATATATATATAATGATTTATTTTTACTAATCATACACTGTATTGCATGTACTAAGAATATACTAAGAATATAGTAAATATACTAAATTCTTCACTGAATAGAATGACATATAGTTTAAAATGGATATTATGCTTCACGCTGTTATGCTGGGTAAGGTTTTTGTGTAATAGTGTTTTTTAAATGTAAAAGAATTTTTAATAATTAGTAATTGTACAAAAACAAATGTTGTCACTACTCTCTTGAAAAATCCAGCTTGCCCTGGCTAGCTGCCAAAACAGAAGCTAAACCTGTCAAGCTGGTACATGGACAGAGTTTCTATATCACTGCTACTAGTTCATCATAGACAAGTCGTATTTAAGAAATCGGAAGAACAGTAAGGCAGTTAGAAAACCTCAAACATTTTGAATAACTTAGACCAGTCTGATTTTGGTTTCCCAGGCGATTGGGATCAAGTGCTGCTGTAAATATGACTACTAGTGTTTGAATAACTTTGACAGGGATCATTTTACAAGTGAGCATTATGGGGCAACATTTTTCATCCTCTACTTTTCAGAAGACAGAAACTGTAACCACTGGAATGTAGAAAACATGAACATAAAAAAGGTATAGCATGATTATCATTTCATCATTCAGTAAATAACTTAACACATTCAACAACTTCCACATGTGCTTTTCTTATTATAATATATAAATGTCTGTAATCTTTATCGTTTGGCTTTCAACAGTGTTCAGTCTCTCTCTCTCTCTCTCTCTCTCTCTCTCTGATCTCTGAAGCTCTATTGTTACTTCAAGTTTAATTAATAGGTTGTGAAAAGGCAGAGTGCCCTGTGTTTTGTTCTCCTATGTGTTTGTTCTCATTCTCCCACAGTCAAGGGCACAACATGGGGCCTCATCTCTCAAAAGGGTGAAGGGGAAAAGTTTTACCTGCCCACCTTTTAATAGCAACCTAAACGAGTATCGCATGACCCAATCTATCAGCCATGACCCCACCTTGCTGTGTTAGACTGAGCTTACAACCCTCTGCATCGTGAGCAGCAATAATTATTAATCTGATGCGATTGTCCTTTATCTTTACGCTTACTGGAGGTCAGTGAGCTGAGGTCATGTAAAGGGGAACACAATGAGAATGGGTTAGGCCCCCTCCATTGGGGAAAAAAGGATGGAAAAATAGCTCCAGCCGCTTTTAATAGTTGGCGTTGAGAAAATTAAAGGTCACAACCTCAGCTTTCTGATTTACGGTCATCTGTGGTCTTTCTGATCTAACATTGCCTCTGTTCACAAAATAAATTCGATAAGTGCTTGAAGTCCAGTCTGAATTGTACGCAGTCTGGTCCCCCTGAGCGACATAACCTGAGAACCAATGGATTTTTTATGCACACACCCCCCATATAAAAGTTCTATTGCTTAAAAACAAGGCAATTTATGTCGCTGCCTCATTGTGCTCTTAGGACGCTTTGTGTGGAGCTCCACAAGGCATATTCTAAAGATGTTCGGGTCTGAAGTGCATAAATCAGCATCTTGGCTTTGCAATCACTTTAGGAACCTGCTCTATATCATATTCGATGATGGCCCAGTGCCATTCATGAATAGCCAGTCAATGACTTGGACACTAGCGGGTGGTCTGGCACATAAGGGTTAAATATGGTTCAGTCTGCAGTGATCTGAAGGCCAGTATTTGCTAGAAAAAACTTATGTTAGCTATATGTCTTTTCTTGTTGAGAGGAAATGACAGATAGTTTAAGAGAACACATTGATTTTCTGAGCATGAATTTCATGCATGGGTTTTCAAGCCTCTTATGTCTAAAATATGGGACAAAAAAGTGAAATATGCATCATGAATGTACAGGCCAATGTACCAGTGCACTGGGCTAGCTCCAACTGCTAAAAGTTTACATAGAGACAAAACTAAATGACCAAATTTAACTCTCCCATTTAACAATATGATATGATATGAGATAACTGTATATTATAATGCATATTTTATATCAGTTTCAGACTGCATAAGAAACATGATGGAATGTAAAGGAATGCAATACATGTAATAGTAAAATTAACTCATCCAGGTAATTGCAGGAAATATGAAAGTAAAAAAAAAAAAGGAAGTTCCAATAGTAAGACACACATTTTTTAAAAATAATATCCCATATAAGAAATATATGACTAGTACAATTATTATCTGAAGCCTATAGCCACCATGTTGACTTCAGCCCAGTGGCTGATGGGAAGTTTTTTCCCCTCCTCTGCTTTTGCCTCCATTGTTAAGGCACAAAAAAAGGGCAGCGTCCCCATTGATCACCCTGACAAAGTGCCTAATGGGCATTCCCACACAGACAAGATAGACATCGGCCAGGTACACAGCCATGGCAACCGAGGAGCGCTTGAGAACAGGAGCGAATGGGAGGGGGCAGCAGTCCCATAGAGTGGCGCTACAGGCCGCCGCTCACCTTTGACATGGCCCTGTGAATGGGAGTTTGTTTTCCGATTGCTATGGTCCATCCTCACGCGGCGGCTCACAAACAGGCAGTAAACAGGCAGCCAGCAGTTCAAAGCAGGCGCAGAAAACTGGGGTCCCACTTTGGCTATGTTCACATGAGAATCAATCTGTTTTGAGTCTTTGAAGTGAGCGGGATAAAGGAATGACGGGGGCCTGCTCTGAAAGGGAGACAAGGAACGAGGCTGAAAGAAACAGCAGTGCCACTACCATCCCTCATGCATCATACAAACCGCAAAAGTAAAATGAATTCTTTTTTTTTTTTTTTTTTGCAGAATGTGCTTTCAAGAAGCTGCTCTTAAATCTGATTTTCCTAGTCTCAGATTCCTGATTAATAATTAATGAGGCTGGACATATTTAGTAGAGTATATTTAATTTTAGAACAATTTTTCATCAAAACGGATGTGTGGATTGGTTAAAAATATATCCCTGTATGCAAACATTACAGCTAATTATGTTTTGATCTTTGAAAACCCAAATGAAAGGACTGTTGTTTTATTTGCGTTAACCTGCGAAGAAACCAAGACGTCTGTCTGGAGCGAGCAAACGGACAATGAGAGGAGGAGAGGGACGCTTTTCCCCTCTTTCTGCCTTTTTATTTTAACACAAACACGCTTGGACAAGCGTTCGGCTTTTCAGCTAATTAAGCCGTTTTAAGAAGGACTGGTCGAACAGTGACATCTTGGCGGGGAAGCGCCGAGTCAATGGGCCAATACAGAAGGGTCGACATTTATGGGGCGGCTAAGGCCATTGTCTCCAGCCTCGCAGGATCTTTTCTAGTTGGCCGCCTCTGCCTGAGTGACCTGTACAATGAGAAGAATGCAAAAGGCTAACCTCCTATGCCAGCCACAAAAGGGGTCCGTCACAGAATAAAAAAATTTCATGCTGCTGGGCGGCAACTCTCTTCTGCCAAGATTCCACAGATACTTGGTTCTCTCCGCAGGGACTGTAAGTCAATTCTATAGCCATGCAGAACTTTATGCTACTTTGCAGCACACATAGAAAAATGGCTCTGTGTAGTCAATATAATGTAAAATCAACAAGCGAAAAAATAATATGCTTGACTCACTGTCTACATCATTTTATTATTATTATTATTATTATTATTATTATTATTATTACATAGTTATAACAGATACTTTGGTGTGCTTACAGAATTAATAAAGCCAATATTCTATTAAATATAAAATGTGACAAAAATAGGAAATTATATTATTTTATTTAATAGGGCTTATCATATTTTCTATAAATTTTACTATATAATTTAATAGAAGAGGCTACACAATTATTACTTACTGACTGTTATTGAAAAAAAAAATTAAATTAAATTCAATTCAATTTAATTTTATTTCTATAGCGCTTTTAACAATGGACATTGTCACAAAGCAGCTTTACAGAAGTAAATAGATTCAAATTCAATTAAACCAAAATAAATTGTAAATATGTGAATTTATCCCTAATGCACAAGCCAGAGACGACGGTGGCGAGGAAAAATTCCCTGAGACGATATGAGGAAGAAACCTTGAGAGGAACCAGACTCAAAAGCGAACCCATCCTCATCCTGGGTGCTAATGGATAACGCGATTATAAATCATTCCCTCCTATAACTGGGTACTATATGGACAAATAGCGCAATTATGTAACCAGTAAATTCATCACCGTTTTCACAAGAAGTCCAATAAGAAAGCAAATAAATAAAAATCTTTAAAATCTTTAATACTTATCATCCTTAATCTTTAATAAAAACCTGTAATCTTTAAAATCAAGCCAAGAACAAACACAGTACAAATAATGATTATGTTTTGACACCCTTTATATAGTTCAATGCGTTTTATACAAGACCTTTTTCACTTCCTCTGTACACACGCTTGTACCGTGCTCTATGCCCCACCGCCATGCTGATGGTGAGCTTGTAACTTCGGCGCAACTTTTTAAGCAAAACTGTCAACACCACCTGCTACTTCTTCGAGGCCTTGCCAGCACCGGCCTCTTTCGGTGTGAGCCATGTGTTGTCATAATGTAAAGCCATTACAGAGAGTGTTTAGCACAGTTTTGGAGAGAGCCAAAACACGAACAACAAAGTGTGCCAATTATAGAGTCATTTGAGTGTTTGTTGAGCCTGCAAATAGGCCCGGCTTTGTCTGGCTGACCATATTGAAAGGGTCAAACAGAACATCTGAGTCTCTGTTTTACTGCGCATCCTGTAATCCTTCTCACATTTTGATGCCCAAGATGAAAAGAGAGAGAAAGGGAGCGAGAGAGTGAAGAAAAAAAAAGAAGAAACTTTGTTCCTTGTAACAATTTGGCTCCAAATGTCTGTGCACATTGCACTTGCGTCTGTAGCAGCATGTGTTTCAGGGATTGTTCTGGAAGGGAAAATGCCGAAACAGCAGGGAGCAGGAGATAAACAGGCAATTCGTGACTCATTAAAAAAGGCGATGGTGGCCAACATTGTAGAGGGTGTAAGGACCCTCGTTCCAACTGGGCTATAAACTTTTTCGGCACCAGCTGGACCCGGCATCTGTTAGCTTGTGCACGGAGAGATAATCCGGTGCAAATGACTTCGGAGCTCGTCATTTAAAAAGCCCTGACATCTTACATAACCACACTGATTAGGAACTTGGGGAAGCTGCAACCGAATGTCCAGGCGCTCTAGGCCGTTGGCGACACGTGGCAGGATGCTGCGTGGTATGGTAAGACAGACCCTAGGTCATGGTGAAAAATCTGGCTGCCTGAAACGTAAGCATTTGGAGCTGCTTGATAAAAGGTTAAAGGACAAAGTGCAGACAAGACTGTAAAACTTGTAGAGTTTTTATGCAGTCGAAAAGTTCATTTTGCTGACAATAAAAAAGAAGACATTACAGTGCAACAGCTAACTTTTAATGGTCATTTTTAATTAGCTAAACCTGCATCCCCTTAAAAGTGTCTGTTGTGCATGCTGATGTGTATACACTGTTTATCATACGTTGTGAGCTACAGCTAAAATAATTCTATTTATTTTTATCATTAAATGATCTCTTTTTTTTTTTTATCAGAAAGCCTGATAAAAGATTTCTTCAACTTCATCTGCAAAGCTATGATCAATTTTAGAGCATGTATATTCCTTTCTTCAAAGGGTGTAAGGATGTTTACGGCCTCATTAGTAACGGAGTGTGCTTCAGCATATGAAAAATAGATAAGCTGAGCCAGTGTCCCCTCCAGCTTACTGCCAGAGGAGTACTGAGCTACTCTTAAGTCTTTGCAGTGTGACAGAAGGCTGGCCCTTTCATGCTGCAGCATCAGGGTATAATTTGGCCTTTAAGAAACTTTATGAGTCCCCAAACTGATTTTCTGAATATGAAAACATCAGCATATGGCCGAAGACAGCATCGGGCTAAGAAGTCAATTTCCCTCATGGAACATACCATGTGGGGTGACATTCATATTAGCATGGCGCCTTTGGCTCAGCACAGCAGTATCGCTTGGGGCAGGAGAGCAATGCTTTTTTGTTGCCAGAAAAGCAGAGGTAAGTGTCACAAAAAAGCTAACAGACTGACTGAAGCTGCTCCAAAGCTGCCAAAGTTTGAGATATGCTCTGTTCTCGAGGCTGTGCTAAAAACCTGCTGTTGCCCGCCCTGGCAAAAAAATTTAAATACTTATGGCAATGGTTAAAATTGCCTATTTTGGGGAGATTTAGACCCCGTTCTAGCCCACCAGGCAGATGGAGCCCAATATGTCAGGTTTCTGTGTGACCAGATGCGGTGCAGAGGGAATCCATACCTATATAACATCTGGAGTGGTGGCATTTTCATCCACATGTGCACCTTAACCTTGCTAGAGAAGAAGGCCAGTGTGACATGGGCATTGTACCGTCTAAGGGCTATGTTTAACCTGTTTTCTTATTTATTAGAACTTTTTAATTAAGAAAGAATTATATAGTCATTTGAAACAAATGACAAAGCAATTTGTCTTTGTCTTTGGCAGAGGTGGAAAATAACCAACTCCATGTACTCATTACAGTACTTGAACACACAGTTCATTCTAATGCTACTTTTTTAGTGTAATTAAATCATAGCACTTTTATTTGAGTTTTTTTTTTTTAATAAAATAAACTTTGTTGGCTTGTGAGCCATTATTTGCAAATTTTAAACAATGTAATTTCGAGACCCAATCCAAATAAAGCAGTTTCCCATCAAAAGTCTACACTTCAGGCACCAAATGCTTAGCAGCAATGTCTGAGACAGATGAGCATTTCTGACCCAATTTATCATCTTCAGTTTTAAATACTTCGAAGGAAACGACATGATAATGATCTGCAAATGACATGAGCTGAAACCTGTGGCATTTCACAGTTCAACATCTGATGTGCTGAAACATGTACAGGAAAGCCGTTAGCTAGCTGAGTGAGCTAGACTAGCTAGCTAGATCTTTTGATGTTTTCACTAGCAATCTCGATATCATTTGCTAAATAAATAAATAAATAAATAAGTAAATATGCTACAGCATATAGGTATTGCCCAAGATAATCTTTGCTAGATAGCTAATTATGTAGCTAGAAACATGTATGAATTAACATGAACTAGCTAACTAACAGTCCTAGCAAGTTACTGAAACCCCAAAAGCATTTGGCCAGCTAACATTACCTTTATATACTGTTAATAATGGACGTGGTGTTCACCAGACAACGTATTAACCCTTATTAGAGTAATTCTATTCATTACTACTTTAAAAAAAATTTTTCCCTAAGTGAATTATTACTACTGTAGCAGTTTTTTGTGTTTCGTGTCTTGTACTCTTTCCACTGCTATGTTTCAGGGATGTTAATGCTATTAGTGCTTCCTGTTGGCATTGACTTATCAATGGCTACAGAGTATAAATGATATATTAGGCTGCACTTACAGCTGAGTGCAAAAGTTTGCACCCCATTGGTTTCAGGGTTAATCAAAATGAAAAATGTGCCTCTACTTTGCAATTTGTATACACAGTAGAATTGTATTCTCATTTAATTGTGTTTTTACATGGAAGCCTATTATAATATGGACTAAGTATTACAGCAATTTGCATCCTGTTTACATGCTGAAGATGATTTGAAAGTATCTCATTAAGCTGTCTAATGATTTAAAATGATCAAGTTTAAGCAGTTAAGGGTTATACTGACCTTTCACAGAGATGGAGAAAAGTATATATATATATATATATAGGAAAGCATTTCCAACAGAGCAAAGCATAATTCAGAAATGAAATAAGCATTGACAGAAATACACCTACATGCAATCCAAAATTAATTAAACATCAATATTTATACACATTTAGAAATATCATTTTTATATCAAATATCAAATGAGGAACCTATCCTCTTGGTGAAGTTATAGTCAAAGCAGGATTTTATAAGATTCAAAAGATCTTTAAGAAAAGAAAGAATACAATGTGAGAATTAAATGTTTAAGCTGGAATGTAAGATAATTTAAACATCCCTGTGTTCTTTTAAAAATATTTAAAAAATAAATCAATTTTAAATAGATGTAAGAAACACACACACACACACATTCTCTCTCTCTCACTCACAGACACACACACATTTTCTCTCTCACTCTCTCTCTCTCTCTCTCTCTCTCACACACACACACAGAAACACACACACACACACACACACACATCAACAGTGAAAGGCAGGAAGCCCCGCCCCCCTTCAGTCAGGCATGACAGGAGGACGTGTCAATCACTTGGGCTGTAGAGCAGTTTGATGCAGTCTGGCCCTACATGAGCTTGTCACGGGCTGATGGACATGTGCACTTTCCCACCTTGTAGGGGGTCACAAAGTGGCTGAGAGAGCAGCAAATACACACACACACACACACACACACACACACGTTTCTCACTTCAGATTTATGCATACAATATTAATGTTTTTTTTTTTTTCTGTGGGAGAGTCTGAAAAATAAGGAGTTTCCCGGCTAACTTCCTCTTTTTGAGCACCATCCTGCTGTCAGGGCGTTTAAAGATGCGTCCCTTTATGCGTCCCTCCCAATCTTGTGTTTTTGTCTTTTTGTCTTGTTTTTTGGATTTTTAAGCCCAATTAAAAACTAATGTGACAATTTCACAGTACAGCAGGCAATTAGAAATTATCATGCTTACTGAGGCAATCTAATGTCTCTAAATTAGCTAGACAGTTCTGCAGATTGGCTCATAGTTTGTAAACAGGTATCAAGAAGATTAAAAAAACCCTGCCATCTTAATTATGCATTCTAAAGATCGGTTGAATAGGCCATGTTAATTTGTGGTTTACCCAGTAAAAGGTATAACAGGCTGTTTTACATGTTGCATCATTGTAGTACAATAGATTTGACCATATTGAAATTCTGGCTTGAATGACAAATACCTTTAAAGTAAATGAATAATATAAAGTAAAATGAAAAAGTAAGAGAAGGCTTTTCTCTGTGTCTCACCTTCAAAGATCATAGCGTTTAACAGTTGTAACAGAATGCCTCAGAGTTTGTCTCGTCTCTCCTCCTCCGCGTCCTGCATTTTTTTTTTTTTTTTATGTATAATTAGTGATGTGTGTCAATATTGTGCCCCATAGTAACCATATGGTTAGCCCGGGCAGACAGGCAATTGTTTGGTGCTGTGAAATATTGTGTAACCCTGTGAGTTGTGGAGCCAGTGGAAACAGGAACTGTTGCTCAGACTGACAGTTACATTGTCTGCATGAATGGGGGAAACTTCTGAGGAAAAGACACAAGTGGACCCAGACAGAATGTCCTAACCCTGGAGAGAAAGGCCAATTTGACATGGTATAGGGTCGTCCGTTTCTTCCCACCTCCTAGCATTAACCATTAGGCCTAGGACATAGGAGGAAGCATACTGGACCCAGAGAGGTTTTTCAACTGTGGAAAAAAGAGCTTCTTTATTCCCTATTGTTTCCTCTGCATTATTCAGCCTTAATGAATCATTAAGCTACTATTGAACACCCCATCGTTCGAGCACATTTAGTACAAAAAGATGAGAATGGACTAGAGAGGGGAGTCTAATAAACAAACGCTGGAAGCAAAGTCAACAAAAAAAGTGAAGGAATCTAAAAATGATCATTTCTCCTTTTAACCTTTTTTTTTTATCCTAATAGAAAGAGTCTGGGGCAATACAATAAAAAATATTAAGTCATGAAATATTTCACTTAAATATAAGAATATTGCAGTGAGGTAGAAGATCATCTAAGTCTTCTAAAATTTCCAAACGTTTTCTATTCAATGTTCTTTTTCTTTGCTTGCAAATGTTTTCCCACTCGTGGTTCACATGTTAATGGCCTGCATTCTAGTTATTTGACTGTTGTATCACTGTCAACATTATGATTATATACACTGTCAACAGCATTATATCCATCCCTTAGTCAAGATGCATCCTTCAGGGTATTGTTTGATCGCACTGATGTTTTTATGCCATTATTAAAACAGTGCTTGTGTGTGTTTTCTGATTAGTAGTCATTTCTTTCCCTATTGCTATTACCTTTAATCATCCTTTAACCAGCAATTAGTATTCTCTTAGCAATAATCTGCTTTGTTCCCAAAGAAAGAGGAACTAAAATGATGCCCAGCCTGCCTTTATCTTAAAAGTAAAGCGGAACAATTAAAGCCCATGTCCCTTTGCTCAGCGTTTGATCTCACACAAAGCTCACTCTCCCTCTCTGTGTTTTTTTTCCTTTGGGGAGGGGAATGTAACATGAAGGATAGTGATGGACCTCAAGCCAGGCGGTAACAGGCATGAGGCGGCTCTTGTTTTTGCTCAATCGGAGGCATTCTGCGTCACTGTTTGGACTATGGGCATGATTTATTTGTCTACACTGACCCGCGTCCCCTGCTTAATTACCCTGGGACAATCTCAGACAGAGCCTCTTGACACTGGCAGAAAGCCCAGCCACTTTGGCTCTTGGGACCAACTGTTGACCTGATGGCCAGGGAGGGGGTGATGGTTAAGGAGGGGACGATGGGTCACTGATATGCCCAGCATTCTGAAACCTGGCTCTCCGCAGTGTCCGGAGCCGTTGGCCCGCGGCCTCCCATTGCCCTAACAAGGCATTAAAATGGGACTGAGAGAGGTGAAAGCAGTGGCACTCTCAAGACACCTTAGATCATTGTAAATCATTGATTGAGAACAGCCAGTGTATGCTGTTACCTCAGCGACGCTCCACATCAACCACCCACTACCGCCATCATCCACATTAATCCATAACGATGACCAGCGAAGAGCTTTGAACTCTCAGAGACTGAGTTTTAAAAAGAATCAACTGAGTTCCATCCAAGGAAAGTAAACGGAAATTCATTTCACATATGAACATGGAGAGATCATTAAGATGTCTCATTTGCAGGGGATGTCATACAACTACACAATGTGAGCTAAAGCAAACTAATTACCGGGAAAGTTGTAACTGGAAAGTAAACATTTAAAAACACAGCATGAGACTCCTGACTACATTTAAGGTGTTTTCTCTTCTCTCATCTAGCTGGATTTTTATATACTTTGGCAATAGTGAGATTCCTATATAAATATGCATAGAAAATGAAATCAAAACAGCGGGTTGGACTGAAAAAAAAGAAAAAATAAAATAAGATCATCACAATGGATGCAGGCAGGCAATAGGTTTTAAACTTATAATCTGCATATTTTTCTAAAATGTAAAAAAAAAAAAAAAATTTGTCACTTCTGTATTATTGGTAGAACGTGCATAGTGCATGACACATTCAGTTTTCTGACATCTGACATTTTCTCTCTAATCTCACATAGGTTTTGCCTGCATCTTCTATATAATCTTTAAATATAAATATTATATATTCAAAATATATTGTGTTATATATGTATTTTCATTTTTAAATATTTATATCTATATCTATATTATAATTCATTTAGTATATCCCTGTATTAAATTTCTTTACATTACTCCTTTGAAAAAAAAAAAAAGCTTGTAGCATAAGGGAAATAACCAAACATTTACTGATTTACTTTTTAGGTTTGATGTAAGTATGTCTACTCTTTTCAGAATTGCACTTAAGACACATGTCACTTCATGATACTTCTTCCTGTGAGAATTAAGACAAACAGATTGATGCTCGAGTTCCTTTCTCGAGTACACTCCATAAAGTGGTCAAGGGCCATTGAGTGATACCCCGATTCTGTTCTGATGTGAACAAAGCTCAGGGCTCGACTGCTGGACCAAGGCCCCTACGGCGCCACACCCCCCCATCCACACACCGGCCCCTTCATGCACACACACCCCCTTACACACAGTTACCTAGGAACCTGTGCCTGTGGGGCTGAGTAATGCTCCTGTACAAAGAAAGTGACAGCAGAAGTGTGGAGAGAGTGATGGGATGTCCCACTGGCCGCGCTTCTGTCCTTCGCTCTCAAACACGCCCCCTCTTTCCTTTTCCGCTCACTAGCGCCTGCAGGAGGAAGCACTCAGTACTGCATCCACCTTGTCTCTAGTGACTAGATGAGCGTACATGTAAAAGTACACAAGTGAATAGATAATAACAAAGCAAAAACAAGTAAAGCTCATACTTCCTCAATCCTATTTTAAACACAACACTGACATACAGCATATTCTAAAACCTCCAACTATTACACACAGACACACACACACACTAACTGCCCCCACCTCCTCCATACCGAGCATAAGGAGCCCGCTGGGCAGAAGCGCCACTCTCTCTCCAGGGAAAGGCAGCCCTCTGCACGGGGGCCTCTTTGTCATGCGGCCCCTGGCCCCTGGCCTGGAGAAGTGGCTTGCTTCACACTGCACGCCTACTCCATGTCTGCACTTCCCTTTGTCTCCACTGAAAGCTGGAAGGCTCACTGAAAAATATGAGAGCATGTTGCTTCAGTGTTACCGAGACACCATGTGATTTAAGTGCAAGTTCATCAGGGGACAACTGCTGAGGTCTGAGCCTCCTGAGTTTGCAGAACTGGAAATGAAAGCACTTTCCCAAGAGGACAGAATACAAGAAGATTAAAGGCTTGCAGGTGTAATGGCGTAAAGACATAATGGTAGGTAATGGTAAATATATCAGAACATATCAGAACACTCATTGATTAATGTGATGTTTTTCATCCCTTGGCTTGGCACATGAGAAAAGTTTGATTTTACAATAAATATTTAATAAGGAAAGAGAAAGGTGTCCATATTTATTGATCAACATTTCTGTTTTACAGCAAGATACTTAATGCTATACAATATAATGTTTTGCATATGTGATTGTAATGTGCTGAAATCAGCAGTATTATTTTAATCCATTTAATATAAACGCAATGAAAGACTTACATTTAGAATATCACAGGAGCTGTTTGTGGGACTGTTGCTCTGAATCACGCCCAGAAACAACCACTTCCTTATTAACTCGAGTAATTCTCACAAGCTTTCTCCAGTCAGCACAGGTTTAACCCGAAACCACCCACTGCCCTCATTTCATGCACTGTAGCTTGTGTATTTTTATGATCTTTAACATTTTTCCTTCCAGAAGAGAGAAGCGAGACACCAAACAATATAAAATGGCAGCATTAAACAAACTTAAGTGAAGTTCCATAAACTTACAAAACTTGTAAAGACACTTGCTGCATCATCTCCCGTCTCAAATTAAAATCTAAAAGGTTCGGCATGTGCTCACATTAACTCAAATAAATCCAATGTAATGACTACATGATGCCAAATGATTCCAGCAAAACCTTTCATTTTCTGATCACAAACAAAACTGGTTTAAATATTAAAAACATTTAATGAAGTACTATGTAAAAGTCCTAGGCATCATAATATTTTATTTAAATTTTGTCTTTTGTTTATGTCATTTTCGTTTTACTGTGTGGTGAAAAAGAGCAATTTTTAGGTTTCAAACATTCATTTTCCAAACATTTCATGTTACAGAGAAATGAGAACATTACATATTAAACAATAGATGGAGGATGTTGGGGATCAACCTGCAGAAACAGAAACATGGGCCTCAGCCAAGAAGAAGCTTAACCAAGATGCTTGGAAAAACATACCAACTAATGCAACAAAATTGAATAATTAAGAACTACAAATCACATAACATTAACAAATAATGGCCAAAACCATGTATCACGTCCTCAGGATATTCAGTACCATATCCAGAAATTTTAACTGGGGTTCCTGCCTCGCATTCCTGGACTCCTTTAATACTTCTTATATTATTTTAAATCCCAATACTACATCATCCTTTACTCTTTTCACTACTTAACTCTCTGTTCATTTTTTTTCTTTTACATATACTCTGCCTTTGCCTTTTTTTGAGGGGAAAATATTAGCATACATATCATACGATATGCAGAAAATAATCAAGTTAATAGGCTAATCAAGAACCAATTTGCTAAAACAAATAAATAAATAATAAATATATAGTGATGTCTGAGGTAATTAAATCAGTTGACATGATTTTTTTTTTTAAATTAGGAATGTGAAAATGTATCATGTCAAGGTATGTACATTATTGATTTACTCATTCTTCTTCAATAAATACTTTGTCAGGGTCACAGTGGATCCGGAGCCTATCCTGGGAACACTGGGTGCCAGTAACTTAAAAAATAACTTAAACAAGCAACCAATGAAAGTTTACTTCATTTAACCAGGGACAAAATGCATTTAATCAATTTGCTGAATTCAGTTATAAAATATTGCAAGGATTCGCTGCCATAATCATTATTGTGCAAAATTTTCAAATGCAGTACACACATAGAATCGCTTTTTCTCAGTTGGCTGCATAAAACACACAATGTAGTTACCTTATTAAAGAATGAAATGCTGCATTTATCAGATTAGAAGTAAATGTAACCCAATGCCGTATGTTTAGGTAGGCTTTACATAATTCAACTTGATGAGTTTGACACACTAAATTTGGTTCAACTTTACTCATTATAGCATGGGGTTAAATTTACTCACAGTAACGGATTCCAGTTGCTGGCTCAATATTTCTGGGTAAATCATTCATTCATCTTCAGTAGTGTTCAGGGTGACAGCTGATCTGGAGCCCATCCCGGGAACACTGGGGCAAAGCAGGGATTCACCCAGAATGGGACACCAGTCTATCGCAGGGCACCATGCACACACACATTCACACACTCATAGCTCATACACCTACTGGCATCTCTTTTGGGAGGAAATCCACATGGCCACAGTGATGCCCCCCCTTTTTGTTTGTTTTTTTTGGGGGGTAAAATCATATAGCTTATTTGTGTACATGTCAGTGTATTGCTACATAAAGCCATAATCGCTTTTTAGGGTGTAAGAACAACCCCAGATGAAAGTTTCTTAAATATACTCAACTAAATAATTGCATTAATTCCGTCTGGGGTTGTTCTTATACTCAAAAATGTGATTATGGCCTTGTGTAGCTTTTACATATTGATATAATGTCAATGTTGCTGTAGTCAATTAAGTCGTAAATGTATGTATTCCTATTTAATGAATTAAAATAAACCTGCCATTTTACTATTTAACTACTTTTTGTCGAACTTACATATTTTACTTAAGTCGACATTCTTCCCTTGATCTAAATACATTGATCTATGAATTATTTTTTCTTTTAGTGTACCTTAATTATTGATCTAAACATGATGAGCATAAAAATGTGAATTAAATTAAAATTAAAATGTAGTACATTTCTCAAAGTGTATATATTACTGTTACAAATTGAGTAACCTTGTAAATTTTACCCAATATTACACACTTCACACAAGAACTCATTCATGTATGTAAAGTTTATATGATTTATTTTTCTTGTGATTTACAGCTGGAGAAGTCATTTTTACAGTGCATTTGACATGTGCTGTCTCAAGTCAAAACTTAATATTTGGCATTCTTTGCATGTCTCTAAATGTTACAGCATCCATGAATGCCATATGAAATGTAATCACTGTAAAGTCCTCTACCAGTGTTATGGTGTATTTGAAGTTACATAGTTTCACAAAAGGACTGTTCAGACCGGTAGAGATTATGCCTTACACTTTAAAAAAAAAAGAATATATAATGTTTGTTTTGATAAAGGATTGCAGACTTACTGCAAAAGGCTTTTAATGACTTAAAATGAAGATTTAGTGGATACCACAGATATCCTGACAAAGGCAATGATGGCCCCTTGTCATCTTGTAACATTAGTGTTACCTTTAACTTTAAAAGTGAGAAGTGTATATCTTCTCTGCCTCGCATTGCTGTGGTAGAACAAGCAGCATCTACCACATACCATGCTTGATGCGGCAGTTTATTAATTTCTTCTATACATATTTTTTCTTTTACAAAAATAAACTGCACAGTGGACAGTGAGTCTGCTGTTTTGGCATTGTTTTCTAGGTGTTCATTAGAGATTTGTATGGGTGGTTTGCACTTCAAAATGGGATGTACTGAAGTGATATACTGACTTGCTTTTGATTTTTCCTAATTTTTATGTTGAAGTAATGTCGCATGACCATTGCACTTGGCATTTTTTTCCACTTTAAAGACTGTATATAAACGTGACATGGATAAAAATCCATGTATACACATAAAGCCATCAGCACCCTAGGAAATAAATTCAGCATAGACGTGAGAGTTTTGAATCTTTGCTGCCATCTAGTGTCAAGTGTTGCTTTTTTTGTAGTGATTTTTTTTTTTAGTACATTTAACTACATTTTCACAGGTAGTCAATATAAAAACCTTATTACTCCTAGCAAATGGTGTTTGCATGGTGGACTGGCATCACATCCAGGGTACATTGCCACCTTGTGTCCAGTGTTCCTGGGATAAGCTCATTACCCTGCCCAGGATAAAGTGGTTATTTAAGATGAATGAATGAATTAACTTTTTACTAATTAAGTTACTATTTCCTGAAGAACCAAAATTCTTTGTGAGAAAATGAACTTTCATTAATGGCAACACCAGTGACATATATAAGTGTAGTTCTATGAATCCTATATAACCACCAGGTGGGTTATACTTACCTAAATACCCGCGTGGCTGTGTGGTGATGTATGATGCAGTATTTGCTATCAATTTCAGCTATCATTCATTAGGACCTTCTTGCTGAGTGGTGTTTTGAATGGCTATTCTTTTGTTTGTTTGTTTGTTCGTTCGTTCATTCATTCATTATATATAGCCTTTCTAACACTCAAGGTTGCTTTACAAAGTATGTAACATATATAATAAGTAAAAAACAAAAGAAAACACTGCCACCACACCATTGTACAGTCCTGACAGATGAATTGTATTCAGTGAGGCCTGTTGTGGGAGTGAAAACGTTTTCTGAGAGGACCAGCACATTTGAGTGTAACACTCAGGACTCAGGAGAAGAGTGAGGCTGCATTTGTGGAGGTTTATTACAACAGAGCAAAGTCCACAATCCAAAATACGCAATCCAATAATCCAGGCCAAAGAAGTCAAAACGTAGAGAAGACAAAACACAGTCCAAAGGGCAAATTCAAGGAGTAAATTGTAAAGCAGGGCAAAGGTCTAGAAGCATGGCTAGGCAAACACTGGAATAAGGCCCAGAACTTATGCATGTGAAATGAGGCAAGGCTTCGCATTGTGCAGGTGTGTGAACAGTCCTTATATACTCTGAGAATAGGAAGTGTTAGAATTTAGGCAAGGGGGACCTCTGCTGGCATGAAGGAGACATGACCTGAACTTATGTTACATGGAGAAACAGCAAGAACATCCTCAGAGTCAGATGAACCGCCCTCAATTCCAGCTGGTTGATGTGTTCTCAGTGAACCTAGCCTTATGCTAATGAACTGTGTGAGCTCTTTAGTGTAACACAGCTTTTCTCTTAGCTGACCATGAGTGGATGGGTGGATGTGTTCTCGATGGCCTGCTCCTTATTTGGGGCACACAGCAGACTGTTTGAAAATGGCAGTATCCTAATGCCAGTCACCACCAGATACCAATCACCACCAATAATATTTTTACCTGTGAACTTTATATCATTGCTAGTAATAATATTATTAGTATTATTACATTATTTATACTCAGCCGAAACAAGCCCATACTGTAGAAATTGTGAAAATGCAAAAAAAATACCCTTTGCACTAAAATAAAACAAAATGTTATTAGCAAGAACTGAATTTTTTGCTTGTAAATTTTAGTTTCGTGCATTTTTTTCTAGTCAGCAAGTTCCCAGGTTTCAGTCTTATTTCCTCATTTCCAGTTTTTGACCTTAAATTATTGTAATAATAATAATTCTCAACACCAAATAGTACAGTGAAGAGCAGAATGCCAGAAAACTACCCATGGATAGATTCCTCACTGTTATTTGACTCATAATTGGTTTCATCTGAAACCAATTAAAATAAGAGTGGAAAGTACATGCCATAAATAAGTATGAAGAAAACAAAACTAAATGATTTTTACCCCTTAGCTTTTCTCAAGCTGGATCTGCCACAAAGAGGTCCAGCTTTCTTTCCCATATTGCAGGAAAAGATATTCAGTATTTGTGAGATTCATGGGATTAATCTTTTTTTTTTTAAATCATACACTAATTCCCAGAAGGCTTTTAATAGCATTTTAGATATGGAACTATATGAATGATCATTACAGCAATATATTCAAATATATTAACAGTTTAAAAGCCCATGTGCTGATACAGTATGAAGGACATCCAACTGTTTTTCAAATTATGAAGCTACTTAGATCAAACCATGCCATTATCCCAGTAAGGTGCATGCCAGAGAAATCTTATAAACTCTTATTAACTCTTTTTAATGTTCAATGTTTTCTGAGATAACTGACTCCGTGACTAATTATTCATATGAATGTATTTGTATGTATTTGAATGTATTATTCATTGAATCTATTCAAAGGGCACATGTAGCCAGTATAGGCATAGGTAATGGCTCATATTCATGTTTATATATAATAGTTTGTAGGGCTGTAGGACTCAAGTCCAGTCTTCAGACATTATCTATATTGATTTGGACTTGTCTTGGCATTATTGGCATTTGTACTTGGATTTGTACTTGGACTTGTCTCAGTCTTGGGCATTGGTCTCACTAAATATGGCCTTGGTTGTCTTTACTTTTGGATTTGCAAGACGTAATTACTTCTTCTAGAAAACACAGACTAATCATTGGCGCAGTGCACGACTGAAGCCAACTAGCTGAAGTAAAGGCTTGGCCTCAAAAAGGGTTTGATGGTTTTCAGTCTCAATCTTGATTCAGCCTTGCTTTCATATGGACTCAGTCTTGCTTTGACCTCAACTCGCTTAAGACTTGGTCTTGACTCTATCTGAGCTAGTCACGGTTTTGGACTTAACTTGGACTTGATTATGGTGGTCTTGTCTACAGCCTTATTAGTTTGTTTTGATAGCCTTTAAAAGAGGACAGTGTTGAATTGGAACCGAATTGTATAATCAAAACTCAGGAAACATTATAAGTTAAGAACTAATTTGATGTTAAGAAAAGTGACAACACAGTGGTAGCATTGCTGCCTCACAGCTCCAGGGTTCCTGTCATGGTTCGATCATGGTTATGGTCTTTGTAATTTATTATCTTCATCTCATGTTCATATGGGCTTCCTCCAGGTTCTTTGGTCTCCTTCTTCTGCAAGTCTACCATGGAGGTGGCCTGGCTATACTAAATTGTCCCTATGTGTGAATGAGTGTATGCATGATAAACTGTGATGGACTGGCTTCCCATTCAGGATGTATTCCCAATAACTCCCAGTGTTCCCAGGATTGCCTACAGAATAACCATCCTACAACAGCCCTAACACAAAGATCCTGGATAGCCAGTACAACACTGTATTAGATGGCTTGTTCACAGCTAGAACTAGTTTCACTTTGATTCAGTCACCCTTTGAAAGGAATAGCAAAAAGTACCTGTAGGTTTTAGACCCCTTGGGATTGCCCAGGGCCATGGGCAGCAAAACAATTATTCTGGTACAGGACCCTTGTTGTATATATCCCAGAACAGAAACATGAACAGTGAACAGTTTAAGGTGTATAGACAGAGGGAAATTTGGTATAACCATAACATTACTTTGGTTACAAAGATCTGACAGTTTGCATATCTATCTTGGGTATTTGTCTATATTCCACAATGCCGATGATATAAAATTTGGGGGGGTTTCTCTCCCATAAGAAGTGACATGCAACAATGTGTATAAATACTTAAAAATAGTTAATGTGACAGCTGGGGTGGGATTAGTTGTCACCTTTTTATTAGGAAATCCAACAAAATTCCCCACATCTGTAAGTATTCCTCCAAACGCTATGTGATATCGGTTTGAGGAAATGTAATTGAATTCAGTACAAACACCACCAGTTTTCTAAGGTGTGTATGGAACAGCAGACTTACATGATGGCGTATTCTTGTTTTTACGTTGTGTTTTATTCCTTATTTAACACCATTCTTGTAACTTGCTACTACTTGGCTGCGATTACCAGCCATGTTTCCTGTATTTTGTTTTTCCAGTTCTCTGTTTCACACTGCCCCAAGTCATATTTCCTAGTAGTAGTTCTTGTTTTCTTATAATTCTTGTCCCCTCTGTGGATTTTGATGGTAATCATTGGAAATACCTGAATAAAAAAATGCAGAAAATGTGAAGTGGAAATTACTTCCTAACTCCTTGAAGGTGTTTCCTGCTGTTTCCCATACATTTTATGAGAATTGGTTAATTTTAGTGGAAAGGAAAGAAAATCAGACAATTTAGCATTCAAGACTTTTTTTTTTTTTTTTTTTTTTAAACACTTCTCTACTACAGAAAAAAAAAGAATGACATCATCATCAATGAAGGTAAGGATTCATATGCACTTGTTACACACATCCCTTTCTGAAATGCAATCCAGAGGTGGAAAAAGTACAGTCCTTAAGAAAGTATGGGTACTGTGTCAAAATTGAAAGCAGGACTATGGAGGCAAAAATCTGCATGAGTCAAAGCCAAAAAGTACCTAAATTTACGTAAACATACTCATGTTTTAAAGAGTGAAAAGTAAACATTTTTAACTGATGAAATAAGCTGACCACAAGTTCACCATGCCCAACCCTAGCTAGTTCGCTAAGCAGTTAGTCATAAGGGAAAATACTGCTAATTCAAACAAACCTAGCATTTCGCTTACTGGTTAGCTAATGTTTAATAATCCTTTTGGAATGAATGCTAATACACGTTAGCAACAAAATAAATAAATAAATAAAACTTATCTAGCTATCTAATTCAACAAGCAAATTTCCATAACTAGCTAGGTAATTAAACAAGCTAATGAACAAAATTTAACTAGCTAGCTAATTTAACTAGCTAGCTAATTTACAAACCTGTACTAGCTACTTTAACTAGCTACATTATACAAAAAAAATAACTAGCTTTAATTTACCAAACCTAAAGTTAACTTTATATACCTTTTTATTTATTCGTTTGATTTGATGGCGAATTTTAAAAGTAGTTGTGAAACGATAATATCTTACTAAGAAAAATAAGAGAAAAAATGGGGGAAGAAAAGAAGAATCGCATGGTTGAGATGTTTTGAGCACTTTGAAGGGTAAAATGAAAATACAAGGAGTAAATTTTATTATTATTATTATCATTATTGAAAATGTACCCGAGTAACAGCACAAGTATTTCAATAATACTTCTTCCAGAATAGCACTAATGTACAGTAAGTACAATTACTCAAGTATTTTTCATCTTAGCATTTGTTTCAGCTCGTGACCAGCAGTATGAATTTTATTTTATTTAATCACTGTTATTTTACAACTAGTCAATGTAATTATTATTATTATTATTATTATTATTATTAAAAGTGATTATAATAAATCATCAACTATTAGAAACTGATCATTTTAATGTCATTAAGGACCTGTAACAGCATTAATCCCTGCAGTGAGGGTTAAAAAGGCAGTTTTTCGAGTGTCCACTAGATGGTGCAGAAGCTCTTTTTGATGGAATCATGGGGATTTTGGGGAATCATACAGCAGTAAATGGTTTAATTTCCATGAATGAATTTTGTAAACCACTGTTTCCAGAATTCCAAACTGGAGATCCCATGTCTCTGACCAACCCAGTGTAACATCCCTTTGTTATACCTTGGCTAATAATCTAGTCTTTAATTAGCTGGTTTTCCTGTTAAACCTAATGAAAAACAGCTACTAACATAGAAGTGACATACTAAATATAAATATCCAGCCATTATTTATCATAAATGGACCTGTTATCATTTCAATCTAACCATAAGGAGAAAATAATAGAGAAGGCTAGGCTGTGGAAAAACTTTTCTGCACCTCATAATGTTTTCTTTTCATGTCTGTCTGAGAATAACTCTGGGGAAGTTCCCCTTGACTAAAGTGAATGAAAAAAAAAGTTTTAGGTGATTGATGTGAATCATAGGTAGGGTTATATCCATTATGAGTGTTGCGTGGTACATTACATGAGGCTATATGGCATGAGAATATGAGAGATGTCCATGAAGACCCCTGTTAAAAAGGATTTTGGCAAAAGGTACAGGACAGTGAATGCTTTATAGATGCCTGTGTGTGAAGACTGAAACTGGATGGTATGTACATGTAGATTTCCACTCACACACACACACACACACACACACACAATCATAGCAGAAAAGTACACATGAAGATGCAGAGTGGAGGATTGTGTGAAGCTTTAGTACAACAAAACTTTTGCAAAAGGTTTTTTTTTTTTTAAATGAAACTCTGGCCTAGCACAAATAGTGGGAACAGATGTGATATTCTCATTAAATTTACAGATATTCAGATCGCAGGCTTATGTTTTCATGTTTCACCATAATACAAAGACTGTAGGTGTTTGTAAATGGTAGAGTAGGAAATTTGCCTAAATGCTTATAATATCAGAAGTCAAAAAAGTCCATCTGTCGATTTCTTAGGACAGTGAAATGTTCTTACAGTAATTTCTCCAGAGGAGTATAAAGAGATGGACTTTCCTATGAATCAAATAGATTAGAATTGTTTTCAGTGAAAATGAAGCTTCTGATTTACACAACTGCTTAACCCATTATAGCACCATACAATCACTATACATTATAGCATCAATACAATCAGTCAGTAAGACTGCGGTTCTAACAGGGATTTATGGTTTATTCCTCTCACAATCATTTGTGCATAAGTAAAAAAGATTAGAACATAACATTAAGATATTTTTGTACTGCATGGTGTGATAGTTTATAACATTGAGCCTTAAAGTAGGGTCTGGGAAGGACCTGTGAAGCATAGCCACGGGGGCCATGATTTTGTTACATTGGTGTAAATCACAATCTGCTATTACTGAGGTCTTTTTAGTCTGTTTAACTGGTTCCTTGAATTGAACGTATTTAATTCAAACCTTAATAACTCATAAACAAGTCAGTCTATATATATATATATATATATATATATATATATATATATATATATATATATATATATACATACATACACACACACACACACACACACACGCACACACACCACACACATACACACATAATATATAGGCATATTATATATGTGTGTGTGTGTGTGTGTGTGTGTATATATATATATATACACACACATACACACACAAATAAAAATCAGGATCTGTAATGTGTCCTGTACATGGATAGTTCAGGAATAGATGGCTATACGTTTCCAATAAATAGACTAAGTGTTAAATTACACTTTTGTAAATGTTCATGAAACCTGTAATGAGAGTAGTACTGGAATTTATTTTGCAGGTAAAGGGGTCCCTGACAACAAATGTTTTGAGAACCCCTGGTTTATATCTCACCATTATGATCTTGAACTTGAACAATTACACTAAAGTCAGTGAATAAAGATCATTTTCTGCCAGTCACTGGACAAAAGGATCTTTGATAATCGGGTAAAAATACAATACTGGTAGGACTTGTTGACTAACAGCTCGTTGAACAACACCTGTGAGCTCAGAACACTAAACTACAATACAAGATGCTTTAAACAATAGGCCTGTGTGTGTGTGTGTGTGTGTGTGTCACGCATCTGCATTCTTGTGATTGCAGTGTATGATTAGTCCCTCGTATCGTGTATGCTTTGAAATATTATATTTAAAAAGCGAAACTGGGATAACAATAGTAATAGGACACGCCCACAGACGTCGACCAGCGTGGCTAAATTAGCGGCGTCATCGCGTCACTGATTCGAACGCAACGTCATCACGCTAGAATGAATGCCGTACGGGTTTAAGCTGAAGTAATTCGTTGTATGATAGGTTGTGAAAGTGGAAAGTACCTCCTCGGAAATCCCCTTTGGCATTTCCTTATTGACATCAATTCGATGTCGTTTTCGACTAGCTTAAGTCCTACACTGTGTTTTTTTTTGAACGCCTAGAATGTGCGCTTTGGTGAACGAGGCTGCGTTGGTTGGGTTTGAAGGCGCCATGGACTGCTAGGCTTCTCGGGGCTACACTGATTCCAGCAGCAGCAGCAGGCGGCGGAGGACCGGGGCATCTTATGGGCTTTGTTGGTGGATACCGACATATTGAACAGGTAACAGTTGTGCGCGTTCAGGCGTCGCGCGCTCCCCTCGCGCTCTTTTGTGTGCTGAATGACACAGGACAAAATGGGGTTCATTACAAACGCGTCTTTAAACGACAGCTCAGTCTGGCAGGTTGTGGGTTGTGTCTGAATGAATGCCACGGTTTTGACAGCCATTGTTTGCGAAAATGTCCCTTAGTCCGAATTACTAGAAGCATCAAGCGAGGCAAAGGCCTCCAATATTTTACGTCTGGTGGTGAAAGTGGGCTCATTTTAGTGTGTGACAGCGTTGCATTGTCTCTGACGGCTTTATCGGATGAATTACGTAATTGGAGCGTCAGGCGGCTCGAGCGCAAAGCCGCATCGGCCCTCTCTCTCTCTCTCTCTCTCTATTGTGCCTGTGTGTGCTCTGACAGACAACACTCCCCCGCGTGTGTTTTTATTGTCTCTTTAACGGCATTCTGGTGAATTTGTCTCTTCACCACATGCAGGGTGTTCTGTAGGAGATCCTACTGGAGCAAGTTGTCCTCACACTACCTCAGACAAGTCAGGCCTAAATGGTGCTCTTGCAAGTTAGTCTTCCCAATTCCAGTCCACATCTGCCAGGTCCCATGACTTGTCCTTGTCCTCATGCCTGATGATCTCACCATTGAGTTACTTATTGCAAGGAAAGCATGCTGCCATCTTATTCACATGACACAGTGCTAGTATCCTGTAATAAGTTTGGTCTAGAGAATTATGGTAGAATTATCATTATAAGGATGGTACCCAGTTCGTAACAGTGGGCCTTTGTCATCTCTTCCAAGTACAAGGTGCACCACAAGTAATGATTGGTCAAACACATTGGCCAGCCCATATTAAAACAAAACCTTTGTTTTGGTCTTTTTCCCACAGAGCTAAACTGGTTTCCCGTTCCTTTCCCAAGAGAACACAATGTCACAGGGCCAAAACTTCCTGCCCAAGTTCCTGTTTGTGAGTAACCTCCTGAAGGCCATGAAGATCCGAGAGCGCGTGCCCCATGATGTCGTAAAGCCGTCAGCCAGTGGCGGAAGGCTTCACCATCTTCGTGGCATGCACCGCTACACGCTGGAAATGATCCGGATGAGCCAGTTCCCGCAGGCCTTCCGTGAGATCATCCAGTCGGCCATCTTGGACCGGGCTATGCAGACCTCACTGGAGCAGGAGAAGAGGCTCAACTGGTGCCGTGAGGTCAAGAAGCTGGTGCCACTCCGAACAAATGGTAACACCTTCCCTTTAGTTCACCTCAAAACTTGGGTTGGCCTTAAATGATTCCTTTTGGTTAACAGTAATTCCTTAACTTCCTTCACAATTACGGTTTGTGTGTAAAAGAGATCGAAAGATGTTTTTAAAAAGGCCAAACGACCAATTTAATGACTTTCTTCTAAGAAGAATTGATTTCTATATCATGTAGAAGTTTTCTCAAAATAGCAGGATGTAATGTTGGCCTTTATTTATTTATTTATTTATTTATTTATTTTGATGGACAGATAAGGCCTAATTGTTGACCATTACATGCTTGTTTTTCCTGGTCATCTGTGTTTTAAGTTCTATCTGAGATGAATGTTGTTCAGTCCAGGACTGAATCATTGAAGCTTTCAATGGAAACACTCTGAACCTCTGGTAAGAACTGGGGCAAGATCAAAGGGTTAATAGTCATGGAAAGCTGCCGTTCTACTGCTGCATGAGCATATCAGAACTGACGGGAAAATCCTAAACTGTCACAGTGACGTCCCCCTGCCATCCCTCTTCATTCTTTCAAGAGATTTGATCTAGGGGTCTTTCCTGATTCATCATTCATAGTGAGGTCTTTATGAGCTGAACATGTCCACTGTTAACCCAAGGTCAGGCTACATTGCTGACACTGGATAAGTAATGCTTCAACCCCAATCTTTGGAGTTCTGGACTTTTCCTCCAGTGTGTTGTATTGTCATTTTAACAAATGTAGCAAATCTATTTTCATCATCTTTCTCAGAATCTTTTATTAGTATTGGCATTATGGATCCGTTTACACTTCCTTTACTTTTTGGCCGTTTTTGTGCTTCCTCCATAGTTGTTTGGTTTATGTTAGTTGACATTTATGGTATGGTTTATGGTTGTTGAGATATATCCTACACATTGTAGTGTACTTACTACCAGAGAGATTTGGACTCAACACAGCCTTTGCATTAATTAATCTAGGATATGAATGTGCTAGATTTGAAGGTTCTGCTTATTAGTAAAATTAATCCCATCAGGTGACACTGGGACAAGGGCGAGGACAGCAGGACAGTCCATGCTAGTGGCCGCAAAGCTGACTCGTTTTATTTGGTGTCCATGTTCAGCTGAAGCTGAAATAGTGATCCATGCTGATAAGGATGTGGTCTGGGTATTTCCAAAATGTCCACTCCATGTGTTTCATATCAGTTTTCCCTCTTCGTTAGGCGTCATTTATTCATTGAGGTTGTGCATACCCATGTATGGGTAGTTTTTTTGGGGGAATTGGATGTAGTGTTCATGACAGTTCTGGCAATGTTTCTACCGTCATAAAGAGAAGATATTTCTTAATGCTGTGTAACACATTGGTGTCATTGGTAATGTAAAATCTTTAGATTGAGTGGCTAGTCATGTAGAACATGTCTCAAACTGAGAGGAAAGTTTTTGCCCTTGAGCTGTAGAAAGACAGTATTCTGAAATATTCTAAAATTGGAAAAGAAAAAAAAGAGGCAGCTTCTCAACATGCCTTATTTGGGTGGAACACATCTGTGAAGATACTGTATGTTTTGACCCATTACACCTTAGTTTATAATAAACTTTTAACCATTTAACAACTAAAACTGAGTTGTAAAAAAAAAAAAAAAAAAAATGTTGCCTGGATCACTAGTTTGGCCAGAAAACCCTCTACTTTGTTCCTTGCTTGAGTTGGACATGTGTACAGACTTCATCATGGATTTGAAAAGAACCCAAGGAGACTCCTATTGTGATACTGGAAGTTTAGTGAGCAGGCAGACATTCCTACTGAATGAAGTCCCTCCCCTTTGGAAAGTCCAGCCACTCTGCTGTCTCAAGAGCTGAGCAGGGGAAGAAAAGGCTGCAGTGCCTGCCTCGCGGCACTTAATCAGAGCAAATCGCTTGCAGGGGAATTTCCTCGCTGTTGTGTTATAGCCTTGTTTTAGAACAGCTTGTTACTGGGACCCACACCAGTTGCACAACCTCGAAAAAACCCAGAGTCCTTCAATGGAATCTAGTTCTTTTGCTAATAGGAGAGTAATATAATGCATCTTTGAAATACTTAACCTGGCCTTATATATATATACACACAACCTTTTTAAATTTTTTTTATTTATATATATATATAAGATTTGACTCAGGCCACTTTAGTTAGGTCTGTAACAAAGTTTTTATTCTCAAAGTCAAATGTACATCATTGGAACTGCAAGACTATTCATAGAATTTATAGTATTTATAACATTATAATAATATTAATAATTTATAGATTGTGTGTATATGGATGTTTTGTATTGCTGTGCTAGTGATTTTATTGAAATAATTATCTCTGCTTTTGTCAAGGATTATATCCAAATGAAAGTGTGAAGGTTTAACCGTTTAAAAAGGTTGAACTATCCCCAACAAATTAACTTCATAATATGATTCTTAAGTAATTGTGTGTCAGTGTTTTATTGAAGGCGGTATACTTTGAAGCGCATGTGTTTTAGCAACTCTAGTGCCAGGTCTAACAACTTGTAAAATGCAATACACTAGTGCTCCATGGATTATACATACCTTTTCTTCTATAGGTGCTATGACGAGTGTCATTTCTGTACTTTTTGAGATTTCTGTAAGGCTTATTTCCTCTTTTAAAAGATATATGGCCGTCTGTAATAGATACCTCTTAACTGTTCTAGCAGCATGTTGGAAATTCCCCAGTTCTTTTTTTGTCACGCTGCCTGACTAAACACCTAACCATATCTCTTCTGGCACCAAAATTCTTTTTTAGCAGCAAAGCCAAAAGTGCACAGATATCTGCTATACCCCATATAACTAAACGTCTGATGCTTTTTACATCACATCTCAGAACATATTTGCTTCTCTCTTGGCTTTTAGCCTTTGGGTTTTTTTTGTTTTTTTTTTGTTAAAGGAAAAAAATACCCTTTTGAGCTTGTGGAGGCGGCCTAGAAAAGAGAGCATTCAAACCGGAACTGCAAGTCAGTCTGCAGCACACACACTCAACTCTGCCCTTTTTGCTCCCTTTGATTCTTGTCAGATCAAACTTGAGTGTTTTGTGCAGTTCTGATGGAAGGGTGAGAACTCAGAAACGTGTAATGATTTTTTTCTTTAGATTTATAACAGCGCCAAAGACCTAATAAGCAGTCCTAAAAACTGCATGCTTAAAGGCATCATTGCATTTGTAAAGTTTAGTGTTTGTGTTTAAAGGCATTCTCATCAACCCACGCTTATTCTTCAGACGAAGCATTCAAGTCATGCTCTTTATTTGTTTTGTCTAGGTGATGGGAATTGCCTGCTCCATGCAGCTTCACAGTACATGCTGGGTGTGCAGGACACAGACCTGGTCCTGCGTAAGGCCCTTTACGCCGTGCTCAAAGAGACAGACACCAGTAATTTCAGGGCACGCTTTCAAACAGAGCTGCTACACTCCCAGGAGTTCACCCAGACCGGTCTGCGCTACAGCACCAAGGTGACTGCATACATACATACTACTACAAAATGCTTGCCAAATGCCAAGCCACAGAAATGTAACAGTGGACAAAATGGAGGCATGTGGTTTGTCCTTGAGAGCCGGTGATATTTAATATGTGTGCCTACATACTATTAAAATATGAAAGAGAAAAAAATTGGTTCTAAGCTACTTGTTTATCAAAGTAGAAGAAAAACCATAGCTACAGTTTGTCTACATGCTCGTGAGTGCAGTGTGATTTTTGCATGGTAAATTTTAGTCAAGGCGTGCCTGGGGTTTCAGATTACTACAGCAGTGGATTTGTGGGTCATGTGAAATTTTTTTATCCCTTTTGTTTTTCAGAACTGGGAAGAGGAATGGGAGAAGATAGTTGATATGGCGTCTCCTGTGGCCAGCAGCAATGGCCTACAGTTTGACTCCCTGGAAGACATCCATATTTTTGTGCTGTCAAATATCCTGCGCAGGCCAATTATTGTAATTGCAGGTGTGATTATTGTCTCAAGAGAATTTGGTGCTTACGTATCAATTCGTTAATTTGCCCCTAACACCTGTCCTTGCTCGGCTTCTACACAGTAACTTGAACTCATTTTTCTGTATCTACAGATCAAGTGCTGAGGAGTATGAAGTCTGGCTCCTCTTTTTCACCCCTCAATGTAGGAGGCATTTACCTGCCTCTTCACTGGCCTCCAGGAGAGTGCTACAAGTATCCCATAGTGCTCGGCTATGACTCACAACACTTTGCCCCCCTAATCACAATCAAAGACAGCGGCCCAGGTACATCCCAGACTTGGTTAACCTATTTTCTTTACTGTATCAAATGTTGTTTCTTTTATGTTTTAAATGTTTTTTTAATTATATCCTGTTCTTTTTCAGAGTTTCGAGCCCTACCATTGATCAACCCAGGAAGGGGAGGCTTTGAGGAGCTGCGCATCCACTTCTTGACAGAGAAGGAGCAGCAACAGAAGGAGCGGCTGCTAAATGAATATCTGATGCTCATGGAGATCCCTGTCATTGGCCTGGGTTATGACCCCACGCAGATTATCAGGGCAGCCCGGTACGAACCACATTAGCAGCACTAATGATTCCATTAGACTTGTAGATTTTGAAGCAACACAAGATGTAACCTGCAGTTGAGGTTCTGTGCTAGTGACTGGAAGGTTGTGAGTTTAAATCTGCTGAAATGTAGAGCAGGGCCTTTAGGCCTCACATAAAAACTTAAGAAGTTTATAATTCATAATTAAAAGATGCATTTTGTTTAATTTGTTTGGTACCTGGGTAGTGTCCTCTTAACCATACATCACAATTTGCCTGTTGCTGACTTGATGGTCTAATAAGACTGTACCTCGTTTCCCCATCAGCCTCGATGAGGGCAATCTGCCTGAGGACATGAACCTGATGGAAGACTACCTGCAGCTGGTGAATCATGAGTATAAGCGGTGGCAGGAGGACAAAGATGCACTGTGGGCACCCACATCACAGCAGGCACCTCCTCCTTTCTCCGTCTCACAGTTGTCACTGATAGAGATCCGCTGTGCTACACCACGCTGCACCTTCTACGTCTCGGTGGACACACAGCCGCACTGCCACCAGTGCTTTGAAAAGCGGCGTGCCAGTGGTAAGCACGAGGCCGTTGCCAGCCGTCCCAATCGGACCAACCATGCCAACGCGCCATCTGAGCCAACGATCCCGAGTCCACGCTCAGCACCACCGACTGCACCCAGCCTGAGCCTGTACAGTGAGACACATGCCATGAAGTGTAAGACACCCGGCTGTCTGTTCACACTCAGTGTAGAGCATGATGGCTTGTGTGAACGCTGCTTCAATGCCCGTCAGGTGGGTAACGGGCAACCCCAGGGCCCTGCCCATGGCTGGGGACATGCTCAGTGGGGACCGAGCACCCGGGATAGAGAAAAAGATAGAGAAAGAGATACAGAACACTGCAGCGCATGTCGGCAGGAGGCCTTTCGGACATTCAATGGCCTTTGTCCGCCCTGCATGCAGAGGAGTGCTGTTGCCCAGCAGCAGGAGCCCAGAATGGACATGCCAGCATGGGTGCCATCCAGGGAGCCGGAGCGCCCTGGTACCACTGGGCACACGTGGCACACACAGACAGCGCGCCAGTGCAAACGCTCGGGCTGCCAATTCTTCGGCACACCCGAGAAGTTAGGATTCTGTACCATTTGTTATGTGGACTATCAGACCAATCACCGTAAGTGGAAAAACCAGTCGACACACCTGTGATTAACAGTAAATGAAAGCTAGTTGAGCTTCTCAGCCTCTGCTGTCTTTGAGAGATAACAAATCTTAAATCTAGTCGTATAATCATACCACTGGTGCCTAAGAAGTAGTTTTAGTTTCATTAGGCATCATTGTGATCACAACACCCCTAGCTAACAAATACACTATAACAGCATGTTTGTGGCAAACACACAGCTGCATGAGAATAATTATATCCTGGTGGTGTTCTTAATGCAGAGGCAGCTCCAGCAGTGGTGCAGCCCAGACATACATCGGAGGCAGGTTTTCAGAATGTGCGGTGTCGTGGGCAGGGCTGTGGTGCCGTGGGCAAAGCCATGCTTGAGGGCTACTGCGACAAGTGCTACGTGAAGGAGCAGAGCGCCAGACTGACTGAAGCTGCTAGCAGAGGCTCCACTTCTCCTCCAGTCTTGGTGAGTTGCTCTGCTCTGTATCATTGCTCACTGACTATTTGTAGTGAAGGATTTACACCAAGCAGTGTTAATTCAAAGACAATGTTTTATCTGTCTGTTCGATGTGTCCAAATCCTAATAAGCCTTATTTATTTATTTGGTTGGTTTTGCTTACTTGCTTATTTACTCATTTATTCTTTGCTATCAGCGAGCACCCAAATCACGTCCAACGGCGACACTCAGCCAGGCCCAGTGCCGGCGCAGTGGCTGTAAGAACGTATCGCCTGGCTGCACGGACTTGTGCCCGGACTGCCTGAACCGTGGCGGGCAGCGTGAGGGCCGTCGTGCCCATGCACCCAAAGAGAAGAGCAAGCAGCGTTGTAGGACACAAGGCTGCGATCATTATGCCAACCAGGAAAAACAAGGCTACTGCAATGAGTGTGACCACTTCAAGCAGATATACCGGGGCTGACGCTACCAGTTTCCTTTTCCAAAGAGGGGACTAGAATCTTTGCACGCTGATGTGCGTGAATCCTCTCCTACACGGAATCCCACAGCTAACTGAGCCACCTGTTTTTGGGTGCCAGCAGTGGTGTAACACTGGCGATTTACCTCTCATGCAAAGTTTTGATCATTTTTCTATGTGAATAAGACAGAGATGGGGCTGTTGATATAAAGAAACTGATGATACACTGGCATCCAGTTGCATACATCTGTGCTATCTGTGATTTATATCAAACAGGGTAATAACATTGTAAACAGTTTGTACATTGCTGAGAAAATTTTGGGGTTGGGGGGGAAGCATCTTCAAAAGATTCATTTCCAATTGTGAGCTAAAAACAGTGAAATTTGACCAAAGTAACTTGCAGAATAATTATGACCAAGTTGATGTACATTGCCGCTGCAGACTGCAGTAAGCCTGTGGGGCCTGTAAGAAATACAGGAGACGCAGCAACAGGGTTTCAGAGGCCTCAGAAAACCAGTTTATTTCTTACAATGTAGGTTAAGTGCCAATGAGTGTTTGCAAAGCAGAGCTCCAGTTTTATTTTCTGCTGCACCATTTGATGTCTGCTGCCAAAATGGACCTGTTGCCTTTGAGATTTTTATTTATTTATTTATTTTTGTTATTTGTCATTGCTCACTTTTTGTGGCCTGCTCGTGCTTGAAATGATTATTCACCTGATTTCGCCTTGCTGGACTTTGTTTGGTCTGTTTATGTTTACTAGCTATGGCACTAGGTGATGTTGGATACATTCTGACATTTTCCCGTAGCTAAAAAAAGAAATTCCGAAGTGCAATAAAAACAGGTTCTCCATCACATCTTAACAGTGAACACTCGCTTGTGAAGAGAATTGCCACATCAAAGAAATAGCAACAGTTGTCAACAAGGAAGAACCGTGCATACCGTGACAGGATAGACTCCTGTATTTAAAAAAAAAAACAAAAAAAAAAAAACAAATCCACTCAAATCCGAAAGTAAACACACCCGTGTGTTGTGTACATCCTCTTTTAGAATTGTGAGTACCCAGTTTTATCTGCTTTTTTTTTCCTACAAGGGAGCTTCCTTCCCTTTACTTCTGACTTTACTTCTGCTACATTCACATGATGCCTCTATTGCATACATTCGGTATGCAAAAACATGTCCATTTGACTATTGCTCCCAATGCTTGCATGGAGATGAACATGGAAAAAGTTGCTGGCTAGTTTGGCAACAGTGAGAAACAACTACGTGCATAAGACATTTCCATTCTGACAGCTAATACAGTGTTGACGTACAAGAGCTAGAAATACGCAGGCCCCACATGCAGACGTGTGCTTTAGTCAAAAGATGCATTTGAGAACAATTCACAGTCCCATCATTAGTAGAAATTAAGGGTGTTGGCTCTTCAACTACTGAATCTGAATTCAGTTCAGATCACCAATTTGCACAGAACGTAATAAGCTGCTCTGGAATTAGTTGAGGTATTTCTGACTTACTTCTGACATAGTTACATTCCAACTGTAGACCTAGTTAAAAAAAAATACCATTTTTTTTTCTTTGTGGGTAGGGGGGATGTGTTTGGTATTTATTCACAATAAACATTATCTGTATTGTGTTACAACAATTATTTATATGTTGTTCTGGAATAAATTATTTTTAATAGGAAAAGTTAAATTGGCTTGGTGTCTGTCTTTTTTTTTTTTTTTTTTGGAAAAAGATAGGAAGAATGAGTCCCAAATGACTCCTCAGGCTCACACTCTGGACATGTGCACCAAATTTGGTCATGACTCCTATACCCTGTGTAGTGCACTACATATATAATTGGGAAATATTTGGTCCACAACCTTTTGGCAGTCCATTATCGGTCAGCTGAAAATCATCAGTGTGAGAACTATGATAAAATCTATAAAGAAGTGATACTCATGAATAGGTTTCGCTATTAAGCTTACAGTAAAGTGTGAAAAAGTGTCATAACCACTGACGGTAATTTGCTATAATGTTTTAGATATTGTGTAAACCACCGGTACAAAAAGGCAGAGGAAGTCGACACATAGTTGAAGTTGAAAGACAGGAACTATGCCATTTGTCTCAGGAAGTTTTGTGACCACGAATTACAACACGTCATTTGTGAGTTGTTGTTTTTTTTTTTTTTTTCTCTCCCTCTCTGTCTCTGGCATTTTTGTCGGTAATTTTTTTTGTCACTCTTTCGAATAATTCATTTGTGAAAGTCGACCCACACAGGCTTGTATGTGATGGGTAGGCAGGGCAGCAGCAGCCCCCTAGCTGCTTACTCACTGCTGGATGGAAAGCAGCTCAGAAGGAGGGGACATTCAGAGGAGGCGGGGGGAAGAACCGCCGTGTGCGTGGGTGCCACGCCTACCACCCGCCCACCACCTGCCTGCAAATTAGTGGGAATGTCTGAAAATAGCACAGCCACACAAAGATAAGCTAATGTTACATTTCTGCTTTATCTTGAGAACCTTTTGGCATCCGAAAAAAAAAATCAGTGAAAATATTTTACCTTCAGATACACATTTATTTCAGTAGCCCAAGTATAATCCTGGGTTCATAACATAAACAAAGTTTTTTTTTTTGTTGTTGTTTTTTTCCTTTCTATTTTTAGTTCCTGGTGGTGCAGTAAGTAGCATTACCGCCTCACAGCTCCAGGGTCCCCAGTTTGATCCTGCACTTGGGTTATTCTGTGTGGAGTTTGTGTGCATGTTCTTCTCCAGGTTCTCCAGTTTCCTACCACTGTCCAAAAACATGCCAGCTGGCTACACTAGATGATGCGCTACACTGGACTGCCATCTCATCCACAGTGTACTCCTGCTTCGTGCCCAGTGTTCCCAAGATCCGGATCCGACGTGACTCTGACCACGATGAAGCAGTTACCGAATGAATTAATTCATCACCATAAATCCACTTTTCCGTAAAGTATTGAAATAATTATTGTGATAAACAGCTAGGTTGTTAACATATGACTGAGTTACTAATGCATAGGGAGTAATGGGTAAATGTGATATTCTATTGTAACTCATGCACGTCTAAAGTGTTCATTTATTCATCTTCAGTAACTGCTTTATCTTGGTCAGTGGAGCCTGTCCCAGGGACATGAGGCATGAGGGGACACCAGTCCATCGCAGGACACCGTGCACACACATTCACAAACTTGTTCACACCCATTTAGAGTTTCCAGTCAGCCTACAGGCAGGTGTTTTGAAGGAGGGAGGTAACTGGGGAATCTGGAGGAAACAGACGGGGGAGAACATGCAAAACTACACACAAGACCCTGGAGCTGTGAGGCAGCAGCGCTACCTGTGGCACTGCTGTGTCACTGACTACATTGTTACTGATGCAAATAAATGGAAAATTCTGTCTTAAACAAGAGTAGCTTGTCTTTTCTGGTTTTAAGCAAAATAAAAAAGACAGATAGTGCTAGCACAAAGTATGTCACATTCGCTACATGCGTTTTTGTGATGGTCCATATTTAGGTAGTGATGGTTCATTGGTTAAGGTTCTGCACTAGTCACTAGAAGGTTGTAAGTTCAAACTCCGGATTGTCAGAAAGCCACTAATGGGCCCTTGAACAAGACACAGACCTGGATTGTATCCTATCAAAATTGTAAATCATTTAGTTTAAACATATCTGCCAAATAAATTAAATGCAAATTAACAAGACTATTTACTAAAAGAGTTTATTTACCAAGGCTACTCTTATTAGCAAAGACCTTGTGAACATTTCTCATGATGCCATTTAACCCTAAACACAACTGATATTTATAGCGTACATGACAACACATGTAAATACTATTTCATTGTATATATCCTCAGCTGTACATACCACTGATATTCATATCTATCTGTGTTTTATCATTCACTACTCTTATTCGTTTCATTCATTCCTTTGTTTTTTTCTTTCAGTAACTGCTGTATCATGATCAGGGTCACAGTGGATCTGGAGTCTATCCCATCAGCACTGGGCATCAGTCTTTGAGTCCATTGCAGGCACCATGCACACACACATTCACAAAGTCATTCACACTTCGGGGCAATTTAGAGTAGCTAGTCAACCTTCCAGCATGTTTTTGGGAGGTAGGAGGAAACCGAAGAACCCCGAGGAAACCCATGTGATCATGGGGAGAACATGTGTAATTCCACACAGACAGTAATTTGAGCTTAGGATCAAACCGAGAACCCTGGAGCTGTGAATAAATATGCCACCGTATTTATTAATTTATTGTATCTTTATATATTTGGACTGCTTTGTTTTATACTTTAGAATTTACTAATATTTAACAAATATTACAATTTCTCACACACCTTGTACTTAAAGTGTCGATTCGAAGCAAATTAAAGATTCTTTAAAGCCAGGAATTGTAAGTGTAGGTCATTCCCAGTTTGAGTATGGAAGCAGATTTTGCCCAGCAAAGTGAAAAAGAAAAAAAAAAAAAAACAACTTTAACTCCAAGGAGGGCACACAGGATGTGTGACTGGGTTTTTTTAAATTTTTTTTAAACTTTTTGCATACCCAAAGACACGTGTGTTGAATGGAATGAAAAGGGAATTCCATATATGTTACTATCTGGCTCTGTCCAATGAGTCACACATTACATCAGGAAAAGTTCCAGCATTGATCTGATCACTCAAGGTGCATTCCAGGAAGGTTTCATTAACATGCTCAGACAGAACCTTGCAAACAATGACCAACTAATTAGATCTAATGTTTTAGGATATAACAGTCAACCTTTTTTATTCATACAAAAATGTGGATACTAAGAATAACATGAGGTTTAGTTTAGACGAAAGGTATACATTTTTATCAGATGTCTTGTTTATGTGTTTTTTTTCTTTACAAGATATAGATTTATTCTATATAGATATTGATATCATTCTGTGTTTATTTTTAATACCTAATCTTTAAGTTAGGTTCATTTGATAGACTCAAGACTTTGAACATTGTAGTATCTCAGTAGTTAGTGGAAATTACCTGAGGTACTAAGTTCATGTTGCTTTTTTTTTTAAATAAGAAAGTGAAAGAAAAGACACCATTCATATGTGCTTAGTTGTAATTACAGTAAATTTACCATATTCATCCTCAGGAAATTGGTTTTGGTTTCTGTGTTTGTGACCTTATTCTAGGTACTGCAGGTGTCTGTGGATTTTATATCCTAGATGTGTGTATCTATATCTGTCAGTATATCTATAAAAGATCCAGACACCCTGGTAGTGCCCAGAGAAAGGTTATAATCAAAGGCCAAAATTAAAAGTTTCTTAAGTGTCAAGCAGCCCTGAGAGCACTAACGGGAATAGGAACAGTTTACACACTGCTATCTGATTCAGGGCCCTTTCTAGTAGTCTTAGGGTCCACGTTGACTCATCCTCTGTTGAGCAAGCAGATCCCGTAAATTTGACCAGCATTTCATTCTGATTCAAGAAAAGCTGTAAGTTCGGAGTTCAGGGGGTTGTCCCTGGTAAAAACAGCACTTTTGAGTTAGCGCGAGTCAAATGAACCAGGCCTGAGAAGCCACAGCGCCAGTGAACTCCAGTATAGCTAGAGTGGGGGAGTGCACATGGGGAACATTTAAGACTTGAAGGGGAATCACTTTGTCAGGTGCTTTCTTTTTGGGTAACTTTTCAGTAAGTCACAATCTGACTCAGCCTGAATAAGCAGTCACTAAAATCAATTCAAATGAATAGTAAAGTTTGACTTTGATTTTAGGGCTTTTGTGCCCCTGAAGGTTTCGCACACAGCTCTAAATATCTCTAAAAGCAGCTTCAGTATTGAGAGACAGAATGTGTGAGGCCTAAGTGGTAAAGTAAAAAAGCATTTCTTCTGCAGTGAAAGGAACAGAGGAGGCAAAGGCATCTCTGAAATAAAAATGAAAGGAAAGCAAATATGTAATAAGGATCATCCAGAAAAAAAGCTATATATATATATATATATATATATATATATATATATATATATATATATATATATATATATATATTTTTTTTTTTTTTTGTGTATATATATATATATATATATATATATATATATATATATATATATATATATATATCTTGCTATGCTGTGTTATTAATGGTGTTATGTTAGGGGAATATGGGAAATAAAATATTTTTAATATATTTATTTATTTATTAACTTGCCAAACCAATTCATATAGAGATGCTTGAGCACATAACTAAGACTGAATTTAACCATAACTAATTTAAAAATAAGAAACATGATGCTCAAAATGTATCTGTGGTAGTGAAACTACTTTGAGCTTTCTATCTCCCCATCATATTTTCAGTGACATCATGGCTAGACAACTGTAATGACGTCATTGAAAATAGATCATGTTTAACGATAGGATATGCTGCCATCTAGTGGCAAAATGATATTTTGTCAACATTGCAAGTGAGTCCATTACTTAATACATCCTTTATTATTTATTATTTATTATTATGTTTTATAAAAACAGACAGACAGACAAATAGATTCTGACCTGTATCTGCATGATTTTATGCATTTGTGCTGCTGCCACGTGATTGGCTGATAATTGCATGAGCAAGCAGGTGTAAAGGTGTTCCTAATAAATTGACCAAAGAGGGAATTGCTGTGTGCTACAAGTAACCTTTAATTTAAGTGATCCAGATTGGCCTTTTCAGTTTCAGTTCAGTTTAATTGGCACTTTTCCACAAAAGACATTGCCACAAAGCTTTACAGAAATACAGACGTAGACTTATATATTTAAATATTATATATAAATCCCCGTTATAGACAGTAATAGATACAAATCGATGTAAAATAAACTACTCTCAAATATCATCATGCTACAGTACATCAGATGTATAGTATTCTATTTGTGACTCAGTGAAATATACTGTATAAATACAGCCTTACATAAGCTTTCAGTCAGACTTCATTCTCTTCACCTTCAGTGCTCCAAGGCAAAGAAAAATCTAGCATATGCACTTGACCTGGATGAATTTATGTGTACTTTTTTTTTTTAAAGAATCATAAAGGAATACCTCTCAGATTGGATAAGATAATGACAATGATAATGATTGGACATGATAATGATTTTTTCATCCATTTCAGTCAAGAATTTAAAATAAACTCCACAGTTGCACAGATATTTATCAGTGCATTCGTAACTAACTAACTAACTAACACACACACACACACACACACACACACACACACACACACACACACACACAGTCTATACAGCCCTAGAGGAGAGCAAGTGCACTTGAGTGATTTGCTCTAAAGTGGTATACTAGAGGAAATCTGGCACAAACCTAGAATCTGGTTTGAGCGTGATTGAGGGTAATTAAGGGACGTAAAACACTATCTATCAGGGGTTTGTCTGCATACATTCAGAAAGCAGTCATTTAAAAAAAATATTTAAATAAACCACATAACATGCACAAAAACAAGACATATGATTGATGCATTGTATAGTTTTATAATCTTTGTGAACAAGGGTTAGGTTTCAGTGAATATATTATCAAGAGGTATGGTTAAGAGTGCTGTTGTGATATTCAATCAGATCCGCTCCTCCGAGTCCCTTTAAGAACCTAAGAGTGAGCACAGTGGCATGTTTGAAATTACAATTCTAGTGATACCTCGTCTGTCGATATTAAAGTGGCAGTGTAATAAACACTGACTTGGATACGTATGTTTTTATTCTGAATACAAAGAACCGAAATCCACAATCATGCAAGGGATCAAATACACGTATATAACACAGGGGTCCTGCTCATCTTCAATAATTATTGCCAGGTCCAGATGTCATACACAGCTATGTAGATAAATCTGTGTATTTATGCACTTACACAGTTTGTTGTTGATGACATAATTATGATCTCTTTTATATCATTTAAATTGAACATGCATATCAAATTGTTTTCATTTGAAAATCCTAAACCACACAGCAATGCAATTTAGTTCTCACTGACAGGGCATTTTTAGACTTAGACATTTTGTGAAGAACAGGTGTGTCAGGTGTGGCATGTCAGTCATCACTTACCTCTGTTCCTCCCTTTTACACAGAAACTAGATACATGGCACTTACCATTGCTCGCAGTTTCAATCTACGCTGACCTGCAGCATGACATACTGCATCAAGAATTTGCATGTCTTAGCAAACCTGGTAATTCTAAACAAAAACTCTGTGTTGTTGTATCCATGAAAACTGGATTATTTTCCTGTAACAGCACGTCCCAAAGCATTCTACTTCTCTTATTTAACAGCAATTTCCCAACAAATACAATGTTTTTAATGAATTTTCATTGCGATCCGTGAAGCAAGATAGTTCCTATTATCACAGTGCCTTGCAAAAGTATTCACCCCTTTGACCTTTTCCGCATTTTGTAGTGTTAACTAATGTCCTTGATATGTCCATTATCGTGATTTGAATGTATACATATATAAAGTTCTGATTGCATAAGTATTCACCCTCATTGCTGTGAAATCCTTAAATTAGATCTGGTGCAACCATTTACCATTAGAAGTAACATCTCAGTATAAATACACCTATTTCTTGAAAGCCCCATTTTTTTTTTTTTTTTTTTTTTGGAGAGCATACAAAGGAAACAGCATAATGAAGGCCAAGAAGTGATCAAAACAAGTCTATAACCAAAGTTCTGTATCAGTCACGAATGAAAAAAGAATATGGCATCACTGCACCTCTGCCTAGAGGAGGATGCTTCTCTGACTAATGCCTTCCTTGCCTGGTCACTTACTTTTGATAGGTGGCCTCCTGTAACAACCTGCATAACCAGATCATGACGAAGTGGGCTAACCACATGTTGAAACATACAAAAAATATTTGTGAAATAATTTGAATGAAAAAAATATTTGATGTGACTGTCCCATGTTAGATAAAGTGGGAAAATATTTTTTTTTTTTTTAAGTGTAGATCTATAGTACAGCCTCAGATGAGATTATTTTACATTAAATTATAATAAATAAACATTTGTAAATGACCCAAGACCCCAAGAATATGGGAATGGACTGACTGTGGAGTTTGCCCTAGATGGTTCCATGAGAGCTGTGAGGAATACAATGATGATGATTTCTTGACATGCAAAGACTGCTTTATTTAGGTCAATAACTGGCCTTTGAGCAACTTTATTATGCATGAAACACACACAAAAAAACTAGCCCATGTCTTTTGTTTTCTCAAACCTTGTGTATGAACAAGTTCACTGTGGTGCGCACACATTTTTGGCTGGCCTTATCTGCAACGCGTCACCTTTATTTGCCATAGCCTATATTTGTGAAAATTCATTTAATTCTAATTATTTGCGTTAAAACAAGATCTTGGTGGTCACGTCTTGATTTTATATTTGCCCAAAAAGTGCCAACTGTAATCTTGCCTTTTCCACCAGCACCCATGTTCCAAAAACCACAATCCTGGAAACCCTGATTATAACGCTGGTGTGTGTGTGTGTGTGTGTGTGTGTGTGTGTGTGTGTGTGTGTGTGTGTGTGTGTGTGTGTGTGTGTGTGTGTGTGTGTGTGTGTGTGTGAGGGAGACAGAGAGTGAATTTTTATTTTGCATCTTCTTAAGGCCCATTCATTCTCTATGGCCATAAAGATCTGCCCACAGCACCACAGATGAAGGAAATTTGAATGAATGACCAGCACAAACAAAGGAGGGTTAATGTAATGTGATCATTTTTTTGTTATTCAGTTTATTAAACTATGTTCTCTACCAAACTCTGAAGTGTTTCAGGAACAGGTATTTATACTTAAGCATTTCCTACAAAAATTAATTAAAATGAAATTCCCTTGCAGATGTAAAGGAATCTGTTCCTTGATGTGTTATTATAGGTATTCTTAAATTGATCATTACAATCCGTTGCAATGCAAAAAAAAATGGGTGTCCCACTTTACCTTATGGGTGACTGTAGTATGTATACTTATGTTATGCTTCCTGTAACCAAGATATGCCAATATTTATTTTACTCCCATAAGGAAACATCTCATCTGCAGTGTTACTCAAGATGGATGAATGAATGGTAACTAATTTATCCTGGTCAGGGGATCCAGAGCCAACCCTTAATGGGACGCCAGTTCATCGTAGGACACCATCCAGACACTTTGACATGCTCATTCACACTTAGGGGCAATTTTGGAAAGCCAATCCACCTACTGGTATGTTCCTGAGAGGTGGGAGGAAACCTGAGAACCTGGAGGAGACCCACACAGCCATGCAGAGAACATACAAAACTCAGACAAGTAGCCTGAGCTCAGGATCAAACTGCAGACCATGGAGCTGCGAGGCAGTGACGTTCACCATGCTGCCCCCCAAAAAAACTATCACGTTTAGTTTATCACGTGAAATCCTGCCAGCTCAGTTAAGTTGGAATATATTATATTGGAATATATGTTTAACTTGTCAAAGGAATGATGCCAACATTGATCAAAATAGAGTACACGCTTGGTATTTAAACAGTTTGGTCTCCTTTTATTATGCATTGGCTTGCAATGAACACTAAACAAAATGAATTAAAACATCTCAAACTGTTACAAAAACAGCATGGTTAGTGTTAAAGTGTAGCTGAAAAAGTAGGAAAACCATGTATATAAAAACTGGAAACCCTTTAGAACATTTTGCAGTGTTGTACTACAGAAGACTTTTTCCTAACCTCTATGTATATATAAGTTCAAATTTCTGTCAGTGTTAGAAAAAGGCAGTTGCACAAGCAACAGAAACATTCATCAGTCCATTCACACCAAACACACGCAATCTATACAGCATTTGAGGACAGTAGCATTATAGGTTATAAAGTGGTATATTAGGAAAGATATCTCTATATGGTCTATATGAGATAATGTTTCTAAAATACGCTTGTATTTTTAATACTTTTAATACAGTTTTTAAAAATGCTAGCTACTAAACGTTCTGTGCAAGTCTACATGAATTAATATTCCATTATAAGAAATGGGCCTCTAAGAAAAACTTATTTCAAACACAAGATAAAGATACAGCTAATAGAGTTATTTGTAATTACGTGGTCTTTACCAATTTCTACCCTGGTGCTTTGATAAAGACCCACTGGTTTTGTGTCTGCATGGAACAGAAAAAGTAAATCATACGATGAGGCAGTGATAAAAACTGAAATGTCGCCTTGAAGGAAATAAAAGTAGCTATAGCCAGTATTACCAGAGCATGTATAGGGGAGTTTTGTGACAACATAGGCCTTCATAAGAAAATTCATTATTATAAGTAATCTTTATTAAGGCAGAAAATACTGTTCATGTTTCCCATATTCAGTTTTAGTAAACTTGGATCCTATCATGAGCAGATTGGGCCAATTCCTGTTTGGAGATTTAAAAATATCATTAAGTCAAATAGTTCTTGGTGCGGTAAGTAGTGGGATGGAGAGGGCTTCTAGGCCGATGTGTAGATGTATTTGGTCTTTGCTAAGCCACTGAGATAGTCTTCATACTGAGGCAGGCAGCAGAACAGGACTGTGCAACCAATCATAATGATGGTGGCTCCCCAACCGAAACCATACGCCCAGGTGTAGTCGTAGTTGCCTTCAAAGATTAGTTCGTTGAATTTCACTGGGTAAATGATCAGAGCGATGATCTGGAGTATCGCTGAAATGACATAAGTCACACGGTTATGTGATCAAATTCAAGAAACAAAGACCAGTGTGATCAGAGCCAAAGGACAGACATAACTTTAGCACACCCGAATGTAAAAGTCCCGCCCTTGAAAGTCCCAAACCATACCTTCTAGTACTTCTTCCTTAATTTCTCCTTCTCATGCTTAAATTTCTAAAAAAAAAATCCTAAAAAGAAACAGGCCCAGTAATGAGGGCTGAGATGAGACCAAAAGTCTTGTGCATACGTGCACAACTGCCTCACCCTTTAGGGTGTGTAACTGCGATTCTTTCACACAGGAGTGAGAGAGATAAGATGACTCCACCCCAGATTATTACTCATTGAGGACAGGCTCTTCCCGCTCGACCACCTAGGTTAATGCTGTACAAGGCAGTGTGCACGGTGTGACGACAAAACAGTCTGACTGTAGAGAAAGTAATGAGAAGTTTTGACTGCCATACTGACATGTAGTCCAAGGTGTGTGGATGTGTGTGTGTGTGTGTGTGTGTGGATATTGAGTAACTTAGTAACCACTCCCAGCCCCACAGGGAACCAGCATAACAAAGCTGAGGGTGGTGATCAGAGGTGCGCAACTTCCACAAATAACTTGGAAAGAGCCCAAGGCTTGCCGCTGTTCAGGCTTGTGCCGACTGACGCTATGTTTTTTCCTTTGTACAACGTATTTCCATTTGAACTGTTACAAAATAAGAAGTTTGGCTACTATTTATAAATGATGTTCCTCATCTAATTGTTGTTATACAGTACTAAGATGAGTTTTTTTTTTAACATATATCATCTCTGATAAGACATTAATCACTGACATTTATTTAGACACAGACTATATTTCATAGTTCAAAGCTATTCTTACCAGCAAACAAGAGGAGAGCTCCAATTAATGGCAAGAGCCCAATATTAAGGGTACAGCAGAGCGCCACACAGGAGATGATGAAGGCTATGATGAGGAGGATGAGGCCGATGATCATCAGCGCAGCGACAGCCTGAGCCCATGCTGAGAAAGGCAAAGCATTACAGTATATTTTCTGTAAGCACATTATTCATGAAGCACACACAAACATGTTCTTTATTGAAAGATTAATGACCTATATGAGGTAAATGTATAATTACAAATTCTCAATTTGTTCCAGCGTTTTAATCGGAAGCCATCATGGGAAACATACTTGCCACTAGGTATGACTCATGATGATATTTGAGCCACCCTGTGACACTATTAACAGCTTTAACCCTTTAATTAGGATTAAAATGAGACCAACACAAGCAAGGATTTGACTGGTAATGCTGTTTGTACATTAATGGAACTTGTGTAATGTTAGTGGTAAACGGCTTTGGGAGATTTTATATATCATGGGAATGAAAAGTAGTGGTAATTTGTTTCTCGGCATTCTCTTTCACTGTGTTTGGTATTGGCTGGAGTCATTGTGTCACTGTCTCGCACGTCCACACCCTAGGAGACGGCGATGGAACGTAAACAGACAACAAACAGCTCTGAAATGAATGGTACATTTCAGACTTCTTCCTGTTATCCCCAACTTGAAAAGGTGTGTGATTCAGAGTTAGACTGGCTGCTAGAGTTAGACTGACCAGCAACACTACAACACTTCATACCCTTGTGTTCAGTTGTAGTTGTGTGTCTGGCTCTGTTTTGTACAACTATCTTACACTAATTCCTGGTCAGTTGGTACAAACTCCTTTAACAATACATGTTTGGATTGAATTTTGATTCACTTCTAAGTTGCTTAAGGTAAAAGTGTCCCTTAAATGAACAAGTTCACTGAATATGAGAACCATACACCAACATAACGTAAATACTCGGAGAAATTTAACAGGCAAGCCGACTAGAAGGCAGACACAAACAAAATGGCGCCCAGCACCTGAAGGCAAACAGTTTTACACACACATACACCTGTGTAGTACACAAACTCTGGCTACCGGTTTAACAAGTTATCTTCCACACGTTTTCTAGATTCAAAAGAAATCTATACATTATTCTCAACAACCAAATTTACCCTTTTTACTGTTTTGGTAACAAAGGAAATGTTCTCATTCAGGAATTATAATAAACGTTTTCTTAAATAAACCTTTTAAAGTAACACACACAATTTTTTTTTTTTTTTACCAAAAAACAAACAAACAAACAAACAAACAAACAAACAAAAAAAACCCCTGACAATATTTTATTTCGAAAGTGCGAGTGTGTGTCATGAAGATAGCTACTTCCCGTTAGTGCGCAGGAAGAGTGGCTGAGGTTACGACTTTATTAAACAGCCTAGTGCGCTACTTAAATGTTATTGTAACTACCAAGTAAATATGTTACACACTATAACTAAACTACTACACGGTTTAGTTTGGGACAGAGTCCGGAAACAGCAGGTACTCGCGAGGTTAGGTGAAATAAATTAGCTTTGGAGTTTGTTCTTTTGAGAGAGTTGGTCTAAAGTTGGGGTCCAGTCATCAAAATATACAAATGAGGAAATGTACTTAGAGAGAGAGAGAGAAAATATTTTAATAAGACTTGGTCAAACTTACAGAACTCCATGAGAGACTTGCAGGTCCAGTGGTTGTTGCGGCCTCGGCATTGATCCCACATACTGGCATAATGCGACTTAGCGTTTTCATCCTCCACCCAGCCGGACTGAGCCGCGATGGCGATGATATCAAAAATAATGGCAAACAGCAGCAGAAGAGGCAGAATCCACCTGCACCGGGGATACGCGATGCCACAACGAAACATGTCTGAAAGCAATGCTGTGTTCAGTGCTCGGAGAGTAGGGCTGTGCTGTTTGCTGTGCTGCTGTGTGTCTCAGTAAACTATAAGCGCTCCACCCAGTGTAACCTGAACACACTGGAAATATGCAAGGCAAATCCGCACATGCTCCACAGCAGGAGGAGCCACACACTCTTACTTTTCACTCTTACCGACCTGCCCAGGGTTTTCATCTAGCACTTAGTTACTATGGAAAACACACACACATTCTTTACAGACATAAAACAGTAAATTAATTTGATTAACAGATGACAAAGTAAGTACACTGATCTAAATCTACATACATATTTTCTATCATGAAATGCTACTGTTTTATGAAAGCATTCTCTACCTGGTTTGAGTAAATCAATGGTCTGTTATACACTGTCAGAAAGAAAATAGTACTAATCTCTACTTTTCCTTGTCACTGAGGTACTCTCAAAGGTACAACCTCAAAGATGTTGGTGTCTTTCATCCTTTCACATGGAAACATGGATATAGTGCACCTTTAAAAATGATTTAAGGCAAAGTTTCCCAGCTTTTTTTTTTTTCCTGTAGCCAGCTAGCCTTTAGATCAATTTAGAAAATATATAATAATAATAATAATAATAATAATAATAATAATAAATCCACAGAAGAACTATGCAAATATTTTGGCTCATTATTCAAATGTGTACAATAAAATTCAGGACATTTTATTCATGAACTTTCCACTAAAAAGAACAAAACTGACCTGATTATTTTTTAAGCCTACTTTTTTTTTTGTGTGACTTGGATTAAATCCATTCAGTTCAAGTGACCTTTCAGCTAAGAACTATAAGGACATTGACATTGACTTTTTTTATGCACATTTGTTTATTTACTCATCTTCAATAATTGCTTTATCCAGGTTAGAGAACAGAAGTGTAAGTAAAAAATAAAAATATTAAACAGATAAATATTAAATATTGCACACAAGAGTTATTGCATCTTGAGCACAAAAACTATGCTGTCAGTGATACGGTCATCATGTTTTTGAGGCAATTAAGTGTTCATAAGCCTGATTGCATGTGGAAAGAAACTTCCGGTGTCTGGTGGTTTTGACGCCCATTGACCTGAAGCACCAGCTGGAAGGAGCTCCAGTATGTGGTGGCCTGGGTGTGACTAACGACGCAGACTGCTAGTAACTTTTTGTTGACTCTCTACAGCTTTAATGCATGTGTTGATTTAATCTGAACTCATGGGTGTGAAAATTATGATGAAGAGTGTAATTAGGATTTCTGAGAAACCTGATGAAACTGATGATGATGATAGACAAGCTATTAAATCATGAACAACAATTATGAAATAAGAAAGAATTTAAAAAAAAATGTAGTGGAGAAAAAAATGAAATGAAACATAATAGCCTAGGTAAAAAATCTTTATTACTCTAATATGCCCAGTAAAAAGGTACATGGAACTTTTTATATCTTTCTTTATTGTTATTTTTATTGCATGCAGTGTCAAGCACATGCATTCTTAAAAATGTTCGAGCACCTGCATGTAAGGAATAACATTATGTAAGTGAATAACAACAGAATCAAGAGCCAGGGGGCAATAAACATTTACAAGGAAGTACTGAATACAGTTCACCGCCACCATAACAGTTTCTGGAGAAGGCCAATGATTTATGTTACAGACATAAATCTGTGTATTATAATAATAATAATAATCATCATCATCTTAATAATAATAATAATAATGTTTAAAATACACATTAATATATGTTATTAAATGCATATGAATAAATATTAAATATTAAATAACCCAAATATTGATTATTAAATATTATTAAATTATTAATAATAATAATTTTGGGGGTGCATTATACCAGAAGAGACTTCATCCACAGTCAAAGCATATTTTGCATTTAAACTTAATATTTAACTAAATTTTAAAGCGTAAATAAAATGTATTATAAAGCGTTATTTAGCGTACTGCTGACCCGTGACGTCACCGGAAGAGGTGCCAAATCAACTTCCGTCCGCCATGTTGCAGTGAGACAGCGAGATTTCTGAGGAAAAGTTACGCTTTCAGTTTAGTTGCAGTCATGCTGTCTACACAAGCTTTTGGAGAAAACGGAAAGATGAAGGAGTATCACTACACCGGACCTGTAGAGCATAAATTCTCGCCTTATGCCTTTAATGGAGGGTAAGAAATAAAAAGTGTGTGCTGAAACGCTGCTAGCCGGCTTTGTCATCTTCCCTGTATGCGGCACTGGTGTAGTTAGCCAGGCATCAGCCTCAGCTAATGTTTCAAAATGTCGGGGGTTTTGACAGAAACGAAAAATAACCCACTCACCATTTATATCTTGAATACGCGAAGATCATTTTTTCCGAGTATGAAAGTCATGCTAACGAGACAAAGTCGTCATTCAGTCTGTTTAGCCAGTAGCTAGCTGTTTCGACTGTTAAATGTTTCAGTTGTGCAGTTGTGCAACTCGAACTAACTCAGATTTCAGTTAGGAGCTAAAATTTACAACACGTTATATTTTCCTCTCTGATTCTCCGGTTTAATACACAGAGTAACAGCCTCCTGATGATCTACAGTGAGTTGATGGGTGCAGTTAACGCTAGCTGCACGTTCATCGCTCAGTTTCGCTTTAATATTAAGCTAGTTTATGTTTGATTGGCGTTAGGCAGAGCACATTGCACTGAACAGATCGTGTCCTCACTCGTCTCTGCCTGGTCTATTACTTAAAGTGCTCCGGAAATCAAAATGGGTGTTTCAGAGCTTTTTGCACCTGCTCCTTTGTGGTATGGACACCAGCATATCTAGGGGGGAAAAAAAGCATAAAAATAATTATGTAGATAATTTCATTTCAATTTTATAGTTTGTTACTTCCTGGAAAACACAAAAAAAAAATTTAACGACTGATCCTGTACTAGTTCTGTGCTCATCCAATTAAGCGCTCTCTAAATTGGTTATGTCCTGCCCCCAGGGGTGTGTCTTGCTCACAGGAGCAGCTCATTATCAGCAAACATGGTTAGTCTGTACGTTTTAGCTGTGCAACGTCCTGCACAGTATTCCCTTTCCCAACTAGCCCATGGTCAAGAAAGAAAGAAATGGTTGGAGAGGAATTTGTGCATATTCGCGGTTATGTGACGGCACTTGTTTTACCAACTTGGGGCTGGTCAATGCCAGAATGTCTTGCTATCGTCGAATGGAGCGATTCCATCTTTATACATCGTTCTCCATCAGTAAGAATAAATAATGTAATTTTATCTACCACATAGACACGTCATATGGCTCCTGCTGACCGCCTGCGGCCCTCCATCCCCATCGTCACTACTTGTGCTTGACATCAGCTAAAACACGTACAGCATAACTCCAAAAAGACACAGCATGTCGTCGTTGAGAATATTGTCCTCATTAAAATCGCCAGGCGTGGGTGGAGGTGGCAGTGAGAAATCTCCCACAGTTGAGAAAAGGTTCTTGTTAATCTCTCTCACTGTTCTGCATTTAGCTAGCTCACTAAGCTACCATCAAGTGTGTTTAGATTTGGTGGAGTATCTGCAACGCTACAAACTGTTGTGTAAATCAGTCAGGCACTACAACACACCATCAGTCTGGCTTTCTGTTTCTAAAGGAAATCTTTGTTTCATACAGAATCAGATGACTCTCAAGCCATTTCATGAGGAACGAATACAGATTCATTTTAACCCTAACTTGTGTATTTTGTCCCACAGGACTGTGCTGGCGGTGGCTGGAGAAGATTTTGCTATAGTGGCCTCAGACACACGTCTAAGTGAGGGCTACTCGATCCATAGCCGAGACTCTCCAAAGTGCTACAAACTGTAAGTGACCAGATTGTTGGTATCCCAGCATATAAATGTAGCAGTGTGTATAGGTGTAAAGAAACAAAATGTTACACGGACTGCAGGGACGATGGGTCAAGAGTCATTTGAGGTCTGAGTCTGAGCTCTTTTGTGCGTTCACACACAGGACAGACCAGACGGTGATCGGCTGCAGTGGATTCCATGGGGACTGTTTGACGTTGACCAAAATCATTGATGCAAGGCTCAAGGTAGGAGTGATTCCTGTAACTCCTGCACTAATCTGATATCTATAGCTGGTGAGGTTAAACCTACCCATCCACACAGTCCTGTACAAATATCTGAACTGTCTTTTCCTGGTTTAAGAGAGAACAATTGGGCTCTTGGAGTCTCAAGTGTATGTGCAAGTTTAGTCAGGCTCCTGCTGATACCTGATTGAATAAAATGGTCAAATTTAAATTTCTGGTGGTGACCTGGAATTGCTAGCAAATCTTTTACTCATTTAATAGAAAATAAACTCTTTCCTCATGCATGGGTTTTTTAAAAATAATTTTTAAAATATGTTTAGAAAAAGCAGATGCTTATTAATCAAAACATGGCGATGCACTGTCTATCAATGAGCTATGCCTTTTTGTAATACATTAAGTTATTTATGTTTTGCCTTCTTCTTTCCTGGTGTAAGATATTATAATCAGATGGCACAGATTTTGTAATTACAGTAAATGTTTTTTTTTTTTTTTGTGGCTGATCATCTATATTGTTCCTTTCTGACAGATGTACAAGCATGCAAATAACAAGACCATGACAAGTGGAGCTATTGCAGCAATGCTCTCAACAATTCTTTACGGCAGGCGTTTTTTCCCGTACTACGTTTACAACATAATTGGTGGGCTCGACGAAGAAGGTAATCTTTTTTTCATGGTTATTTCGCTTCAGTGGGCTTGGTATGTTTTCACTGATGGTGTAGTATTACTGTTAAAAGTTTCTTAGAGAAAGGACAATAATGCAGAGTGTAAAAGACATAGTAATCTTTTTACCACTTTGTAGTAACTCGTGTTTTTTTTTTTTTTTTCGTTTTTTTTTTTCCCACTTCAAGGTCGAGGAGCAGTGTACAGTTTTGATCCAGTTGGATCCTACCAGAGGGACGCTTACAAAGCCGGTGGATCAGCAAGTGCAATGCTGCAGCCCCTGCTTGACAACCAGGTAGGATTACAACTGACAGCTACACAATCGTCCATTAGGGCATGCTGGTGCAAGGTGTTACTCAAATCAACATGTACATATATAAACGCAAGATACGCATAAACATATCTGCTGCAATATATAGCAAACTTGTCGCATATTGTTCCAGTAAATAAGAAAGATTTAATCAGCACTTCATGGTGTTATTGCATATTGCAAGCAAGCAAGCATTCGTTTCTTCACTTCATATTTTAACTAAAATAATTGTCTCACACATCAGTACATGTGTTTAATTTAATCCCATAATAAATCTCATTTATTTATTTGTAACATGTCGAAGAATTCGTACATTATAATCCCCACAACATTATTTATTCGATGTGTTGAAGTAATTTCCTCTGAAACAGGAAGTCAGGATGGGACATATCGAGTGGCTCCTCCCCCTTTTTAAATAGCCAGTAGGATTTAGCTTGCCTCACAGCCCGGGCTAAGCTGCTATGATTTCTCTCGCTCAAACAGGCAACTTCGGAAAGATGATTTTTCACTTCACTTCACTTCAGATACTAGAGAGCATCTGTTTGGACAGAAAATCTGATGAGAAGCCGAAGTACAGAATGATGTCATCAAAATTGTTGATCCGTATTGGTGGCAGAGAGAGAGACTGTAAATTTTGAATGCATATATCTTCTAAATGTGAATTTTATCATTGTTTTAGAGCACACTAGCTTATAGCTAACCTTAAGGCTAACATATTCATACTAAAAGCAAAAAACCTCAATTTTGATTTCATGGAGACTTTAAAATAGCTGACTGGTTCAGATTTAGAATAGTTTAGAAAAATGTGGCTTATTATTATCATAACAATTATATTATCTTTCATGTTAATTTAGATAAACCTTCCCATCCATTGAAATTGATTGAGCTCTGGTTTGTATTTTGAAAAACAACAAATACATTCCATTCATAAACACAAATACATTTACACAGAAATGTTTTGCATACTTTTAGTACTTATAAATACTTTACAGGTGCCTGGAGGGAATTTCTCATGGAATAAAATGAGGCTTTTTAACTTGATAAAAGACACAGGAAAGAACAGTGATGGATTTACCAAACGATGAGGCCATTTTTGGTTGTTAAATTTTATTCCTCTAGACCTTAGTAGCAGTAAAAATGGAGACAAAAAGAGTATAAATTAAGCAGCAGACTGGAAGCAATTCATTATATGCTTCTACAGCTTCTGCTGATAAACAGCCAGTCAGCATCATAATCTAAGAATGCTTTTATGAGTTTAATCTTATTGGGGATAATAAACTCTATATCTTGACTCTCTTCAGTCACGGTATTTGAAAATGAATAGAATAATTGCTTTGATAAAACTTTTTCCCTCTGGTTTACAAAGATTGGATACAAGAACATGGAAAATGTGGAGCAGTTGCCATTGACACTGGACAAAGCCGTACAGCTGGTTAAGGATGTGTTCGTATCAGCTGCAGAGAGAGATGTCTACACTGGAGATGCGCTCAAGATCTGCATCATTACCAAGGAAGGCATCCGGGAGGAGAATCTGCCACTCAGGAGAGACTAAAGGGCCTACATGACTATGCCAGAAAGCGGCCTGCTTTCTTTTTTTTTCCCTGGAATTAATATGTTCACTCTGAATATTGAATAATGGTTTATTGTCCTTTTTGTATTCTTGCCCAAGAATAAATATACTAAATAGTCACAAGGTCTCATATATTTGCTATTTGTAAATTGTCTGAGAGATGTCGTATCAGGTTATAAATAAATACACTAGTAATGTTCATGCTATTCAACATAAACTTTCATTTGAATTATACACACTGTCATTGTAAGATAAGGCTCACGACAGCTGTACCAACAAGTGCACCTCTGCAGTCAATAATCTCTCCAAACTAAAAAAAAAAAAAAAAAAAATCTGAAAATCAGTAGTGGATATTGAGTGAAGGTTTAAAATGAAGTAGGTTCAAAACTAGGGACCTTTTAACAAAAAAAATAAATGAATAAGGGATGTATATCTCTTCCTTTAGCAGCACGTGACATTTTCAGAGAATGGTTTTTATGTATTCCAAGAATTAAAAGCTTAATATTTCTGTGACTAATTAAAAACTAGTGCTGACATGTCTCCCACATTTTGTCAGGAGCTTTTCTCAAGATCTTTTTTTTTTTTTTTAACGATTACAGAGTTAACTAAGGTGCCTGTTCGTTGTGTTAAGTTATTTGGCAGTGGGTCCAAGTGCTTAAAACTGAATGAAGGATTAAATCACATAGACATGGAAGTAACAGCCAAGGATGGCATGGTGAAGAAATAACACACAGAGCTGATGAAGCTGTCCTCCACAGCAGCTAAACTCACTGAGCTGAATACAGAGGTCTGTCACCAGCTCCATCCAGACTTTTCTTCTGATCTTTAGGAATGCTAATGTAAGTCACCATGCTTCATACACTCATTGGTCACTTTATCAGGTGCATCCACCATGCAGCTACACTGGAAGTATACAATTACTGACACACTGAAGCTTTTGTTGTCATGCACGTCTACCCCACAGTTTCCCAACCCTGGTCTTGGAGAACCCCCTGTCCTGCACATTTTAGTGTTTTCCCTGCTCTAACACACCTGATTTGAATGAGGAGATAATTAACACCCATTCCTGAGTTGAAATGGGCATGTTGAAGCTCTTAAGACACTAAAACAGGACTAGGGTTGGGAACCTGTGCTTTATCCTGTCAATGGAACCACCGCCTTCCAGATATTATTTTCTCATCTCCCTGTTGTGTCTGACATTGTTTTTAAACATTTAAATGCCACTGCAGGATTTATAACAGATCACCGAATGAAAGTACAAACAGACACTGGAGACCTCTAGTTGTACAGCTATAAAGTAGACCTACAAGGTGAGTATCTGATTCAATTGTATGAACACAACACACACACACACACAGAGTGATATGAGAATGGTCCACCACCCAAACAACATCTGGTTAGTGGTGGTCTGATGGCTCATCTCAACAGATGGGTAACAGCCAGTAATTGTTTATCTACAGAGTGACCTATATGTTAAGTAGATACAATGGCTCATGTGTGTGGTAGGTACAAGAGAGGTACCTGTTAAGTTGGCCTGAGTGGACAAAAATCAGGGTTCTGTAAATAGAACGTCTTGAAAGTGCATCAGTAAAACAGTGTAACTGTCTGTATAAACTGGAAATAATTGTAAACTACCATACATAACAGAAACAGATAAGTAACTACTTTTTCCTCATCCCAAACCTGTGTCAGATTTATATTATGCTGTAGGCACGGTGAGTTTTGACTGCTGCATGGTGACAGTGTAGCCCCAAGTGCCAGACTTGAACATGGAAGCGGTGGTGAATAAGATCTACAGCTCTGATCCTGTGTTTCTGAATGCTGGAGACATGTGGTAACTGAAATAGTTTTGTCACCAGATGGCACAAATTCTCAAGTAAGCCTCAGTTTTATTGTGAACCTGTATCACTGCTAGTGAAATATCCAACTTAGCTGAAGAGGTTCATTTCTAACCCACATCTCATAGATCTGTTCCCGTTTACCATGTTCCACTGAGGTGAGGGGTGAGTGGGATCACATTAATGATGCAATTAAAGTAGATCTTCAGGGGCAGTGCATGTGACAAAAAAAGTATACACTATTACATGAATTTTGGTGACATGCAATACTGCATACATGTTTCTGAGTAACTACTGATCCTGTTTTAGTACTGCTATTTACTATTGCTATTCCTTGTTGACTGGCCTTTCCCTTTGCAGAAAGTCCTCACTGTAATCTTTCTGTAGGGAAGGAATACTCTGTAGCAGGGGTTCTCACACTGTTTTTGCACCCAGGGACTGTAAAATAAATCCCACAGACCCACTCTGCACATAAAATTAATTTTATGAAGGTAGTCCGATTCAACTATTCAGATATTATGCTCATTATTTAAATGTGTGCAATAGTATTATGGCTATTTATTAGTGACACAGAGCTTGAGCTTTAGGTTCCTGAACACATTAGATCCATGCTGACGTTATTGACAGGCCTTTGTTGAGTTTTGGATTAAACCCATTCAATTAAAGTGATCAGTCAAACAGGCTAATAAAGCTCAATAATAATTATAATAACTTATTAATGGTGATGGGTTTCATGTCGATACAAAGCCAAAAAAGCAAAATGCATGTCTAGTCACTTAAATATTGTAGTGTGTGTATTCTGAATGGATTATCAAAGGCATTGCTGATATTGCTTGTTGTGTGTGCGCTCTGACTGATGATGACTTACACCTACTCGAGAACAAATTCCATTAGCTGTTTCCTTCTGTGGTGTGAAAGACCAGCTGGAGTTTGAATGTTCTGTATCTTTAAATGCTCTCTATATACCTTTGTCTATAAATGCAAGGTAGGAAAACCCATACTGTAAGAACAATTACTGTAACGTTGATTAACTTTGCAAGAATTTGGCACATGTTCTGATAAATCCAAATGATTTAGTCAGTGATCCAAAAGTTGTCTTCTCCATGCCATATATTGATCTGCTGACCTGGAGGTTAAAGGTGCATCCGTTTAGTGGGGAACCACTGGGAGACACATGGAAGCCTCCAGAGACTGAGCTTGAAGAGGATATCCAACATGTCTGTCAGATTTTTCTTTGTGCATCGTGGTATGAGTATCATTGCAGAAAACAAGCAAAGCCCCATCAAAACTGTAAAAGGTTGTTTGAGGAAAAGTTTCATGAGTAGCCTATGCACTTAATGATGAAACTGTGATTATGGGATTTAGCAAAACATGCAAACTGTTTTTAAAGGGCGTGAGACCTTGCTGAAACTTGCAGAGATCGCTGCACATGCAAAAGATTGTCCTTAAACCACCATCTGACCTTGATGCTAAGGTTAGTATTAGACTTTTAGATATTTATAAATATTAACAAATATTTCACAAGAAGTACCACTTTTTTTTTTATTGTTCCTCTTGTACTTTTTTATAGGAGGCTACCGAAACAAACTGGTACAAAAAATATTTCTCATCATCACATAATCTGGAAATTGAGACAAAGCACTCTGTTCAGTTAGGGACAGCATTGAAAGCATATTGTTGCTTTAAGGCTGATTAATATGATGATTCATAATTAATGAATTCTTTTTTTCCCTCATTGTTCTTTTAGCAGCAGATGACCCACATCTTATCTTGCCTACTTATTTTGATGAAATATATTTATGGTTTCTTAAATTTGAGTTGTAAAATTATTGTTATTGACAGAAAAGCCCTATTTGGGCCAAAATGTGATTTTTCATTTGTTTTGGCCAGAATTCAGCCTTCAGTTTCCTCTTTGAATAGTGGCACCTTTGTTACATTTTCAACAAAGAATCCATGTAAGATCAGAGGTCAAGTAAAATGATTGCCTTTATATGAAGTGTGCTGCTGGTTTTAGATCCGAGAATCACCGCCTAGCTGTATTATGATAGGTTCTACACGGGTTTGGTTTTGCTGCAGCAGGACAGAACCTCGGTGGAAAAAGAGAAAGCGGCGACTCTGTTCCTCCATCAAGGCCTGGAGTATGTTATGGGCCAGTTATTTAACTCACATGGCCAAGACTGGTGAGAATCATGTTTCCTATACCTGTTTTAATTGTTCTGATTATTTAAAATAGGTATTTAATATGAACCTTGGTGTCTCCAGCAGAGAGCAGAAACCTGATCCTGGATATTGTCTGTCGATTGTAAATGCCCAGGATTTTAAGAGGGTGTCTCAGTCTGGGAGCCTTGCTGTCCAAACACACAACCTTGGGGCAAACGATGAGCCCGATGCTGGTTTATCAGACGTAAGTAGCAGTAACAGCCATGGAAATACACTGGTAATGATCGAGGTTGGTTTTTTTTTTTTTTTTTTAAAAGGAGTGCACTTGCATGGCTGTTGAGACAGGTGTTTCCTGTAAAACTACAGTCTCTGTCAGCTTATTTACACTCCCATCTGTGCAGTCACACTTGCCAGGATCCCCAGGCATCTAATTAATGGGGGCCCAGATAAGATGCATGGAATTTTTAAAAAATGTTAGTTATAATTTTATTCCTATAAAATCTGTAGTAGTAGGGTAGGGTGCTGCTGGATGCCTACTTTGCTTCACATAAAGTTCTCATTGAGCAGAACATAATCAAGCAAGCCTGGATGACTAAGAGGTGCCTAGCTCTCTCTGCCCTCATATGGCTCTCCTGCATCGACACCTGCAGGGAACTCCTGGACCTGCAGTTAAAGGTAAGGATTAACTCGAGGTTTTAAAACCATCATCCTCACTAATGACGGGCAGTTCGGCTCTTTTTAGTGAGTCGGAGAAATACAGTATTTGCGCTGAGAAATACAGTAAACATTTTTTTATTATTACTCAGCTCTCTGTGTCTGAGCTTAACTGTCATTATAGTCAAATTTATACTGAAAGTTCCTTTCTATATATATCCTGAGATTCACTTATTTAACACAATACACTGCACATCATCATAATCAGCAGTGCCATCGGACCCTCATGCTGCCATAGTCACAGATAGATGAGAGTAGATATGTCCTAAAAACTTGTCTTTCACTAGAACTAGCTTATATGGTAAGAGCCACTGAATGCCTTTAAGTCATACTGTGGTTGTGATTAATACACTTCAGAGGAATCGTGGTTACAGAATACTAATGAGTTTTCAGCAAGAGTGTCACAAGATCTATTTATCTTGTGTAAATAAGACTTAAAGACTCATCGCTTTTGTCAACTCTAGAACAGAGATAATATTAGGATGATACAGCATTTGGTATAGGATACGTCATTTAGAGGAGTTGCCCATATATAGTTCTAGTTTAACACATTACATGTTAGCAAGACACTCAACTGTGACTCAACTACCCATATTTTTCACATGTAGTTGATTACCAGATCATGGCCATCCTTGAACAAAAACAAAAGCCTACCACGTCATATCGGAGTTGTTGTTTCTGGTGTGCGTAGGTGTGCGAGTTGGGAGTCATGAACACACCCTGCAGCAGCACTGTGTTATGCCTGCGGGGTCTGGCTCAGCTAGCCCAGTGTGACCACTGACGCTGGACCAGAAACGGTTCAAGTGGCCTTGGCCAATGCCTGTCTCAGTTTCCAGGCTAGCATCATGTTGGAGAGATTGCCACTGACTGGAGATCCTCCTGAACAACTGACCAGTAAGCAAGCACTTCAGGGTTATCTGTGTAAAATTTGACTCAGATATACAGTATCGGTTCATATTTTTGTCAGTCCATGGATTTACCTTCTAACAGTCTTGTATGAATGAGTGATTTTCATTTTGTACAGAACAGAAGTGTTGGCAGGAGCACTTGGCTAAAGAGAAGGAGAAAACAGAAAAGCAATTCTGCATTAAGGAAGTGAAAGTGAGGGGGTCATTTGGGCACACTGGGGCTGGAAGAGGGATTGGAAAAGGAGCCACGACTAAAACATCTGCTCCAATCCAAGGGGTCAAAACCATTCCAGGAGTAGCAAGGTTACCATCTGAGACACAGAGACACATCTGACACATTAAGGCTTAGCATATGTTCCAAGGACGGGAGTGTAATTAACAGAAAACTATTATGCATTTAATAGCTTTAACCCCATCAGTCATTTTAGTGTCTGAATTCAGTTTTTAGACTTTTTAAAAACTGTGTTGGTCTTCCCCTTTCAAGTGAAGTGGTTCTCCTTTTCCATTTTAGGAGTGGCTGTGGTTAAGAGGGATGGGTAGAATGCAGACAAACCACGCCTCAATGCCCAGCTTTCTCCCAGCAAGTCCAAACAGGAGTGCAGCACGCAACACACTAAACCAGCAGGTTTGTCCAGGCCTCTGTGTTCATCTAAAATTCGCTGTCCCTGCTTCTGCATGTCTGCTGATAGTTATCACTGCATATGTAATATTGGTATCTTGATGAAATTTTTTAATTTAAAAAAAAAAAAAAGTCAGATTCTCTGGTTTCCTCCCACCTCCTAGAAACAGGCCGGTAGTTTAATTGGCTAAATTAATAAAATTGCCCCTAAGAGGGAATGGTGCCCTGTGATGAACAGATGATGGACTGGAGACCTATCCAGTGTGTGTGTTCCTAGGACAGACACCAGATTCACCTAACCAGGATAAACTGTAGATGAATGAAATATTCCTCAATCTATAGTCCTTACATTTACTATTACAGTAGGAATTTAGAATTTACAGCTTCATTTTAAGAAAGGCAATTTACTGGGGTTTAGGACGCAAGTAACACCAACAAGCTACTGCTGAGACTTTCTGAAATACACTGAGACTATGACTAATCTTAACAAAACAGTATAAAATTATATATTTCAGGTGTGATCATTTTGTGTGGATTTAAATAGTGTCTTTGGAGGAGGAGAGTAAGATAAGTGGTGCCACCACTCCAGCAGCTCTGAACCTGACGTCCCATGCTCCTCGGCAAGGATTAGGTTTGCACGTTCTCCAAACTCCCACCAGCAGGCCTGCTCTCTCTAACAAGAGATTATCCAGGCACAGGTTAGATTCTCCTTTTCATCTTAATTCCACATGAAGTCCACTGAATTGGACATTCATTTCGTAAAGCTGGTGCTCATTTTGGTTTGTGTGGATGTACTTCAGGTTCATGATGCATACAATGAACTAGCAAATCTGGTGGAAAGCGATCCATGAGCCGCTGTAGATGTTTACAGCAGGTTTCCTTTAAAAGCTTGTTAATAAACAGACATTTTATGGACCCCCCCCCCCCCCCCCTTCCTTTTTCGAACAGTACATTGATATACTGGATGGGAAGTTTATGGCCAAGCTGCTAAAATCTGTTTATGCAGGAATTCATAACAAATCAGTGGACGACGAAGATCAAGAAATGCTGGATATGAATGGATTCAGGCTTTCACTTTACAGGTTCGTTTCTCTTTCTGTTATTAATTTCTGGATTTGATAGTTAGTTAATTCGTTAACACATCTGCAAGCAAAGAAGCTGCATAAATGAAAAGAAATTTAAAATGACAATTCTGGGATTGCAAAATGGTTTACTGTGTAAAACATTTCATATTCAAAAACAATGGCACAAATCCTTTTAGAAGAAGACTTACGTTCATATCATTTTCACTCTAAATGAAGTTAGAAGAGTCGTGTTTGTTTGCATATAAGCAGGTTCACATTTGGTTTGTAGAGGAAACATTAGCTTGGAATAATAATATTAAGGTCTGGAGTCACATGACGGGAGCTCATACTCTATTCAGCTTGGTGACGATGAGGACTCTTACAGACTGGTCAAAGGAAGCACACACACACAGGCCCTGCTTGTCGGGACTCCAGTCCAGGCTGGCGATGGGTTGTGTGGACAGAGTGACATTTTGCAGGAGACTGAGTGTCCCAGCCACTCCTCTGGCCACTCCGTCTCCATCTGTCTCACTCCTCTTCTCTGGATACTCACTGCAATAAGCCAGAATTGTCAATACAGATCAGTGGTGCTTAGTGCTGGGATGAGATGGTATTGATATTGTGACAAATTATGGATTACAGATTACACTTTTCTGAGATGTATGTATTGTCAGCATTTCTATATTGTAAGTTTTTCAAAAGCAGCACTACTGTTCTTCTGGCAGTTTGTTAGCAAATCTATATATGGTGATACAAATTGTGTATCCTCCTCCACTAGCTGAATTAAAAACTACACTTCAACACACAAGAGCATACACTTCTGCTCTTAACTCATCACTTCCCCTTGCTGTTTCCCCTTGAGACAATCTCATTCCTCATCATAAGGGCTATTATAATACTATATAAAAGTTCAAACGTCGCCATTTTTGTTTCACAACAGTAAGCAAACAATGGATAAAGTGTAAGCACAAGCAATAACATGCTCAATGTTTCATAGAAATGTTTATGCTACATTCAAATTTAATTTTATGTAGCAACTTTATTCCAAAAGCCAGTTAGCAAGCTAGATAATTAGCAAGCCAGCATGTGCACAATTAACATGAAAAAGACCATAGACAGCTATATTCTGCTTGCTGCAAAGCGGATGTTTGTTCAGGTTTTAAAAAAAAAAAAAAAAAAAAAAAAAAATCTCCCAGCACACACTCCTCTGGTAGTTACTAGTGTGACACTGGTGATATGCGTGTCTAAGTTATAAAGGGGAAACAGATGAGGGTTTTTTTTAAAAACAGTAAGAGTACATGGATATTTTTTGACTTACTATTTCCATAAGTGCAGGTTCCCAGCTCCACCTGCTGTCATGAAGATGTCCCGGTTTTGTGGCAAATGCCTCACTTGCCATATTGTAGATTTGTGGGCCTTAAATACAGACAACAATAGTGAAAGTAAATAAAATAGTAGTGGGTATAAATCCTTGCTATCATGCGAGTGAGTGAGTGCTCTCAGGCTCACCTTTTCAGAAATGGATGCAAAGCCTTTGGTTGGATGCTGAGTCCTCATGTCAAAGACATGAAATTTGCCCTCTAAAGACGTTGCCACTAGTTTATTCATATTGATATCTTTTCTGTCAAATTCAACACTGCACACCTATAAAATGCAAAATGCATCATTATTTTTAATTTTTAATCAATGGTGTATTAAATAGGTTTATTATCAACATTTAGAAAGTCTCAGAGTAATAGCATACTTTATCAGACTCTAAGCCAGGGGTGTCAAACTGACCCAATAAAGGATCTAATCCAGCTCACCAAATGAATTTAGAAACTGTTTTAAATTAAATTTGTCTTGTTGACCATAAATGAATTGAAAGATTCAAGGCAAAATAGAGCAAGCTGAACATTTTACTGTCACTACTGTATGTCTCCTTCCAAAGGAATTCATTTACAGGTTTCACATTAACAGGGGTGAATACTTTTATTTTTTAAATATTGTGCAAATTATTTAAATTTTTTCCACTTAATTATTATGGACTATTTTGTGCAGATTCATGGCATAAAATCCCAATTCAAGCCCATGTGTATACATGGTAAAACCAGAATTTGGCATTCATTGGGCACTGAACTGCAGTCTGCTCATCTGTTTTGTGAATTATATACATGCATTCATAATGTATCTTTCAGATAAATGCAGATAAATGAACACATTGACGATGAGTGGTTGACGTTGTTGGCCACTAAACTGATTTTACTAAATGTAATGTGGCCCATTAACTAAAATGAGTTTGCCACCCCCCGCTCTAAAGCGTATGAACATGTCCATCTGATCAAAACCTAGGGAAATAATGAGAAGCTTACGCCATTTTTAATATTTTTCTCCCAGCGCAGAGACATATTTCGGAGATCAAACAGCTTAATATCACCATTGTCATAGCCAGCACATACACAGCGGTCCTGATCGTTAAAGGCGTGACCTTTGAAGGAAAAGATCATCGATCAGCTAGGAAAACACATCATACTCATCATGCTTTGAGAAAACAGCTTAATACAAAACTGACACTAAATCAAAAGCTCTGTTTTTCCTGTAATATAACTGATAGCTTTATGTTTATATTTATGTGCTTGTTCTCGGGATAAGGGCATCTGTTAATGTAATCTAAGTCTAATAATAAACAGATTAAAAAAAACGTGTTATTTAACATGCAAGAAAAACGTCTGCTCGTTGATCTGGTGCAGTTTTCTGTAAGGAGACGTGTAGTAGGTTTGCCACCAAGCAAAAATCTTCAGGACAGAGCTTCAGGTTCAAGAGAAATTTTTGATTTCCTATTATTTAGTACTAGTGTCATTGTTTAGCGTGTGATGTGCTATAAATACACACCAAATGCAACAGTCCAACAATCTCTCTTGGTCTCTCCTTCCGTCGGCTCCATGTTTGCCACAGGTGTGTCTTTTTGCCTCGGATCCCACACTTTAACTGTACCTACAAAAACGAGACCGGATGCAGATCCATATAATGATAAGAATAATAAAACAAAACCAGGTGCAACAGATGTATAGTACATACTGATATTCAACATGCACAGTATTATTATCATCATTAAGCCTGGATTGCAATGTTAAACGTGTCACGTGTGTCTGCATGCAGTTACAGATGGACGCGTATCTATAATGTTGTTATAATATCGTGAACCAGGATAAAAGCATGTGCCATTATAACACCAAGCATCAGCAATGATGACAATAATGATGACAATCTAACCATCTCGGCTCCCTGTAACGATTTCCGGCGCGCCGTCTCCGATGCCTAATCCTCCAACTCCGTCGATGCAGTTAATTATTTCCTTGTGGCCTTTCACAGAGTACACTGGAACCTCTGGTGAATCGAGATTCCTAATGTAGAAATTTCACACTTCAGCTTAGACCAAACTTGTGAGTGTGTGGAATGAACAGGTGTACAGTAGGAAGGTCAATCGTACCACACATGAAGGTTGCCGTCAAAATCGCCTGTGGCCAAATGCCTCTGCTGGAGAGATGTTGCACCAAATGTTCCACATTTGATTGGCTTGGGCTTTTCGATCTGAAATATCACAATACAGAAATGGAACATCCAAAGAAACACATGAGAATAATATATGAGAAATTATGCATATTTTGGCATTTGTCACACCTTAAGTTATACCGGTTATTGTAGCACAAATTTCTCTTTGTCTAACGCACCTATTTTTTCCCTTTGGATTTGTTTGTCTACGTGTTGCTTGCTGGCCTTTGAGTACGTGTTCATATTTCACCTCTTTTTGTTGTGGCCAAACCTAGACTAGGTCATAACAAAATCTGGCCCAAACCCTCACACCAAATCATTTTACAAGTTAGGGGAAAATATGAAATGATCTGACAAGTTGATACTGATGCATAGGCGTACACTTCTGACCACCAGGTTGATCATATAGACGTATTTCAGTCAGGTTTAGGTTGTATGGCAGTAGACTGCTAAACTCTGCTGGGGCTGAGCACACGAGTGCTGTTTGAGTTGGTGGACAAGTCTCACCCTGGCAGCAGGGTCTCAGAGAAACAAACACTAGTTTGTCAGCAGTGTGCTAAGAGTGGGGCACCACCCAAATAACATCGTCAGCAGTGGTCCTGTGATGTGTGTACAGTGGCAGTGTGTGTAGTGGCAGTGTATAATGGTAGTGTGTGTGTAGTGGTAGAGTGTACAGTGGCAGTGTATAATGGTAGAGTGTACAGTGGCAGTGTGTGTAGTGGTAGTGTGCCGTAGTGGTAGAGTGCACAGTGGCAGTGTGTGTAGTGGTAGTGGGCACAATGGTAGTGTGCCACAGTGGCAGTGTGTGTAGTGGCAGAGTGCACAGTGGCAGTGTGTGTAGTGGCAGAGGGTACAGTGGCAGTGTGTGTAGTGGCAGAGTGCACAGTGGCAGTGTGTGTAGTGGTAGTGTGCCGCAGTGTGTGTAATGGTAGTGTGTACAGTGGCAGTGTGTATACTGGTAGTGTGTACAGTGGCAGTGTGTATACTGGTAGTGTGCACAGTGGCAGTGTGTGTAGTGGTAGAGTGCACAGTGGCAGTGTGTGTAGTGGTAGAGTGTATAATGGTAGTGTGTGTACAGTGGCAGTGTATAATGGTAGTGTGTGTAGTGGTAGAGTGTATA
>CM040977.1:26726230-26754516 GCA_022985145.1 Pangasius djambal
TAGTGGTAGTGTATAATGGTAGTGTGTGTAGTGGCAGTGTATAATGGTAGTGTGTGTAGTGGTAGTGTATAAAGGTAGTGTGTGTAGTGGCAGTGTATAGTGGTAGAGTGTGTAATGGTAGTGTGTAGTGGTATAGTGTATAATGGTAGTGTGTGTAGTGGTAGAGTGTACAGTGGCAGTGTGTGTAGTGGTAGAGTGTATAATGGTAGTGTGTGTAGTGGCAGTGTATAATGGTAGTGTGTGTAGTGGTAGTGTGTAGTGGTAGAGTGTACAGTGGCAGTGTGTGTAGTGGTAGAGTGTACAGTGGCAGTGTGTGTAGTGGTAGAGTGTACAGTGGCAGTGTGTGTAGTGGTAGAGTGTACAGTGGCAGTGTGTGTAGTGGTAGTGTGTGTAGTGGTAGTGTGCCACAGTGGTAGTGTATAATGGTAGTGTGTGTAGTGGTAGAGTGTACAGTGGCAGTGTGTGTAGTGGTAGTGTGTGTAGTGGTAGTGTGCCACAGTGGTAGTGTATAATGGTAGTGTGTGTAGTGGTAGAATGCAGGGCAGCTGAGGGGCAACACGGGCTCTAGTCACTAACTCTATACTTACACCTTAATGGTACTTGATAAAAGAAAAGGAGTAATAATTAAATAAGCGGATTAGGCTGTGAAATTGTACACAAACAGTTTAAACGTCTCGTTTTCTTCAGCAGGCTGGAATCGACGTTGCTTGCGTTGCTATGACGACGAGGTATGGCGAGTTTTCTAGAACCGGCTAGCTGCTTAGCCTGTCAGCTAGTGACCATCTAACCCATGCTGGATGACATTCCAAATACACCTTAACAACAACAACAAACTTCACCTCTTTGACAAGCTGCACGTCTCCGTGCTGAACCTCGTAAACCTGCAGGACTCCGGTTCCTCTCGCGAAGTTTCCCATACACACAAACTTCGCGCTGCAGGGAATCCACTTGCTGTCGAACACCGTGTAGTTCAGGCTCTTCTGAATGTGCGCGATGATCTGCGGCTTCTCCAGAGGCGTTGACATTTCGGCCAAAATAACAGCAGGTCAAACTGACAGGAAACAAACAGAGAACTGAACCAGTTCCAGGTTTTAGACCACTTCCAAAGCCTATTCTGTTATAACCTGAGTGAGACAGGGGTATGATCCTGTTTCCCACCTGTATTCCGAAAACTCCGGTTTCCTGCACTTTGATTGGCTACAGGTTCGGAGTTGACCTGGAGTTAGCCAATCGAGCGAGGGAACAGAGAAGTGTTAGCAAATCACAGTGAGGAGGCGGGATTTGTCGGAATACAGGTAGGAAAAGGTGACGAGAAGAGGTGGATGCGTGTATAGCTGTTCGTATGATTGCCTGATAATTTATTCACAGTTTGCACTGATATAAACAAGACCTTCGCTGAGTTTAGTTTGTAATTTCTGTTAGTTTAAATATATTTATAAATACATTGCAAACCCTGGTCCTGCAATATTTTTCAGTAGGTGTGGAAAAATGACAAACGGATATAGGCAGTGGTCGGAGGAACCTGGGGTCCTTTTGGTAGAATGGAGGACACCGCGTGCTCAAGATAAACAGTTCCTCGGAATAATCCTACAGATTTTTCTATTACATTTTTAAGCAAGAGCCACTGGGAGGTTCATAATGGAGACGGTCAGTAACCCGGCCTCTGAGGACAGCAGTACTGTAGCTAATGGAGAAAACACAGACACGTTTCAGAAGGTAAAATCCAAGAAAACCTCAAAACGTAAACGTGATCAGGGTGAAGCAGAAATGGAGACCGAAGACGCGGTGGCACCGAAGAGACCACAGTTTCCCCCGATATCAGGGGACAGACTGAAGGTAACTGATCACTCACTTCTGTTAAAACTTATGGACTTGTACACATTTTAATCCTACATGATGTAGTCTGCTGGATAAATGTTAATCGTTAAAGCACCACGTTTCTTTGTGCGCATGCGCGACTCTCAGCTGATTGGAACAGCTGAGACGGGATTTAGATTTATATTTACTGTTAGCAAATACATCACACAGTCACATAGTCAGATAGTCAGAAATGTGTTGTCGATGAAAACAGTCCTCTTGCTGCCAATATTTATTTCTGGAGAGTTGTTAAACACCTACAGCTGTCCATTAGACCAGTGCTTTTCAAAGTGGTGTGTGGTCTGATTTCCATCTGGTCATTTGAATGAAATTTAATTTGCCTATAAATAATGTGAAGTTGGATCTAATGTGTCCTATTGGTGGAAAGTTCAGGAAAGAAGCTTTACGGCTCTGTTAAATATCCCAAATAATGTTGAACACTTTGAATAGTTAGGTTTTAAAATGATTCTGTACTGATTGGGTCAGTGGGATTTCTTTTAGTTTTACAGGGTCACTGGCTGAAAAACTTTGAGAATCCCTGCATTAGATAGTTCTTGGCTGTTTTAAGCAGTTTAATTGTATAGTGTCTCAAAGCAGTTCTGCACAACACTGGCACAAAAACCACCATGAACAATAAATTCTGGGATTTAAAAGTGATCAAGCTCTGACCCCAAAGGTGTGAATGTGCCTACACTTGGTAGAATATATAGTTCATGGGTTCTCAAGCTTTTTTTTCTTTCTTTTTTTGGCCAGTGACACCATCCTAGGGGCCCCAAATTCGCATGACCATGCACCACCACCCCAATAATTCCTAATGTGGAATTAGTAAAGTAATATACAGCACATATGTCACATCTTATGGTTATACACCAAAAAGGGAAAGATAACACACACTGAAAACTGTTTTTATGAATCACTGCACATAAGGGTTCATGACTACAGGCACTCTGCAGTCTCATCTCAGCTGTTACATGTAGCCTAGATCTCTACTTTGATTTGAGCATGTAAAGGGCATTGAATCCTGCTTCTACTGGTCAGGCTCATGTATTGAATTTCTCACACTTTCACATGGCTTGCATAAGCACACTTTTATTCTATAATTCCTGTAAAACACCTTGAAAAGTTGATATAAAAATAAACCATTTTTTATTATGCCTGTGATACCAGGGACTTTGACTTTATTAAATTAGGGTTGTATAATCTTGAACTTGAGCTCTTGTGCTTTTTCAGGGTGGTGCTGATGAAATGAGGAAAATCCCTGTGCCGTCACACCGATATACACCTCTGAAAGAAAGCTGGCTCAAAATCTTCACCCCCATTGTTGAAAACCTGCAACTTCAAGTCCGATTTAATCTCAAAACAAGAAACGTGGAGATCAAGGTAAGGACACAAGTGGGTTTTTTTTTTTTTAATGACTTGTTCTTTTGTGAGTAAATATATGCACGGTTATGCAACTCTTCCTCATTTTACTGTACGCTTTCTTAACAGACGTGTAAAGAAACACAGGATATTGGTGCTCTTACGAAAGCAGCAGATTTTGTCAAGGCCTTTATATTAGGATTTCAGGTTGAGGTGGGTGATTAACAGACACAGCTCTGCATGTTAATGTCACACTTCGTTGTGTAGTGTTTAATAGTTCTCTTCATATGAGTTTCTGGAATAATCCACAGGATGCACTTGCACTCATCAGACTGGATGAACTGTTTCTGGAAACCTTTGATGTCACAGACGGTAACATTTTACCTTTATATTTCATTGGGCTTAAGCAGCTTACACGTTCAATGCAAGCATCAGTGTGATCAGTTGTGGGTTAAAGCTGGCAGAACACAATGAAATGGAAATTTCTGACATTTGTTTTGAGCAAGAAATGTGTGATTTCTGTTTGTTTGCTCTGGTATGCACAAGCACCCAAACAGAACTCCTAACCACCACCTTTTTTTATTTTCCCCTTTCCAAGACTTACCTGTTTGTGTTTGGTTTGATTATCATCACTGCATGGAGCATTAGTTTAATTTTTGAATACTTCTGCCCATTGATTGCATTTTGCAGAACATTTTTGAGGAAAAAACTTTTTTTTTTTTTAAAAATCATACAACCTCTTTCTTGATTTTCTGACATTGTGGTCAACAGCTGTCTGTACTGCATGTGTGACACTTCAGCATCCACCCCTGCTGTTATTTATCTGCTCAATGTCCGTCACGTTGCGAAAGCAGCTCAAAATTGAGACAAAAAGATGCTGGCAAACTTTGAAATCAGCTTTAAAATCATGTCTACTATTTTCTACAAGTATATTGTCATGAATTAAAAAAAAAAAAACCCAAGTAAACCAATTCACTGATGCAAAGGGTAATATATTCATTTTGTAATGTAGAGCTTATGTTGAGAAAAGGCACACGGGCGTGCATGAATTAGGTGCTCATAACACACAGGCAGACAAAACATTTAACCTGCAGCAGCATTTTAAAAATAGTCTTGTGGCAGAAGCCGACCTGGTAACACAGAGATGCCCCCTCAAAAGCATTGTGTGTCACCTAGTGGTGCAGTGTCCTAGAAAGATGTCACAGTTCCTTTTGAGCCATTTTCATTTGTTGCTTTTGTCCTTTGACAAGTGTTGTACCTGGAAATAGATATATTTTTTTGTTGTCCCTCTTTATGGTTGTTGCTTTTGCTTTGTGTGTTTTGGGGAACAGTTAAGCCTCTCAAAGGAGATCACTTGTCGAGAGCTGTTGGGAGAATAGCAGGCAAAGGAGGGAAAACAAAATTCACCATTGAAAATGTCACGAAGACCAGGATCGTCCTTGCAGACACGTGAGTCCAAAGACAAACTTCAACTTCAGCGTGCTTTTTGTATCGCAAAGGACGAGCTGGTGAAATGAAATTTTGTTTTGCAGGAAGGTTCACATTTTGGGGTCTTTTCAGAATATAAAGATGGCACGGACAGCTATATGCAACCTTATCTTAGGTAACAAAAAGTGTGGCCGTGTGTGTGTGTGTTTTGTGATTAAATGAATTGCATGAACTGAAATGCTGTTTACTTTCACCTCCACAGGGAGTCCACCATCAAAGGTATATGGGAACATTCGGGCAGTTGCCAGCCGTGCAGCTGAGAGATTCTAACGTCGGGCACAACTCTCTGATCCTCCACCTGCTGTGCAGCTCATGGACTGAAGCAGAAATGTGACTCTCAAACTCACAAAAGTGGTGTGAAATGTCCAGCAAATATCTTTCTGCTGCTGACTGGAGTCAATTAGCCGTCAGAGGACTTTTCTTTCGCTGACTGGCGGATCACAAAAATGAATATCACTGAAACACTCAAAAATAAACCGCATACCACTGGAAATGAAGCAGGTTGTGGATTCAGTAAGAAATACTTAATGTATATACATATATATATTTCTTTAAATATTTATTTATTCTTATACAGTACCAAGTCCAAGGATTCCCCACAGTAGGCAACATGATGCAGCATGCACAGTAGACATCCCCAACTGGAAATACGATGATTCTCGATGTCGACTCGGGAATGAAACCCCCTTTCTCCCATTCCATTAACATACACTTGGGAGTAAAATTAGTTTTACAGTAATTAAAAATACATTTTAGAAGGTATCCTTGACTGGAGAGAGAGAGATATATATATTTATATATACACCATACATCATTTCACTGCAACTTAATATTCAGAAGGAAAAAGGAGTGTGTATATACGTATTTTTACTTTTCAAGAACACCGATTGTGCTGAGGTTTTGCTAAACTTTGGCGACATCCATAATTATTAGATATGACATTTTATATCACAAGTGTAAACAGTAGACGTGCCATAAATCGGAAACCATGCAGAAGGGAACATGTTCATGCAGACACTGGAGGAGCACCGGGGGGGGGATCTGTGACGCACTTAGTGCTGCAGTGTAGATAAGCTGGTGAAGATGCATAGAAGTAGTAAAGAGCAAATCATTTCCAGCTATACTCTTTACTCGTCATGCCAAAGTCCTAAGATTAATGTCTCACTGGGTGTGTCCGATTTAAAATACAGTACTTCATTCATCCAGATGGGGGCATGTAGTAGTCACAAATAGCATACTGATAAGGAGGATAGGTCACGCAACATACTGCCATTCTAAATGCTGTTTTCTGGCTTCTGGTACATAAGTATCTAGAATTATTGTGGGTTATTAGAGCAAAAACAATTCTGCCTGCAATGAAACTGCCAGCTTTTTTTTTTTTTGCAGAGGCGTTGTCAAAATAATAGATGTGGTCATCGAGATCTGTGATTCAAAAGATCTTTCTAATGCTTCAGAATTTGAGCACTGAAACACTACTAATAGATTATCATCAAAAGGTCTTTTACAAAAAAACGCTAACCTGTAGAAGTCACTGATGTTTTGGTAAACCACAAATACAGTTAATTTTTTTGGCATCTATTTCTACTGGACTGTCACTGAGTTAAACACAGAATACAGTTACTCTCCAGTAATATGAACATTCATAAATAAACGATATCACAATACAAAAAAAGTACTGATTAACATGATTAAATGTAAGAACAATAGAAATATTGCAAAATGAAAAAGTATTCACTTGGGGGGAAAAAAAAAGAAAAGAAAGAAAAACCCAAACAAAATCAGACCGGTTTTTCTAATTTATAAAGATGTGTCTGGTTTGTCGATTCTGCGTTCTGCTTGGCACGTCATACCCTAATTACTTCTGTACTGAAAATTTAACATTACTTTTAACATTAATTCCCCCTTCTCAGAAAGTTTAATATATACTTGCTTAAAAAAGTGACCCAAAATAAATATAATTAAAAAAAAAAAATTACAAAAAGAAAGGAAAGAAAAGAAAAAATGAACCAGCCAACCCGTCTTCCCTTGTCCAGACAGAGATGCTCTTAGCTGTTCTTCAGTCAGTAAAGTGCTACACCAGGTTATTGTGAGGATCAGAGTTCAAAACACTTACATGTTGGCTTCACCAGGCTTGTGGTAGCAATAAGGTAGCTTCACAGAGTAAATACTTCCATTGAATGAGAGCATTTGTTGGATGTCTTGAGCAGATCATCAGCGACGGAAAGGAAAGCGCGTGTGGTAGGTGGCAGGCAGGATGCTCGAAGACTCACACATCCACTACCATCTTTTTGTGAATGTCGAGACCACCAACAACCTGGAGGAAAAACATTTAAAAACACAGTTCTAGTGAGTCAAGGTGTTTGGACTAGTATTATAAGACTCACTGGCTGGACATCATCAGGTTTTTTTTTAAAAAAAATGCATTTCAAAAATTTGTTCGGTATACACTTTTACCCGAAGCATCTCGGTAAATAAGATGATATAAAACCCAGGTAAATAAAACCTGAAATACCTAAAGTAACTCATAATGATAGAAATGCTACAACACTGAGTTTCCATCTAACCAGAAACAACTGTAAAATATTCTTTTGAAAAACATAGACTGCGGCACGGAAAGCCAGAGCTTGTGTTAAAACGCTGTTTCACTACAAACAATAGTTATGAAGAAGAATGATTCAATACTACGTATAAGTCAAACAAGTCTGACTTGCAACAGTGTAATACACGAATACAAGCAACAGAAGTCATCACTCACGAACAGGTAACAGTGCATGAAAAGAGAAACACCTGGACAGACAGGTACACATACACTAGACTCTAAAGGAGACTGGTTTATGCTTTTCTTGGCCTGTTATAATCTTGTAGTCAAGCACAGATGCATAATGTTTTTTTTTTTTAAATGTTATTTCCTCAACAGTCTGCCTAACTGTTGCCAACTTTGTTGCTGGATTAAAAAAAAAAAAGATTTTACTCTCTTCTTGGAAATATTTACTAGTTATAAAAGAGAGTTATTCCATTCATAGCCATTTCCTATCTATTGTCAACCATTTATTATTTTCTATTTAAATGATCATGATGTTTCATTGGATATGCAAATTAGTCCATGATGTCATCTGGCAACTTCTAGTGACTTACTGAGCGTGCATTAGCTACTTTCCCCTGAAGTAAGCGTTGGCGAGACTGCCCGGCATTGAATACTTACAGCACAGAACTCTTCAAAAGATATTCTCCCATCGCCATCCTTGTCTGCATTGATAATGGTCTTATCTACAATCTGCTGAAGTTGTGTGTCCTTCAAGTTGTTTCCCACCATCATCTTCAATACTTGGAACAGCTCGCCATTGGAAATATAGCCGTCCTTGTCCATATCATAGATCCTGAAGGCGACTGGAGATGTTTTGGAAAGATTTGTATATGTAAGTGCAAAGATCATCTATTACGTTAATGTACTTTAATACTGAGTCACTGGAATTGGACTTACATCTCAGCTTCTGTTCCTTATCTCCCTTAACACTGAACTGCGAGACGCCCTCAATAAACTCTACAGAAAACACATTGTTAAAGACATTTTTTTTTTTGCAAAGACCTTAACTTTGCCTCACATTAAATCATAAGTATGACTTTTGTTAAGGAAATAAGGTTTAAGTAATGGCTTATTTGATACAGATCTTTAAAAGTAAGAAATGTGCTGAAAAGGAACAACAATAAGTCTCTTATGCTTTACTAATGCAACATTTCTCAGTGAGAAGGTCTTTATTCATGTTCCTCATCAATATTTTAGAATACCTCCCTGTAATAAAATATTGATGATTTAAAAAATGAGTAATTGCGTAACAGTATACAAAACATATATTCTTCATTGACAAAATATACTTCAATTCTCCACTGAAATATTCTCCACTGACAAAAATGCAATAATGTTTTATAACTCGATCAAGGGCATATCCAAAATAAGCAGGATACTTACTGTACACTTTACAACAATGTATTATGTGTATAAATGCTTGCATGTGGTGATGAAGATGAAGTGTTTGCTTGGCCTCACCTTTGAAATCCACTTCCCCATTGCCATCTGTGTCAAATATATCGATAACCCTCTGCACCAGCGGATTCTGCTGCAGCTCGGGCAGGGACATGAACTCCTCTACGCTCAGGGATCCGGAGTTATCTAGGTCGAGTTTCTTAAATCTCTTTCCTAGCCTCTTAATCTCATCTGCATCAACTAGAAAGAAGAAAAAGCAAGCAGGGGGGAAATAAACAAAAAGTAACCAACTTCCTCATACATTTAAATGTCTATATGAAGGACTCAAACTACCAAAGCTGTTGCATGTAATCTGTGCAAGTATATCAAAATGAAGACCTCTTCAGCTAAAAACTTAAACTAAACCTAACCAATGTCTAATTGTAAATCAGGCAGCAGCAACTTACAGCCTATAGTCTGGTCCTTTCCCTGAAAAGGCATTGTTCTGTGTGCTTGTTTACAATACAAGCTCTGGTGTTAACTACAAGCTTATTCACACTGTCTCGTAATCCTTTAGTCAGTCTAAGCCGTATGCTCAAACCAGTTCTACAATGGATCTAATAATCTTTTTAGGCGAGTCTTTATGGCCAGAAAAGTGTGTCATGTGTGCATTGAAACTAGCCATGTGAAGACTGGTAAAAGGCCAGGCGATGGTTTTTCAATCTTCATCTGTCCAGTTTCGGGGAGCCTGCACCCACTGCAGCCTCAGATTCCTACTCTTGGCAGACAGGAGTGGAACTCAGTGTCGTCTTCTTTTATTGTAACCCATCTACCTCAAGGTTCTGTGTTTTATTCATTATGAGATGCTTTTCTCCTCACCACATTGTACAGAGTGGTTATTTAAGTTACTGCATCCTTCCTGTCAGTTCGAAGCAGTCTGGCCATTGCTCAAGCTCCTCTGACCTCTCTTAACAACAAGTTGTTTCTGTCCACAAAGCTGCTGCTCACTAGAGGTATTTATTTATTTATTTATTTTACACACTATTCTGGGTAAACTCTACAGATTGTTCTGTGTGAAAATCCTGGGAGATCAGCAGTTACCGAAATACTCAAACATGTCCGTCTGGCACCAACAGCCATGCCACGGTCAATGCCACTGATATCACATTTTCCCCCCATCTTGATGTTTGTTGGGAATATTAACTGAAGTTCTTAACCTGTACCTTTATGATTTTATGCACTGCACTGCTGCCACGTGATTGGCTGACTGGATAATTGCATGAATGACCAGGGGATGAGGTGTCTTAGTGAGTGTATACTAGCAGAATGACCTGGATACATAAATTATTTGCTTCTTCCATAGCTAAAACACAACCTAACACATTGGATCAATTGACATTCTAGATCATTAAGCAGAGGGGAAAAAAAAAAACCCTCAAATTCATCACAGCGCTAACACTTTCTCTGGGATGTATTACGCATTAATCTTGCTTACACTCCTGGTGGAAACATGGGGAGAGTGCAGTTCTTTGATAATTAGAGTGTCACTAGGTGGGTCAGTAATTGCATATGGTCAACACCTCAGCTCCATTAGTGTAATGCTCCCCATTAAGCTCGAAAATACAGCACAGTGAACCAACATGCTCTTTCTAAACTTAACTGGTTCTTTTTTTAAATACTGAGAGGTGGAGAGACCTATAATTTTTCCCGTCTGGCCACTGTATAGAAATAAAGTCTTCCTCGCTTCACAGCTATTCAACACTGTTAAAACCATCACCAAATAATCTGAATTCCGATGCCATTACGTTAATGAGTGTTGGTTTAGGCAGCCGCTTAGATTGGCTGTATTTTTAATCTATGCAGTCATGAGAGAACCTCCTCTGGTTGTCCTGACACTTGCATTTGGGGAAACCCTTAGCAACAAGGAACTCCAGCATGCAGGTTATTTTGAGCCACCACATACATCTACAGATGGTTGTAGATGCTGCTGTGCACCTGTCTCGGCCATATGGTGCTGTATATTGCTTTCGTGGAGGTGCAAAAGCATCATTATTTATATGACGGAGCTTTCTCTAACATGTGCAGGTTAATAAACCAAAAACAAATAAACCAATTACAGTATCAGTCAAGCGTTCACAGTGTAAGTGTAAAACGTCCACAAAATTTGCAAAAACAGGATAAATTGGAGGATGAGTACGTAATTCAATATCATGAACGATACATATTTTTTCTAGCAAGCCAGTGCACATTTTAAACAGAGTTCATATTAAGCAAAAACTATTTAATAGCAGCATGCATTACATTATGAACAAGGCAGGCTGTAATAAAATTAATAAATGGAACAGTTGTCACAAGCGGCATAACACCAATATACGAGTATTAAAAGACATTTAAGAACATGAGTGCAATTGTGGAGAATCTTTTGGTGAATTCTGGGTCAAGACATACACAAACAGATCGCCAGGGATTAAGTTCGCCATAAAGACAGATCCATGTGCGTGTGCGCGTGTGTATAACTTCGGAACTGAAAATATCTGACACACAAGGTCTGCTGTGGGTCATGGTTTCGCACCTGTTTATCTCCTGTTCTTTTCAGGGTCATTAACAAAATGGAGAAGGAAGGGAGAAAAAAAAAAAAAAAAAAAAAAAGCTCTCACAGTGACAGTTTTCAAATGCAGTTCACTTTGAATTATTACTACCTTTTTATACAAATTCTTATAAAAAGCAAAGGAGAAGTAGATGAGTGGTCTTTTACTTACATACTTTTTCCTCATTTTAAGGAAGTGCCAATGGTTGACTGAACATAAAAACACACGACACAAGCAGGGCTTTTTTCACTGCGCTCTCTACCCTATTTAAGTTCTTAAGTAGACAGTTTGGTGTTTCATTTCAAGAAAGACGACGATATAAGCTAGAAAATGTGTGCCGACTGGTCTGTCTGCCCCCTGAGTAACACACAGCTTCACAGAAACACTCCAACCTAACTGAAGCAACTCAAAACCAAGCACTTCTTTCCTCACCCGTTCCTATTTGTCCACGCTATTTTGGTTGACTTGCTCATGTCTATAAGGTCCAGGAGACCAAGTGGCACGAAACCAATTAAAACAGCATATACATGACTAAAAATAACTGTGGCTCCATCTGCAGCAGTGTGAATGTCCTTTACATTAGAGGAGGGACTTTTCTGACAGCGAGGATGTCCTTGTGGTTTCTACCACTATCTCTAAACCTGTTTAAGCTTCCATTATCTTTAAAATTTCAATTCAAACCATTTTTAGGATTTATATAGGTGCAAGGTGCAAATTTATTATGTAAATCATTGAAAAACAACAAAAAAAATAGTGGTATGTTCAGGTTTATTACTTTAAATTTACTAATTACTTTAAATTTAAAATTACTTAAATTCATTACTTTAACTTAGAAATGATGACAAGAATTTGTTTCCCCTTTACAAACTACAGAGAGAATGTGTTAAATATAAACTACAGTGATAAATAATTCAAATGTGCACACTGATTATGTAAGAGTTACTCAATCACATCCAGCGAAGGTTCTGCCTACAGACTGTTACACTACTTAATGCTCACTCTAAGAGCCACTCTGTTATTTCTGTCATTTTTGTATTTGTCTAATAACTCAATAATTACTTTCATGTGTTCAGCATAAGAAAAACTTAAATGCTAATACTTACAGTGCGAGCACATCTCCAGGGGATAACTTGCTTCATTTCCCTAAAACAGAGAAAAGAATAAGTAACACAGAGACATTTTTTCCCCCTCTTTTCTTTCCTTTAGACTGTCTACTGTACGGGCATCCAAACTCATCCACAAAGGACCAGTGTAGTTGGAGCCATTCATGCATTTGTACTTTACTCTGAAATAGCTGTTTCTTGCACATTCAGTAACCATGCTAAGACATGACTAGCACAGATTAAAACAATGGCTCCCTGGAGGTGTGTTGGCTCATGTATAACTCAGTCATTTCTATCACTGCAGCACGTTAATTAGAAGATGCTGATACGCTCCTATCTGAACAAGGCTTTAATGAGCTAAAAGCCAGTGCTGGCACTGAGATGGGAAATTTGCACATGCACCATGCAACACAGTGCAGGCTGCAATACAGCTCCACATCATGCCTACGGAAAACAGTACAATCATCAGTCAGGAGGATAAAATACAGCCAGAAAAAAAGAGCTGTGAGATTCCAAAGCAGCAAAAACCACTAAACTAAATGAAGCCTTTACTTACTAAAGTTTAAATAGAAGTTTAGACACAAGTGTTTCTTAGACACTGCTCCTGGTATATGTATTGTTACATTACATATATTTATTAATCTGTTCTGATCCTTGTTTCCAAATTGACTTTGACAGGAACGCAGCATGGGGTCAAATACTTCAGGCTGGAGATTTTTTTTACTGGTCTAAAATTCCCTTTTCACGACACACTAAACAAAAGTGGTGGCTGTGGACAGGAGATCCTCAGATGCATTCTGCTTTGATTTATTATTGACAGTCTTCAGTTGGGCTCAGGGAATCAAAGCCACATGTTCAATAGGCGACTGGGATAACACGCTGAACGGTGTACAAAAAAAAAACGGTGTAAAGCACTTTCTCTATTATCCACATGAAACTCGCAGGCACATCTGTATCAAGACTGAGTGAAATGTGACTGTAGGCTAATTTAAAAAGTAAGCCCTTTTAGGTTTCCAGACTTTAATAGATTTTAACTGGTATTCTTGCAGGTAATCAGCTGGAATACACAATGGAAAAGGGTGATGACTTAAGGCAAAAAAGGAACCATTGTAGTAGCTAAAACACTGCTTAGTCTGTGTGAACTGTAGCTGTGTAAACTGGATTTTAAAAAAAGATTTCAAGAGTCCCTTATCAGAGAAAGAGCTGTAAGCAACATTAAAGGTGCATTTGCTCTTTTCAAGTCATATTGTTATGCAATTTCAAAATAATAAAACCAGGAAATTATTCACAACCATAGAATCCTAGTATTGGACATGAATAAATATTAGTGAGCCCCTCTCAGAGATGTCCTTCTACTAAATGAACTGTTTAGTGGGCTGAACATCACCTAGGAAGAGTATGAGGTAAACACTCGATGCAGCTCATAAATAATGGATTGTTCATTCAACGGCAATTAGACTAAACAAAATATGCTTTGAACTGTGAATACTGGGCCAGGCCACTTGTAGCTCATAATCTTAGTGACAAATTGGGAAGAAGAAAGAAAAAAAAAACATGTTTAACCACATATCAAACATATAATGTATACAAATTTGTAAGGAAAAACCCACCCTAAGCGACCTGCATACCAATATTCATAATTAATATCTGATATTCAGTGGTGTTCAATGGCAAGATTTATTTTAGCGTAAACTCCTTTGTCCTGAAGACTTTCCTGTGGTGGAAAACCTAAACTGAAGTCAATCATACTGAACTGGACCTGAATCAAATCGTATTGATACTCAACCGAATCATATTGGGTTGTACCATCTGAACATCACCCACAACGCCATACAACTACCCGCTGATAGTGACCCCAGGGCTCTTGCTTTATATCCACCTAACGTGTTCAGTGCAGCAGCGCTTTAACCCTTTAGTCTGTTCAGCTCTCTCACCCCTTCATCTGTACACTCTACTCAAACCTATCAGGTTCTAAAGTGTTAACTTTCATGCTAATATATCTCGAGATGCACTTTTTCTTTAATAGGTGGAAGTACTCATAACCTATTATTAATTTACCTAGAATGCCCTTCAAACATTCAGACCAATTTTACATCTTTCTTAATGTGTTGACCGAAATCCATGATTGTACTTAAAGGTTTGCCTAAACACTTCACAGGTTTTAGCTACAACAGGTTAGGGACAGAAGGATGAAAGCTTTGTGCATCGCGAACCATCACGCTCCATTAATGAGCTGCTTCTGTCTCTTAGCAATTTTTTTTCCCTTTATGGAGCTCCCCAAACAATACACAGGAGCCGCCACAATTTCAGTCTGCCTGTTTGTTAATTCATAATGGAGTGGAGTGGGCATGACGGCACTCAGAAGGATCCACTACAATATATAATGCATGCTGAGCACATCCTATAACAGTATATGAATATGACTAACTCGTAGATTTGATTCTCTTTCTCCAGTGAAAAGTAACCGATTATCATCTTGTTTTGAAGTGCTAATTATTCTTATATACCCAAAACCAGCATAAGTCTTCACGGAAACTCTGAATTCAATTCAGTGCAATGGAAACCGTCTGGAAAGCTGCTCCCACCAAGAGGTCAGCGACATCAAATATGCCAATTTTAGCTTAATGTGGCATCTAGATGTCCCATCATATATATATATATATATATATATATATATATATATATATATATATATATATATATATATATATATATATATATATATATATATACACACATATATACATATATATATACACACACACACACACACACACATACAACAACTAATCTTCAGACTGCAGGCAGGTTTGGTTTAATTTGAAAGCATAAGCATTTAGGTGTGTATTTAATAATTTCTCATTTATTAGTTAATGATGAACATCATCAAAATTAAAATGCATTTTTATAGCTTATTACCTGTAAACATTATTACAGAACAATTATAACTTGTCCAAAAATATAGCTATAGCTATCGGCCTTGCATGTATCAGAATGTCTGTGCCTGCAGTTTCACTGTGGACTTTCATGTACGTTTGTTGCCTATGAACTGACAGAAAGCTGATGAAGCTATGAATCCTATAATGAAGTGCTTTTTGACTGATTCTTTTCTTGAACATGGCACAGACCAGCCACTTTGAGGCTTTTGATTTCATATTGTTTTTTGTAGGTGAGTTTTACTTACAAGGGGCTAAGTGTAACACACAATTTTGAGCATGAACTCCTATTACCTCATCTCTGCTTGGTATAGCTGTATCTATATCTAGACTAACGTTAATTTGATACTGATGGCTTGTTCCTTTCAAGTAGTTTCAAATACAAATCCAGAACTGTCAGCATCACATGCTGCTGCAATGGATTATTAGTAGACATTACCTAAACAGACATCTTAAAATAATTGTATGCGTATTTTATCTCGGTCACTTTACCCCTCCCTAATTGCGGTCAGTTTTTGCAAAGTCACAAGACTGCCCTCAGCCAAAAAAAATAAATAAAGTAGCTCGTGTGTGGCCCAGAAACAGTTCTATTATAAAACCTGCAAAAACTTGGAGCTCAAGAGAGTACAGATCTGCTCCATTACAGCCCTTTAATGAGAACATGCTAATATCAGTAACTCACTTCTTTGTGTTCTTCCTGAGTAATGGTGTCTGTTTTTTTCCCTGAATGATTATAACAAAATGCTAATCATATTAATTTAAGACTTTCCTGACAGTCTTATACAGACTGGTGATAAATTAAAGGAGAAGAAAACGAGTGTAATTCCAGAGACTTGCATAAAACTGTGCCAAGGCACATTAAAGCTGTTCTGGTGGTTTGTTGAGATCCAACACCTTACTAAGTCACTTCCTGCTGGTTTTTCCTTTAATTTGTCACCTGTCTGTCCTCAAGTGTGGGTAACCTTTATCAACTTCGATCTAATTTAGGTCAGAAAGCATCAAAGCCTTGATGCATCCCACAAGGTTCAGTGCTCAGTCCCCTTCTGTTCTCTCTCTCTCTCTCTCTCTGAGTGAGGTCATATCCTCACATGGGTTTTTCATACATGATACTCAACTCATCCTCTCCTTTAATACCTCAGACACTCATGTTTCTGCACGGATCTCAGGAATGAACTTCCCCTGGCTGTCCAAACAGCGGAGTCATTGGAGGTCTTCAAACAAAGATTAAAGACCCCTCCCATAACCCCCAGTTTTAGCTTTGGTAATCTTAGTTGCATGAGGGTATTTTTTTTAAATAGAGACAGCAAAGCACTTCTCTAAGTTGCTTTGGATAATAGTGTCTTCTAAATGCTATAAATGTAAACAACTGCATTTATTTGGGGTTAATTTCATGTCAAATGTAATCATAAACCCTAAAAAGGTGCTCACTGGGTTGAACTGGTTGGGTCATTCTGCTGGTTAATTCATATTACGTTAACCAGGATTTTGGGTGGTGAAAACAACATAACAGCTGGGGTTGTGTTTGTGCCATTGGAACATGATAACAACCCAGCAACTGAGTCAATTTTACTTCATCATCACTGGATAGAGCACAAAGCCACTGAGAATTCTCAACTGACAGGCGAGAGACAAAGTGCCCTCTTCTGACACAGACAATTACACCCAATTGCATTAGGCCCATAATCAAAATTTCAAAGTCTTAAACAACATGGAGCTGTGAGGCAGCAACACTACCTGCTGTATCACTGTGCAAGTATTAAAATAATATGTTTTTGAAAGCATATGCTAGAATGTCTTTCTAAAAAAAAAAAGATTAGTCAAGACGACTGCCCTTAGCCTTCAGTAATAAGGCTAAGTAAAAGTAGTAGAAACACTGTGTTTTTTGCCTGAAAAACATGCATATTACATTTATAATTAAAAGTGGTGTTCGGTGGCATCCAATATTTATTTTGTAATGAAATTCTGAGTGGACTTTCTTTTGTCTAAACTTCTTTCATTGTCATGCTGGTCTATGGCTGCACTCAACTAAAGGTCATAACTCGTAATTTCTGACCTGCAATGAGGAAAAACCAAAGAAAACACTCCCGTAACTCAATTTATTCCTTGGTCTCTTCAACCTCGAGTTCAGCAAGTGATGTCAAACCAACATGGCTGCCCATAGCCTACAGTAAACAAAGTCCTCTATTTACTAGTATTTGCTTTAGCTCAATCGACACAGATATGTATATTAGCTTGTTAATTCTATAACACTGACTATACAGTTTGATATTTGGAGAAGGTGAATATACATCACTTATTACAGTTACCTTGCTGCTAACAAAAGACAAACATGGAGACATTCATGTTTTTCCCAACTTCATATCTCAAATGCAGGGAGGTCGTCGTTCCAAGCGCCGACTTATCACTTCAGAGTAAGTCGAATGAAGCATTAGCCCTTACGTCATCTCTACCTAAAGACAGTGATACTGCAGCCCTTTTTTTTTGTGCTGCATTCAACTAAAGGTTGTAACTCGTATTTTCAAAGAGATAAACGGATAAAGTTCAACTTTACTGCCGTCTACACCATTGTGTTCATTATCACATACATCAGTGGTTATTAATCTTTTGTAGCCAATGATCTGTTTAACTGAAAGATAAATATGTCTGACCTGATCAGTATCTGTTTATTTCATGAACATTATTTAAACTTTTCAGATCATATTGTTTGGAGCCATAAAGCTTTCTATTCCTAAACACATTAGGTCTGAGCTGACTTTGGTGCTTGGACCCCTAAATATGATCATGTGAATTGTGAACTCCACCACTGTAACAAAATAAAAAATTTTTTTGATATCCACTGATGTAGGTCACTAGCTAGCTGAACGGAGTTATAGCTACGCTGTATTGTGGAACTCTGAGTCCGGCGTTTGCTGTCTCCACTACTTCTACGCAGGATTTCTCATTATTATGACTTTAAACATCGCTGGAAAGAAACAGTGAGCAAGCGAGAAACAGCAAAACTTTGTCTCCTATTAAACGCCACTGTAACTGCTCTAGCAAGGTCTCCCTGTGACGTCAGTGCGGCACATAACCTCTAACTTCTCCCAAGAATAATAAAAATACAGCACCAACCAACAAATCGACACCAGAATAACTTATACTTCCTGTGGTTCAGGGTGGAGTCTTCCTTTAACACCGCATCAACTATTATGGGTGCGTCTCAATCAGCTCTCTAGTTCGGTAGTCAGGGCACTGGTCAGGGAGTCAGCCATTTTAAGGGCTGTCTCAATTACAAAACTTTTGCTCCCTTAAAAACTCCCACAGTGCACTGCAAAAACCAGGGTGCATCAATGCTCACTATGTTCCCTGGATTCCATGTCATATTTTCAGAAGCCTCTCAGCTTGAAGGGAAGAAAAAAAAAAAAAAAAAAAAAAGGGGCGGACGAACTCTCAGCCAACTTCGTCTACAAATGTAAGTCGCTTGTTATCGCTGTTGTAGCTCTCAAATAATTACTTATATTATAACTTTATTTTACGTTCTATATATGGTTTGTTTGAGTCTAACGACTTTCAAGTGTTTAATAATTAAAAAAATCCACTAGCTAGTTTACGCTAACAAATTTATATGACGTATAATGTCAGAAAGATATCGATCCTGCCCGTCGTTGATAAATGCCAGTGGTGATGTTTTACAACGCAAGTACGTAGTCATGTCGCCGGAAACTGAGTCATCAGTGTGCCATATGTAGTGAGCCAGGGCCCTTACCGGTGCCCAAACTCGTGTACACGATATACTGATTCACAACCTAGGGAGCTGGCTGACACGAGCCCTATATTTTTGATGTTATGTTATTGAGATAAATCCCAGTCCTCTTGTGACACTGCATGCTTTACATATGCACCCTGCTGGAAAGAAAAAAAAAAAAAACCCTCATGGGATCTGTAACAGTTTTAATGGTTATAATGGGAATTGTATTGGTTTAATGGAAACTCTAACGGTCCCTGTGGGTCTCTACTGCTAATTTGTTGACTTCTGTTGGTGTGATGTTATGTCTAGTGGATACCATTAAGGACCAGTAATGGTAATGGTTAGCTGATGGTTTGTAATGGTATCTGTAGTGGGAACCATTAGAATTTCAGTGATGATTTTTTGCCATGTTATGTCTAGTGGATACCATTAAGAACCTATAAGGGTAATGGTTTTAATGGTTAGAATGGGGTTTGTATGGGTTTTAATGGAAGCTCTAATGGTCCCTATGGGTCTCTATTGATAATTTGTTGCATGTTATGTCTAGTGGATACCATTAAGAACTTATAATGGTAATGGTTTTAATGGAAACTGTAATGATTCCTGTGGGTCTCTACTGTTAATCTGCTGCCATGTTATGTCTAGTGGATAACATTAAGGACCAGTAATGGTAATGGTTTTAATGGTTAGCAATGGCATTTGTAGTGGGAACCGTTAGAATCTCTGTGATGGTTTCTGTTGTCTTTTTTCAGCAGGGTTATGCATTACACAGATCTAGATCAAACACTGAGTGCTGCAGCTCAGATCCTAACAGCGACATCTCACTCATAAACAGTATCAGCGCTGCAGATATAAAATTAGCCTGCTTACCCGCTCCACTGAGCGCGTTTAAACAGGCTAAATGCGTTGACTTGTTATTATCCGGCCCACAAACCGCACAAAATAAACCCTTCCAGCTTATCTTTGAACTCTGCAAAGTTTGTGTATGCTCGACTAACTATTATTTGCAGTTCACAGCAAACTAACAACCGCAGTCGCCAAGTAAGTTAGTTAGTTAGTTAGTTAGTTAGTTGTGCTCGGTGCTTTAGCTAGCGCTACCAAATGTGTCGTATTAATTAGCCTCCGTATAGCACATTTCTCACCATTTTGTTGCTCAGGAAACAGAATTCCGCTTCAAAAACGGGCAGCAATAAATGACTGCAGAAAATAAACTCGAACAATCTCTTCTTGTCCAGGCAAATATTCGTTTTGCTTTGCCACAGCAGGCAGACAATGTAAACGCTATCGGTTTCTGGGGCTTTTTGCTGCAGCGACTAGGAGGGGTTAGGATAAGGAAGCGAAGAGAGGCGTGAGCGTGTACACTACATCCGGGTACCTCAGTGGCTGAGTCCTAAATAGCTCCTGACTGTCTATATAAATGCACTACCGAGGGTATGGAGTAAAGGCTTTAGCACTCTACCTAGTTTACTCGAATAAGCAACGGTTCGTGATTGTGACAAGCAGAACAACCCATGTTTGCGTTAAATGCATCGAACGTGAACGCATTTTTATATTAAGTGGTCATATTCTGTGTGTAGCCTAGTAAATATTGGTCTGTAGATGACAAATAACCTGTTATATCCTGTAATGATATATTAACAGTTATTGTAACCGTATATGCAAGCATGATGGACAGTCATAAGCAGTCATTTTGTTACAGCAATGTTAAATTCTGCCAAGTTGGGGGGGGCGGGGGGCGGGGGGGGGGGGATCAGTGTTACTTTGGCGCCATCTGCTGGTTATATCACTCAATAACATCAACGTTCCCTTGTATTACATACCACAATATTTATTCAATAATGATATTAATGAATGAATATTTAATTGTATTGCATACCACAATATTTAGCCACATTACAGGACATATAAACATACCTTTATAGACTGTTCTTTTATTATTATAGTATTAATAATAATAACACACACACAAATTCATTCACACCTACAGGCAACTTAACCTAGGCACCTACCTGCATGTTTCTGGACAGTAGGTGGACACTGGAGAACCTGGAGGAAATCCGCATGAGAACACGGGAAAACATGCACAGAAACTCCACACACACACACACACACACACACACACACACACACACACACACACACACACACTAATCCAAGCTCAGGATCGAATAGGGGACCCTGGATCTGTGAGACATCAATGCAACCTGCTATGCCACTGTACCACTAAGTCTTTTTTTGCATTACACCCTGGACTACTGTGGTTCTTAAAATAGTGTCTGGGGACGCTTAGTGGTCCATGAAGCATAGCCAGGGGGTCTGTGATATTTTTTAAAAATAATTTTGTTCCAGTGGTTATTATATATAGGGGTCCAAGCACCAAAGTCAACTCAGTGTTTATCAGTGGAAACTTCAGGAACAGAAAGCTATATGGCTGCAAAATATATTATTTAAAAATGTTTTAATCATGTTCCTGAAAAAATACATAATGAGTATGTCAGAGGAATTTATTTTACAGTTAAAGGGGCTATAAAAAATTTGAGAACAACTGATCTAAGTGATGACGAGCACAATGGTGTAGAAGGCTGTAAAGTTGAACATTATTTTAATAGTAATGTTTATTATCTGTTTGAAATTATGAGTTACGGCCTTTAGTGGAAAGCACGCATGCTTGACATACGTGGTATGCCTTTAGGTTTGGATCACCACCGCAATGATTATCGCATTCTGCGTGAACACACAGAATCAACACTATTTCTCAGATATAGAGATCACAGAACACAATAAATAACATAAACAGCTAAAACCCAGTCAGAGTCACGACATCTCCAAATAATGGCATGATAATGCTATAAAGGATCTGGAGGATATGTATTGTGTATACAATATTGTATGTACAGAGACATCCTTTATAATGAATATGTGTATAAACTCTTATGGATGATATATGGATACACATTATGATAGATACGTGCATGTACCCTTCATTGTTGGTTATGTATTTCCCATGCAAAGTTTGATTTTTGCAATCTAATTTGCATCATAAAGCTGTCAGTAATTTCTCACAAAACGTTTCCTTACTGATCCACATCAGGCTGTGGGTCTCATTAGGTTTGCACTCGTACTTAATGTTGTGGAAGCTGTAGAGGGGAAACAAATGGCTGTGCAAAAAAACAAAACAAAAACAAAAACAAAAACAAAACAAAACAAAACAAAACAAAAAAACCTACATCAATATGATATTTCTATACCACTTAGAATTAAATAGAATTAGAATTATAACATGAAGTGGAGTCCAACATTCACCTATAGACTCTTAAAACATACCATTTGCAATAAAGTACATTATACTATACATTTTATGTACAATATATGTCAGTGCAGTTTAATAGGGCTACATGCTATGCACAAAATACTATATTTGTTATTATTACAGGTCCTTAATGGTATCCACTAGACATAACATGCCACCTCTCATGAGATGAGAGGATGACAGTGATTAGATGAGAGGATGACAGTGATTAGATGAGAGGATCACGGGATGAGATGAGAGGATGACAGTGATTAGATGAGAGGATGACAGTGATTAGATGAGAGGATGACGGGATGAGATGAGAGGATGACAGTGATTAGATGAGAGGATGACAGGATGAGATGAGAGGATGACAGTGATTAGATGAGAGGATGACAGTGATTAGATGAGAGGATGAGATGAGAGGATGACAGTGATTAGATGAGAGGATGACAGGATGAGATGAGAGGATGACAGTGATTAGATGAGAGGATGACAGTGATTAGATGAGAGGATGAGATGAGAGGATGACAGTGATTAGATGAGAGGATGACGGGATGAGATGAGAGGATGACAGTGATTAGATGAGAGGATGACAGGATGAGATGAGAGGATGACAGTGATTAGATGAGAGGATGAGATGAGAGGATGACAGTGATTAGATGAGAGGATGACGGGATGAGATGAGAGGATGACAGCAATCTGTTGTTGACTACAGTTTCAGACCATTTACCCAAATCACAGGAGTATCAAACTGACGTGTAAAAACAAATACTGAAAGAGTTGCTCTGATTTGTACTCTTCCTGTTCTTAATCCTACTCTCTCTCTCTCTCTCTCTCTCAAACACACATGTTAGTAAAAACCAGACTCAAAGCTGTATATGCTTTTTTTAAGATTGGTTGCCAGAATTTTGTCAGATGTGAGCACAGGGGGAGGTTTTATACACTATAGAAACAGAAGATTTAAGGTTTAATTAAAAAAAAAGAAAAAATTTAAGGAGCTTTATTGCTACTGTTTTCTGTTACTTTTTATACATATTTTGTATATCCACTGTTGCCTCCTAACATGTATTTAAAAATAATTTCTTGACCTTTCTGTTCAACCCACACACACACACACACACACACACACACACACACACACACACACAAAACGTAATCCCCCACTGCATGTTTTGTACATTAACTACGAAACCTCACACTGAGTGCCATGTTGGTATAGTGATATAGACTGCTCTTTCTCTCTCTCTCTCGCTCTCTCTCTTTCTCTCTCTCTCTCTCTCTCTCTCTCTGCGTGTATGAGAGAGAGAGAGAGAGAGAGAGAGAAAGAGAGAAAAGGAGTGTGAGACTGAGGTCGGTGTGTGTGTGTGTGTGTGTGTTTCTAAAGACCTTTTTAGTCACTTGCTATCTTCATGTAGTGACCTTCTCATGCTGTAGATGTGCATTTGGTAGAGCAGAGGGTAAGGGTATTAAAGGTCAGTCACACGAAAACACAAGGTTTCATCGCAAGGTTTGGCACACTACAGTTGAAACTGAAAACAGTGAAAGCCCCTGCAAGGACATATGCCACATAATTGTACAGTCAGCAATGAAGCCTGGCTGACTTATACTACAACGTTTAGGAGGTTAATTATCCTCCCTATTAAAGCATCAGATCATGTATCTCATAGTAGCATGACTGGCTTTTGGTTCTATCTGAATTCTACCTAACATATTTGGTAAGTGTACTGGTCGGTGCTGCACTGTGCCCATTGTCTATCCCAGTAGTCATTGTACTGTCTTGTGTCTGCACATGTTTGCACTTTATGTAAATGTATGTAGTCCCTTGTAGTTCTGTGTTGTTCTGTGTTTGTCTTATGTAGCACCCTGGTCCTGGAGAAACATTGTTTTGTTTGGCTGTATATGGTTGAAATGACAATAAACTCCACTTGACTAATTTTATATACATACAGTCATAACATGTAGATAAAAAGTACATAAGTATTTACAAAGTTATTGTAAAAAATAAAACTGGGGAGGGTTGCATCAGGAAGGGCATCCAGCGTAAAACCTGTGCCAAATCAAACATGCAGACCACTGATCTGCTGTGGTGACCCCCTAACGGGAGCAGTCAAAAGAACAACGACAACAACAACAACAACAACAACAACCAGTGGAGTGAGGCTGAGTGAGATATGTGTTCTTTCTTTTTGGTCCCAGACAAAAAGTGAGCTGCAGCATTCTGTACAAGTTGCAAGCACGAGAGCGAAGACTGGCTAATTCCAGCATACAGGGCATTGCAATAATCAAGCCTTTATGAAATAAAAACCTGGATAACAGCCTCACGATCTTTGAAAGTGAGAAAAGTTTTTAGCTTGCAAAGTCCCCTAAGCAGACTACTTAGGTCTTTTTCTCATTTAGCTGGAGGAAGTTTTCATCCATCCAACCTTTAATGTCCCTTAGACAGTCTAAAAGAGGAGTCAATGAATTTATACCAGCTTTTAATGGGAGGTAAAGCTGTGTATCATCGGCATAACAGGGGTAGGAAACCTTATGAACTCTTAAACCCATACACATCACCAGACGCTGGGTTTCTTCCCTCGTGATGATCCGCCAGGCCTGTACTGCAGCTGTCTTCAGTTCCTGCTTGTTCTTGGGGCTTTCTGCGCTCAGCAAGTGGCCATTGCAGAACATTCCACTTTTTGCCTTTAAAAAGCCTTTGGTTGCTTTCGAAGTGCGCTTCGGATCATTGTCCATCTGCAGTGTGAAGCGCCGTCCAATGAGTTTTGAAGCATTTGGCTGAATAATATAACTCTACACACTTCAGAATTCATCCTGCTGCTTTTGTTAGCAGTCACATCATCAATAAATACAAGGGAAACAGTTCCAGTGGCAGCCATACATGCCCACGCCATAAGATGATGCGGTATGCTTCAGCTCATGAGCAGTTGCTTCCCTTCTCCATTCTCTTCTGTTCCCATTATTCCAGTACAAGTTGATCTTTGTCTCATCTGTCCATAGGATTTTGTTCCAGAACTGTACAGGATTTATTTATTTTTTTTTATTTTCTTAAAGATGTCTGTTTGGAAAAACCTGCTACTATACCTTTAAACTGTCACTGATGTGTAGTGTAGCCATCGCACTGAAGTAATTTTGTAAAATACTCATTAGTAAAGCATGATGCAAATAAGAGTAGTCAGAAATGTCACAGATCACAAATGATGGCGTATTTCGTTGTCTGAGAAACGAAGCATGATTCATCACTTAGTGTCATGCTTTTAAGCACACTTAGAAGGTCCATTGTCTTTAGTAGTCTACATGTTTTCATTTTTAATCAGAAGTTTACTTTGACATATAATTTGTGGGAAATGTACAGGAATCTACTAAAGGTACCTATTCTTTGTCACAATAGGTCCAGCTTGCCATATAATTTCATCTAAATTGCTCATGTGGAGGGTCAATTACAAGTTGTATACATGTATAACTATTTAATTCTCCGAGTAAAAGAAGAATCTAACTCCACAATACATTTCAAAAGAAACCCATTTATCATTTTCCTTCATGAGAGAGATGTTTGTGACTCACAAAAAATAAAGAATCTTCTCATTTTTTCATCATGAGAGACATTTTTGAATAAAAATAAAATGAAGATCATCTTAAGTGAAGGCACGTAACTAATCTGAACAACTCATTAACTGTAGGTCTAGAGGCAGAAAATGCTGAAAATAGACTGGAACGAGGCTGACCAAGCACTAGTGTGACTCATGTACATGCATGTACTTCCCTTTTCCTCATATGTACACTTATCAGTTAGGCACCAGAAATAAAAGCTGCTGCGTGGTTCTGTGGTCTTCACATTTAACGTCCCTCGCTTTTGTATAGACAGCTAAGCACGGCCAGTAGCTATGGAGCCCAACATCATCAGAGAGGGATATCTGGTAAAAAAGGTAAGAGCTCTTCATTAGAACTGATAATTAAAATATAGTGTGTGTGTGTGTGTGTGTGTGTGTGTAAAACTGAACATTACCGTGACTCTCCGATTGTTTATCACCTACTTTAAATTACTAGACTGTGATCATTGTGATTATCTTAACTCCAAATATGTATCAGTTGAGTCTATTTAATTTTTCTTTGTTTAGCTGGCCAAAAGTATTTTGAGAAAGTTAAACAAGTTTCAGTCAGTTAAACAGGCAGCTCAAATGCTTGGTTTCATCACTATTTCCCCTCCACCAGCAGAGTTCATGCTTGACAAAGTGCTAACTTCCCCAGAAAACCACAGCTAAGATAACTATACTTCTCTGAGCAAATTTTTTTTGTTTATTTGTGAGACAAAACCTTTTTCATGAAAACTTGTAAAGTGATGATTTGTCATTTTAAAGAGAGAGAAAGAGAGAGAAAAAATGCAATACTGTCTACATCTAAGTGAAAAGAGGACATGAAACATGACCTAAAACGCATAGACCTCTTCAAAAACATGAAATAAAGTATACATGTGTATATTCTATTTACTGTAACATATTAGGTCATGCCTACAGAAAGCATCATGAACCACAATATATATGATTTCTCTTAATAATTTTCATTGGCCACAATTATAAAATTTTGTACATTAAGGTGACCTCTGAGAGCAAAATGAAAGAAGGCTATCAAAGCACAAAAGAGGCGTGGTAGTAGAAATAAAAATGAAAGGAATTATACACCGAGACACAGAGACAAAGGTTTCGGCATTAAATTCTCCTTTTTTTTTGGCAGAATGTTTTCGTGATGCTGTCCTGCCGACACTTGTATTTTGTATTTGTACCTGTTGCAAGAAAGATAAAGTAATGTACTCTTTAAAAAACAAACAAACAAACAAACAAACAAACAAACAAAAACTTAGCTAAAGTTATTATTGGTTATTATTATCATCTCCAGGGCACTGTGCTGAATTCATGGAAAGTGGTGTGGGTGGTGTTAGCAGATGATGGAATAGAGTTTTTCAAGAAGAAGACAGACAGCAGTCCAAAGGGCATGATTCCATTAAAAGAAGCTGTGTTGACCAACCCATGCCAGGACTTCAGCAAAAGAACGGTGATGCCCAATACATACATGCAACTCTGAAATCAGCAAAGGTTTATATCCAGAAACGATTTTCCACATTTGTGCTCTTACTCTCTAACAGTTAGTGTTCAAGGTGACCACAGAAAAGAAGCAGGACCATTTTTTCCAAGCAACCCACCTGGAGGAGAGAGAGGCATGGGTGAAAGACATCAAGAGAGCCATCACTTGTTTGCAGGGCGGAAAGAAGTTTGCCAGGAAATCTACCAGGAGGTCAATTCGATTGCCTGAAACAGTTAACCTGAGGTATGAACTTGGAATTTGGATCAAAAGAAAGCAGACCTTACCTAGGAAGAACCCCACAAAATTCAAGGGACAGCAAAAGAAAGTCATTTATATTAATTAAGATTAGATTATAATAAAAAAACAACACAAGCTTGTAACTAACTGCCTGTCTGCAGTTGCTTTAGAGACAGTATTCATTTACATTTATTCATGCTTATGAAGTGAAGTGAAGCGAACTGAAGTGAAGTGAAGTGAAGTGACTTGTGGCCAAGTATGGTGACCCATACTTGGAATTTGTGCTCTGCGCACACAGTAATGAACACACACACACCCGTGAACACACACCCGGAGCCACTTACAAGTGAAACAGCATTCAAACATAAAGCTTATAAAGTGCTATAAGCGCTGCAAGACTGCAAATTTCCGCCAGCTGGCCAAAAACAAGATATGACTGAGATAGTTATAGTTAAAACGTTGAGAGAGACACCAATAAAGACACACAAACACACAGTCGTACCACAACTGAACACAAAGGATGGAGGAAGTGTAAAATTCTGGTTTGTTTTCACTTGGCTCCTCTACATTTCCCCTAGACATAAGTCCAAAGTGATTCCGTTACTGTTTCCTTCAGAGAGCTAATGAATGAATATATGGAACTGTAAAAAAAAAAAAAAAAA
>CM040977.1:26754616-26765358 GCA_022985145.1 Pangasius djambal
GACATCACGTAAATTTAGAGGAGCGATTCTACCATCGTTATGTATTTAGGAGGTGGAAACCAGCTACAGCAGCAGGGAGGAAACCCACACCAATGTTACTGCAACATGTGAAACTCCTCAGTGTCAGTATTCACAGTAATTGTGCAACCTGACTGCTATCTGTATTACACCTGAGTACCGTTTCACACGTACTCCACCCTTTATGTTCAGTTGTGTGTGATTCTGTGTGTCTTCACTCTCTTTCACTGTTTTGCCTATAAGTATCTCAGTGCTATTTTGTTTTTGGGCAGTTGGTGGAAATTCTTGCAGCCTTTACAGCACTTTATAAGCTTTATGCTTATACATAAAGGGGACCTGAGGTACGAGCAGTGGCTGTTCTTTTATTCATTTTTTACAGGAAGCCAGTGGTATGACATGCTGAAGGGAGTAACACAGTTTAATGTAGTCAGATGGCACATCCTTCTATTTCTGTTTGAACTTTAATAATTTTTTTTAAGTTAGTAAACAATTTTTAAAGGCATGTAACTAACAGTGCAACAGAATTCAGGAAAAAAAGGGTATTTGGATGCAGGAATCACTGAAATCAGACAGATGTTCAAGAAAATTAAATGACTTTAGAAAAAAAGTGTCTTTGTAATCACTAAGTTTAGCAAGCAGGTTGGCTGAGGCAGACAACTGAAGCTGAATACAGAAAACTATACAAAAATCTTGCAACTTGCATAAAATGAAGTCAGTAACTATCCACTTTATAATTAGTTCGAGATGATCATAGTCATAGGACACATCAATCATAGGACACATCATAGTCATCACAGTCATAGGACACATAGTGTGTCCAACATATGGCGTGCACAAGAATTTAAAGTGTCTCTAAATAAGTAAATTTCTAAAGTAAACTTGCTCTGGAATATTTTAAAATATACGTCAATCTATTTAGTATACCAACAGTCTTGGTTTGCTCTCATATAATCTGCTCATGGACATTATCTGTTATGTCTTCTCTTTAAGTCAGCTCTACATTTTAATGAAAGACCAAGAGATGGGAATTAAAGAAATGAAACTGGAAAAAGACAAGAAGCTTTTCAACCACTGCTTCACTGGTATGTCACTTCAGTCAGAATGTTCAAACAGGCCTTTGGGTGGAATCACATCCTTAATAAGATAATAGTATAATATGAATTTTTCATATCATGCTATTGTCTTATTATGGATGTGATAGGTGGGCTGGCATCAAAACCCTGCAAAGCAATTCCTATTCATTTTCTAACTGTACATTCAACATAACCCTTATGTTCTGTTCAGGTTAAGAAAGACCAGACTTAAGTCCATTTTAAAATCATATTTATATTACAACGTTTATTTTGATCTGAGAGAATCACACGACCTCAAACTTTTATTTAAAATCACACTGCGAGTGAAAATGTCTAGGCAAAAGTAACTAATATTTCTCAATTTTTGATTTAATGGAACAATTTATAATAAAAGCCAAGCCTATTTCTAAATATTTTAGTGATTTCAAGCTTATTCTATTGTTGGATATTTTCACTTATTTCAACTCTTTAGTTCTAAAAAGAAGCAAAAGTTTTGGAGAATGCATTATACTACTACAATTACATTACAATTATCAGTGCTGCCTTTCTGCATGTTTCTGTATTGTGAATTCTGATGTCATGGCAGGTGACACAGTGATTGACTGGCTGATCTCCCAGGAGAAGGTGAGGAACAGGTCTGAGGGTGTGATGCTGGCCACAGGGCTGCTGAATGAAGGCTATCTGCAGCCAGCTGGAGAGCTGTCTAAAGCAGCTGTGGAAAGCAGCGTGGAGTCTGCATTCCTGGACCAGCCGGATGCTTTGTACTACTTTGTGAGTGAACATGCACACCTTTAACCATTCCTCTCAGTCAAAATTCATTCATCGTTGATCTTCATCCTTGATCTGCTTTATCCTGGTGGGGATCTCTGTGAAGCCCAGGAACACTGGGCATGAGGTGGGGAATACAAACTGGATGAGATGCCAGTCTACCACACAACCCTTTTAGTCATAATGACCCCCACGTAAATTTGGTTTACCTTGCTAAAAATTACAGCTGGTTGCATTGGAGTCATATTTAAGGAGTTGAAAAATTATTTTTTTCTCCACGTAGGCAGAAAGTGGCTTCTTCTGTGAAGGCTACTCAAGTGATGAGGATGTGATTGTAAAGGAGGAGTTCAGAGGAGCTATAGTAAAGCAGGGCTGTCTGATGAAACAGGTATGTGTTTGATTGAATGCATTTTTTTTTTACATATCATTTAAATAAGCTTGTAATTCAGTAACAATGGGAATGACAGAAGTTATATAACTGACAGCTGTGTTCAGATTTAACATTAATCGTAGGAAAATCAAAGCACAATGTGGAAGTGACTTCTTTTACGCCTGGATCTGTAGATGTGAATGTTTTTGTTTTTTCAATAGGGCCACAGGCGAAAAAACTGGAAAGTGAGAAAGTTTATCCTGAGGGATGATCCTGCATATATCCACTACTATGACCCTACCAAGGTGAGGAAGGCTGTGCTACTGAGCCTGGCTTTTTCTTAATTCTTAATTCCTTGTAACATTGGAAACGTATTCTATTTCTATATTTTCACTCTATTTCATAAGGGCGAGGAGGATCCTCTTGGCTCGATTCACTTGCGCGGATCTGTTGTGACTGCGGTGGATTACGTACCAGATGGTGAGATATGATTAGTCATTAAATGATATTACCTAAACCCAATGAGTGTAATTCTCGCATTTGAAAGGACCAGACCTGTGTAATCCTAATACATCACAGCCATATGACAAGACAATGCAAACTTCACATGTGAAAAAGAAGCATTAATTCACTGTTCTCACACTGATGCAGCTAAGAGGCATGACATCGAGGGCAACTTGTTTGAGATCATCACTTCAGATGAGATACACTACTACCTGCAGGCAGCTACAGCCGAAGAACGCAATGATTGGATCAGAGCCATTCAAATAGTGTCAAAGTCTGGAAAATAACTGCAAAAGACCACTTCAGTCCAGAAGTATCCTGACAAAAAAAGAGGACTCTTGTTATTTTTTGACTGTTAACATACACTGTTATTTTATGTCATACACATGACAAAAATGGCTATGTTTCCCTTTTTACACAGCAAATGTGCCAACTCAAAATTAGATTAAGAGAGAGACAGGACATGGAGCATGAGTATCTTGGTCTTTTATTGCTATTTATATCAATGATAATCAAGGAAAACAGTCTACAAGTGGAAACTGTTGAAATCTTAACAGTCCATCCACTTCCTGTTTCTGTGAACAAATGCATTATTTCCTGTCTGTTCTACATTCTTGCCACTCTGCGGTTAGCCTCTTGTATGTTGCCTTACACTTATCACTTATTAAGCACATTAACCAGCTCCATTTATGGCATTCTAAGTGAGGGGTGCACATTCAGTACTACAGTACAACTCCAACATTAAATCAATATGCTTCAGGTCAAGAGCTCAGGTAATGTTCACAACAAACATCAGAACGGGGGGAAAATGTGATCTCAGTGACTTTGACCGTGGCATGGCTGTTGGTGCCAGACAGGCTGATTGACAAAGAACAGCCTCTAGAGTTCACACAGAGTGGTGCGAAAAAAAAAAATAACCGCCCCGTAAGTGGCGGTTCTGCAGGCAGAAACACCTCAATAACTCAAAAGTTCAGAAATAAATACCACAAATAAATAGGCAAACATATTATTAAATAATATTATGAGCCTAATATTTGAATAGTATTGAATGGTTTGAAAATAAACAAGGGAATTCGAATAAAAAAAAAAAAAGGGAAATGTGTTGTGTAACAGCTGAAACAGCCACCCAACTAGCTGTACTTTTTGCCAGCTGGATGATGATCTTTTTATGATATTAACCTCAAAATGCAAATGATATGAGAGCATATGTTCATCATGGGCCTCATGTGGATCTCAGAAATTTACCAAGGGTTGAGACAAAGTTGCTTGTGCACCCATGTTAATGTGAGAAAAATGCAGAATGCAATAATATTGTCAGTGCTAACACTTTAGGACTCTTTAGATCTTCTCCCATCACCCAACAGAGTATCTAATCCCCTGTTCATACATATTGTAATACAATATACAACTGGGATCAGATCTCAAAAGGCTCTTATTTAATATGCATATACAATATATTGTGTGTAATTAGGATTTTTTTTTTTTGTTCTGTCTACAGAGCGTTGTCGGACTACCAAGGTCACTTTCCCAACACAAGGGGACGGTGTTCTGTCAAACACAACATTTATGTAGCACAAGACCCTGAGAATACTGAAAGGCAACTCAATAAGTGATTTGATCCTTTTGAGTCATTTGATTCACCACTAAGAATAGCTACTGCATGACAAACGTGAACACAAAACAAGAATTTTTGAATAATTAGAATCAGATCAAATCACAATATCACCAGCTAAAGGATGCTGATACTGCTGAGTTGTGGTGGGGAAGCCAATGCCTTGTGAAAGAGATTTGATTTGATATAATTAAGACAGGGGTTTTCAACCTGTGGGGTGCGTGCTGCTTGGTGGGGGCCTAAGCTGATTAAGATTACAAGATGAAGATTAATAAAAAATCTCAAGCCTGCAAATTGCAAAAGATATAAACTGCAGTAAACCTGTTTGCCCAGGAGTTATTAGCAATCTTTATTCATCCACTAGAGGGGGTGCAGTGATCTCACTAGTAGTCTCCCTGAATAAGATATAATCCCACACTAGCAGCCAGTAGCACCATTTATTAATCATCAGGAACTGCGGTGGATCCGGAGCCTATTAATGCAACACTGGTCATGAGGTGGAGACACACCCTGAATGGGCCGCTAGCCCATCACGAGGGCCTGCACACACACACACACACACACACACACACACACACACACACACACACACACATTCACACCTAGGGGCAATTTCTCATAGGCCACAAGAACATTAGAGGGCAGGAAGAGAACAAGAGCATGGAGAGGAGGCCTGGCACATAGTTGGTATTTCAAGTCGGCCCAAAGGTGTTCAGTCGTGTTAAGCTCAGGGCTCTATGCAGGCCACTCAAGGTCTTCAACACTAACATCGGCAAAACCATGTCTACATGGAGCTTTCCCATAGGTTTTCAAATGATTTGATATCCAGCGACTGTGAAGGCCATAGCATATGATTTACATCAGTTTTATACTCATTATGCCATTCAGTAAGCTGTTATGCCTTGTGGATGGGGACATTATCATCCTGGAAGAGACCACTCTTATCAAGTAAGAAATGTTTATCATAGGATAAAGTTGATCAGTCAGAATAACTTTTAATTTGCAGAACTCTTCCATTTAAGAGGTCAAGTGCACCCAAACCCAAAAAGCTTAACAGTCATTCATTTTTCCTTTAATTTGTTGCCCATCTGCAGGTTTTGTTAAACACAACAAAAATACAATTGTTACAAAGGACTCATCATGCTCCTGCCTTAGAGTTTCATACGAAATGCGTACAATGCTCCATCAACAACCTTCATTTACATGTACAAGTACTTTGTGCCTACGTATGTTGTTTCTACAATTAATTTTATGTAAATGATTTTTTTTTTCAAATCACATTGTTAATAAAGTACACTTTGGTTTGCAAATTCTGTAATTTTAAAAAAAAAAATCTACATTAGCAAAATGTCACGTCAGTGTAGCACACAAAGTACAATAACATCATAAATGGGTGGCCAGTTTACCTAACAGGATAAGGCTGTTTAGTGACTTCAACACCACATTATCCTGAAAAAAAAAATAAAAGTTGGATATTTTTAAGTAGTTAACTAATTAGGCTACCACTGTAAGTGCAAACCTAGTTCCTGTATGCAGTTCCTAGGATGCGTACATTTTGAACAGCTCTAAAAGGCTCTTTAATTGTAAACAATATGCTGAAGTATTATTATTTCATTTTATACCACAGCACTGTGGAATTCTCAAATGTGATTGTTCAGGAGGTGTTGATTCATTTTCTCTAACAGCAGCTTGATGTAAAATCTTATAGTTTTCCACCACAGGAAAGTTTTTAGGACAGAAGAGTTTTTGCTTTTGCTTCTTGGTAACATGACAAGCTGTGTTTATGTCGTATTAACTGCACAAGAGAGTTAAAGAGGGTTAAAGAGATAAAATCAGTGAGGAAATGACTGTTTATAATGTAAGTGGAACTATATTGTCTTGCTAATATTAAATGTAACTACAAATGGTTAAAAAGTGCAGAAATGAAGAACATCTAGAAATGAACAATAGGAGATATTTGGAAAGCTCTCTCACGCGCGCACACACACACACACACACACACACACACACACACACACACACACATAAGAACTAAATATATTTACCATTCATGCATAGACTATACCAAGCTGTAAGGAACTGCCTTAATATTCAAATTGTCTGTTTGTTGAGTTTTTCCTTTGCGGCTCAAGGAATGTAACAGCTTGTAGGCTGATATGGCAACATCCATTTTATTTTACCTAATATTCTAAAGATTGTCTCCTTAATGGATGCTTTGCTTTAATAATGACACCCCTAAACTACATTTAAAACACAATCTGCATTTCAATGGGGCATTTGGGTAATAGGAAATAGAGTAGGAAAATAAAAAAAAAAGTTATGTAGTAAAACCACTTCTATTTTTTTTAACTGAATTTTTATTAAGTTCGTCTCTGCAATTTCCCTGCTTTTTTACATCTAATGGATAATCATCCTTTTCTAGTACAAAGTGCTACATTTCAAATTCTTGATTTGACAAAGAGACTATTTTACTAGGCTTGATGTAAATGGCCTCAGGGCTCAACAGCTTCTAAGCTTTTAAATTTGTTATCAAGCTTGACAGCTTAATTATTAGGTTTGAATATGGTGTCTGTCTATATTTTATATGGTGATAAAGCATGCCCACTCTGGAATTTTCCCATGGGTAATTTATTGTTTGGTCATGGTTTGCCTTTCTTAGCTGTCATATATGAAAGTAATCTACACTCACTGTCAGCTTTATTAGGAACGTCTGTACACCTGCACATTCATGCATTTATCAGATCAGCCAATCATGTGGCAATCATGCAGATACAGGTCAAGAGCTTCAGGTAATGTTCATAGTGAGTAGAAAATCATTCTCAACACACTAAACCTTGAAGCAGATGGGCTACAATGGCAGAAGACCACATGGGGTTACTCACATGTCAGCCAAGAACAGGAAGCTGAGGCTACAGTGGGCACAGGGTCACCAAACCTGGACAGCTGAAGATTTAAAAAAAAAAAAAAAAGACAAGCTTTCAGGAAAAAACTGAATGTCAGTTACACTATTATTATTATTTCTAAATTCCAGTTAGAACTTGCTGTAATCATTTTATTTATACAACTGCAAGGCATTGAGAGATTCACCCAGCTCAGCTACATGCATTAAAGAAATAAAAGCCAGACTTGATGTAAGCTTTATTTCTTCTGCTTTCTTTCACCTTGATATGGAAGAATAAAATTGAAAACATTTTTTTAGTGACTGGAGACAAATGCATGTTTGATGATCTAAGGCAGGTATTAGGTGTCTTTTTGGGAAGTTATGGTAGTCAGAAATCTTTGCAGATAAGTTTGAGACACACATTATTTAAGAGGAAGTGCATGCTAGCGTGGCACTTGACAGGGTAAAGCGATTAGCCTGACAGGTAATGGGTCAAATTGGGTACATAGTCTCACAATCATTTATGCTTAGCAGACACCCTTATCTAGAGCAACTTAGAGAAGTGTTTTTTGGTTTTTATCCATCAGAAACACATTCTTATGCAAGTACAAATAGGCCAGGGATTGAGAACACCATTAAGCTAAAACCTGAGAGACGTTAGTGTGGGAGTTAGTGCATGTACAAAGACACAAGTACAAGTGGATTGTTTAAGTGCTTAGTGAACAAGTGGGTCTTCAGTCTTTGATTAAAGACAAAGCCAGAGGAGGCTCATTCCACCACCCTGGGGCCAATACAGAGAAGAGAAGACTCTCAGCTGCCTATTACAGTGTTACAGTAAAAATTCACTACATAATAGCCTATGGCATAAGTCAAGCATGATAATGTCTCGACTTAATTTTGTTTGAGGCTATGTCCTGACCCATGAATATCTATAATCACGGGCTGCTGCTGACTGTAGACCAAAAATGGGCAAACTACTCGTGTCCTGCATTGGAATCAAAACAGTCCCAAATCTAAACAGCAAAACATATATATAGCCTATCTAGCATTTCAACTGTAGGCTGAAAGTAGCCCAAAGGTAATTATAATTGTGGTGCATATAATGTCTGAGATACGATCTCATCAATGCTGAGTTTTAGACGTATTCTAGCAATTAGATTCAGATGAGCTCATTGCCAAATCCCTGTCAGTATGTGAGACAGGTGAAAGTGGTAAGTTTGGGCAGGCACTGGGCTGTGACTCATTTGCTATCTTGATGCATGGAGTTCAGAACAAAAAACTCATACTCTTTTGTGTGCTATGTAATGGCTTAATCATTTATTTTGATAGAGAGAGAGAGGGACAGAGAGAGAGAGAGAGTGCACAAATGAAAACACATTAATAATAAACCGAACAAAACCCACAGCTAACTCAAGAGAGTAAAGACTTACACACGTTAACTCAAAAACATAAACAGTTCTAATTGCCTGAGTAGAGAACTTCACAGCAGGTAAAGCAAGTCCTTAAGTAATCAATCCTAAATCAGACAGGTGCAGTTCGTGATCTTAGACTCCAAGAGATACAGAGCAACGCTTGAGTGCTGCCTCTTACTCCTCAGTATCTTTTGCATCCTCAGAGAGGCACAAGAGCTGTGATTTGCGTAGCAAACTATTTTCGCTTTATTTTAGGTTAGCTAGCCAGCCAGGTAGGAGTACAGATAGGCAAGCAAATAGAACACTATTTATGTATGTAACTGTGGTTCTGTAAACACCGGATAACCTTCAGGGACCACTTGTAATGCATACTGTTAGATAAAATGCATACCACAGAGCCTAGGAGTGGTATAGCAGTAGTCAAAAAGCATTTTTAATGCTGTCATTATAGTCTTTGGACTGTGGAAGAGTGAAATCCTTCATGACAGGTACCACATGGAAGAGTACATTTGGTTTTATGGGCTGCAACTCAGCATCCAGTCCAATTTGGGCTGCAGCCATTTTAATGGTGGCTGTCGTGTCCTATTTGGAGTCTGCCAGCAGTGCAAGCTGTTAGAGGGCAATACAGACTCATTTCTGAGCACTGCTGAAGCTGGAGTTAAACATGGCTACTCAACTGTCAGACTCCAGATGTGGCCATAGACATAGAATTGGATCTTGGGCTCTAAGGAGGACTCATCTGCTCTAATGGTTAGAGTAGCCACAGGTCTACTAATCTTCAGGTGGCATGGGATGTGAAAGCTGGGGAATGAACCACTGGAAAAGGGAAAAAATGGCTTGGTGGAGACATGAGAGATGAGCAGCGGTCGACACATTAAAATATGAAAAAGTTTTAAAATCTGGACATCTGGATTATAGCCATCAGTGACTACAATTACTCAAGTAATAAAAAGAGGGCTTTGATTTTGTTCAACAAGATTCAGAGATAACACAATGTGCATAAATGTGATTTCTGGATGGACAGTAATAAAACAGATTTTGAACCTATTAATTAAAACATGTAAAACAAGGTACTTTGGGAATTTTTGCATAAAATCTGTTTCATAAAAATAGTAGACTAAGAGAAAATAAAATATAATACTACAAATATAAATACTTGTGTAATGTACAAGTCCAAAATTTATGATTTGTTACTTCACATCCCTGCACTTCAGGTTTTTGACACAAGATTGCACAGAGTGAGGTTAAAGAACAACAAGCTTGAGAAAAGTACACTAAATGTAGTTCTTGCCCTTTGAAGTGATCTTGAATAAAGGTACAAAAGAGGCAGAAATGAAAAGAATTAATTACAATTTCCAGCAGCAGCCAGCGCTTTGAAAACTTGAATACACTTCCACTCACCCATAGACATCCATCTCAGACTCACTGAAATCTGTGTCTGAAAAAATAACATCTTTATGAGTTATATAAGAACTATATCAACACACAGGGACTCATTCAGTCAATGCTGTGGTAGGAACATTGCCTTGAAAGCAGAGGTTTATTCAACCCAGATGTATAAGAGCGAATACTTTAATGTAGTGCTTGTTTCAGGCTTCAAAAGTTAGTGTTTGGCAGTGCCAAAGAGTGAATCTTCCATGAGAGATTTAGTCATTTTTTATTTGTGGGCATAAAAACAGAGTTTGATCCCAAACTAAAAATATTTGAGAGATCTTGTGTAGAGATCTTCAGTGGCCGTGCCCGTTATAGCGCACAACGAAGCTGTGTTATTGTTCCAGGACCTGTCACCAGTCATTTGCAATTCTAAATCAATTGTTGTGATGTAGCAATACCAGTGACTGATAAAAGGCATAGCTGGTGAAATGGGCTTTAAAAATATCAAGATAAGACCATGAAAATAGAGGAGAATTGTGCTAAATTAGCAGTGATGTGGCCATCTGAGGATGAGCATATGCACTAGGTCTCTTGTGTTTCATATGTTATATCTGACAGTTGTCTAATGGACTTACAGCTGGATTTTTTGGAAGAATCGGAATGCATTTCCATATTTGCTTTGAGATGTAATAATTATGATAATTTGCTTTTGTGAGCAGCTTTGAGGAAT
>CM040977.1:26815144-26861673 GCA_022985145.1 Pangasius djambal
CTGATGTTCCGCACATAAATATTTCTGCTTACCGCACATTCATAAGACACACAAATTTATCTTACATACTCCAACACCAATGGGAACCCCTCTATCTGCTGACATGTTCCAAATGGAAAGCTATTTGTGGCAAATAGGATAGAAAATGTCATTTATGGACAGTTTCTTCTTTCTAAAAATAGACTTAGCCATTATAAGGAAACTGCGCGCTGTTCTCAAACAAGCACAAAGGAGAAACATGAAGCCTGGAAGAAAGCCAACGCATAAAAAGAAATAGAGAGCTTCTCAGAAATACAGCTTTTGTGTTAATAAATAACTGTCTGATTAACCGGCAAGTCTGTGACACTAATGATATTACTGCTGCCATCATATGCTTTACACACACACACACACACAGAGGACAAAAAAGAAGTTATGCTTCTGCTCTTCTTTATTAGAAAGGATGGCCTCAAGCTCTTTTTGGGTGTCACAATGTGCCAGGATTTATTAACATTGAGATTTTGAGCGTAGCAGTAATAAAGAGGGAGTCGTGCTAATCTGCACTGCTGCTGACCCTGCTGAGCACCTTCTGGGTGCCATCTACCACAGCACACACACACACATTAAGAAATCACTCATTCCATTAACAAATGATCTGCAAACTGCATTACTGCATCTGAGCCATGTAAGGAATACACATGCTCTCCTTTTGGAAATACAAAGAATTTTCAAATATTATAAGCTGGTATATTTTAATGCTGTTCAGTCCTTCTGTGTTCCTTGTTTTCTGTGGTCACACCTCCACAGACCTTGACAAGTGAGACACAGCAAGCTCAGTGTGCTGCAAGGCGTCAGCGTGGGCCATGTGCTCCATATTAATGCAGCCAAGCTGAGAGCCCAGAGAGAAGATGACTTAATAGGGCTATGTGTTAGGAAAATCAATAAGAAAGCGCAAGCAGCCCTTCAGCCATCCACTGCCAGGAAACTCAGTCTTGGGTCACCACACTCATTCTCCTTCCTCCCCCACCCACCTTTGTGTCTTGAGTCACAAAGCCAACTGACTGATGGACTGCTGATTACCTGTTAAACCAATCATCCGTGTAGCGAGGGTACGGGTATGGGTCATTGCTGCTGAAGTCATAGCTGGCCTCTGCATTCTGAAATAAGAAAACATTGGATATGGAAATAGAACTGAAAGTACATTTCAGCTCTAATATAGATTTCAATAGGTCAGAAAGAACAGCTTCATACCGAGTATACAGGTTAGAAGTGGGTGATATGACAAAAAATATATCACAATATCAAAATACTTGAGATATGATATTCAACATGTAATGTATTAGGGTTTTAGCGCAATGTGATTATCTGCTTCTGTATTTGTATCTGTTTTGTGCTACAAATAGCTGTATCTGTATTCAGATTTAACCCTGATGTTGGGGTGTCCTAAACTGGAATTTTTTTTCCTATTTAAATGAGAAAAAAAGAAAAAAAAAAAGAAAAGTTTGTCTCCAATTTGTATATGTATTTGTATCTGTTTAGAACAGATAATCATCTGCTAATTCTGAATAATGTATTCGGTTCATATTTGTATTCAGTTACGTCCCTAATATACAGGCCGGCTAATCAAGTTCCAGCAAAACAGAAGTGCCACATTAAAAACTATAAAAAAAAATACAATTGATTGCAACTGCATGTTTATTTATCATATGCAAGGGTGATTTTACATAAACTTTAACTTGAGAAAAAGAATGGTTGAGTAATAAAATATCCAAGAAATGCCCATGTCACTGAAAAATGTACTGCCACATAATTCACCATTTATTATCATTCATTTTTTTTTAGAAAAAAAAATCTTACTAACAATTTCCCTTTTTTTCGCATAAATACAAGCCTGATCAGATATGTAATGCCAGCTCCTGGGGTGGCGAGTGACCTACATAGCATAAAGAGGGACTATACATGCTGGCACCAGACCTACTTTCAACACTCAATCATTTTACAGATTTGTTTATGCACACATCCAAAGCTGTGCCCCTCAGTCCAAGATATCCACACACATATATCTCACGAATATGCCTAGGTCATGTTAAAATTAGCTTTTGCTGCCCATAGGGAGCTTTATGCAGCAGCAGATTTAAGAGGGCAGGGGAGATAACCATGCCACCCACCCCCCACATGTCATCAGCCACCCTGATCCCCTGATTGACTTTAACAGCAATTAAATGTGAAGATGTTTATGCAAGCCAATTTTGAAAATCTGTTATATTTGTATGATAAAATCCCATGGTGACATACACAACATAGCAAAGGACAACAAGGTTAATCTTATCTTGCTGAGCTTCGCCAAAAAAGAATCCCAAAATGCAAATTGTTAAAAGAGCACAGCGAAGCCACAATAGGAAATAAACGTCTAAAGTCAAAGTAAAGGAGTAAGAAAATCTATTTTTTGAGCAAGTCCGAATGAAGGAGCTGCATGAACGAGCAAATCTGCAGCAGGGTTCGAGAATGTGACTAGAGAGAAAATACAGGTGATAAACAAAACTCATATACTAATTAGCATTCAAAACTGTTGATGTATGAAGAAATTATTAATCGCAATCTCGGTAAAGATTGGTATGTCTCTATTATTGCCTTTGTACCCAACTCCTTGGGCTAAAGCCGGATACCTTCAAATATCTATCAATCCAGTGAACTGCTATGCTATAAGACAGTACTGGCATTATTCCGACAGCCTTGAGGCATTTAGCAAACACAGACACCTTTCAGTGTTGAAGGCGCCAGCTATAACTACTTCTCATGGCAAAACAGAAGGGAAAACAGATGGCTCGAAGTCTCTTCACGCTGTACACAACCAATCACCCTGACTTCCTTAGTAGCTAATGTCAAGGAGAGGACCACATGCAAGCTAAATGTCCTCTGGGTCCAACTTTGCTTATAAGGATCATAAAGGATGGCCGATTTCTATGTTTCTTTCAGTGTTATTGCAATCCAATCTATGATTTCACTTGTTAGCATTCCATTTTTTGCACTTATGCTTTGTTATGCCATTCAAACATTCAATGAATTCTATTGAAAGGCAAATCCTCTCTGGGTAATGTACATCAGAATCACCTAATACACATTTTACAGGAATACTATGCACAACCTTGGAATAAACAATTAATTGTTTCAATTCTCGTTTTCTCTCCTCACTGATATGACATGCAGTGAGTGAAAGCAGGATGCAGGTGTATAAATTTAGCGTGGATGATCCAGAAATCGCTGTCAGAAATCCTAGCAGGGTTCAGATCACAGGCAGCCAACAACAGAGTGATAATCCATAATTATAAACAGGAAAACAGACTGGAGTCAAAACCAGGAATTACAAAGATCTGCAAGCTCAGACACATGGCTTGTACTTAATGAATGCATGCTAAGATTTTAAGTCTTCAAATCCCTGCATTGCCAAGGTGGATCCTTGAGCAAGATCCCTAATCTTCAACCGCTCAGTTGTATCCTGTCTCAACTGTAAGTCACTTTGGATAAACACATCAGTTCAGATGTTTGTTCAGTGGTGGCAGAGCTCTTGTATATTGTAATATAGTATCTTCTCTGCCCCTCCATGTTTATTTCTTCTTTATTTCTTCCAACTGGACTAATTGCTCATACTCTAATTAAGGTCAAAGAGAGAGTAACTGCTTGCTAATTCTACTATTGCCATAGGGACGGTGAAATTATGGTTTACAGAAGCTATCAAGCTCCTTTGTAAGAATCCTCAGTAGCCTTAAAGGTCTTTTTATGGCCTTAAAAATGGCAATGGCAATTCACTTTATTGGTGTGATATGGCAAGTTTAATACCCAATGTTCAAAACTGTTCAAAACTGGAGCTGTTATCTAGGAGGTAAAGATGGCCCTGTCTCTCAGCAGGACAATAGCCAATCATGGTGATCTAATGCATACTGAAGAGGGTGGTTAACTCTCTCCTCAGTGTGTTCAGCTGCCCTAAGCAGCAGTTCAAAAGGATGTGGTGGCTTTATGTGTCTCCACATAAATGTGTAATTCCTAACTGTCACAGATAGGAAGGTGTCATGAACTACTTAGTGGATGAGCATCCACCAAAATAGAAGAAGAATTGGGTAAAAATATTTGGTAGAAAATAACCCAGAAATATGGGGTTTATTCCTTGGTTTATACCTTTGTATTGTTTGGATGTCAGTAAATATTAATTCAGTTTGAATTTGTTACGTATCAAATTTAGTGATTCAAATGAACATTTTAAAAATAAACAATTACAGTACTGTCTGGGAAAGGCTTTTCTACTGGCAATAAAAAGTTTTCAATAAAGTTTACAAAACGTTTCAGATCCTGCAATTTATAACCAAATACTCAAATGTAAGCTTAGTCTTTCACTGAGTGAACCATAGTGTGAACCTCAGAAACAGTCAATGTATTTGTCTCTTGCTAATGATTTGCTAAAAAATGTAATTATCTGATTAAGTCACTCCTTCCTCAGAGGTAAAGTTTTGGCACATCTGGAAACCAAAATGGGCTACTTACACCCAAATTATGTGAGGAATCATTTAATTTTCTAAAGAAGCACTTGGGATAAAATCTCAAGTGCAAAAAACAACCTGCTGAAACATGTAGCAGAGTAAACTTATCTTGGGCTGCATTTACATAATAGCAACCTTTTAATCAGTAGCATCACTGTGGTTGAACATGACCCCTCCATACAGAGAGAGAGATCATTTTTATAGCATTTGTTTGAAATATGTTGGGTGGACATCAAAGCATCATGCAAGTTAATGATGAGGCAGATGAGGAGACTGAAAGACTCCTTTCTGCTGCTCTGGCCATCACTGCATTACTTCTGTCCACCTCCATTTAATGAAAAATGTGATTGAGGCTGAGAAGCCAGGAGTGGTGAAATGGAGTCAACACATTTGCAATAGAGAATGGCTGTGAAATTCTTTTGAAAGTTTGAATGTTTTGAATTTTGAATAGAAAAATATTAAACGGCTTATGTGACTGTCTGAATACACGGTTTTCCCATCATGTGCATCATTTTGCCAAGCTATCAGTCCATGTAAATGCATTTATTTGTCACATAGCAATGACACTAACTTCAGAATTAACCAAAAAATCAGATGTCCAGATGACCAGATATCAGATATCAGATTTAGAACTTCATTCAAATGTGGTCCATATTGGATATGAAAAAACCTGATCCGAGCTGTTTACACATACGCAAAAACAGACGATCTGTGTCAGAAGTCAGCTTGAGTATCTTGTACAGCACCACGGTTCTTGGTTTCTGCTCCTACACTGATATACTGAGTGGGTCTGCTACTGCTACTTTTCTCAATACTATTTTCTCTGCTTTGCGCACACATAATCTAAAACCCCTATTTCCAAGACAGCACTGAGAGATTGGAATTCATTAGGCTGTAGTTGAAAATATCATACATAGAAACCATTGATGGCTCCAGGGATACGTATTCTGGCTGGCATTTGCCAGGATGAGTCAGGGAGAGACAAAGGGCAGCCTCTCATCTCCGTGCTCTGTGCAGTGTAATGACATGCTTGGAGCAGGTATCTTGGTGTATATGGCTGATGGCTGAGGAGTATTGACACTACCAGGCTGCATCAGATCAGAATCAGGGCAGAAATTGCTGACATCAATACCATAGAGACAAGCTGAGATGTACTAGAACACAGATGTACTAGAACACAGTGATTTTCACAGAAATCTCCACTAACATTTCTACCATGATTCATCATCCTCTAGACAGACAGACAGCAGTAGGTTATTCAATTACATATTTAATGACAACCTAATTTGGAGCAGCTTAACTCTCCACTAGGATTAAAAAGAAGTCAGTTACAATTATATGTAGCTCATTAAAAATCTGTACAGACCATCTGTCCACATGTTCATATTTTTGAAATATGGCTTGCTGTGATTTCAAAATTCTCCTACAATGCAATGTTAAAGTTATTAATTCCACAGCACTGCTAGTTTCTCAAATCAGAGGGGTGTGGTTTAATTTTCTATAACAGCACGGCTCTGACAGTGGCTCCGGCTGTACCATAAATAATATGTTTTATTTAATGAATTTGTTCTAATACATTATTGTTTCTATAGTAACAGCTTGTTCACAGGGACTTGGATGGCAGACGCTGCACATTATCTAAGCTTAATAATGAACTGATTTTAAAAAGTGCTGCTAATGATAATAATTTATTGTTGTTAATTTAATATTTATGGTAGGAATATATTACCAGTAATCTCACACACATCAGGTATATTAACTTCAGAAGCCCATCTGGCATTAAAAATAGAATTCAAACTAAAAATGACATTTATTTGACATTTAAAAGTCATGCAAACACTCTTTAGCTCTCTTGAAATAGACTACCAGCAGGAACAATAACAGACCGCATGTCTAAAGAGCTCAAGTTGATTACTGGAGATAATGGGTTACTAGCTGCACCATTACCCTTATATCAGGGAAAATGCTGGTCATTACTGAAAAAAAAACCCAAAACAAGTAGTACTTTCTTTGAACAAATCACAGGCCGCCAAACTGTAACTACCTTTACCTAAAGATGCAGAAAAACATGCTCCAGAGATGATCAGGATTTCCTTGCCTGTGTTCAGAAAGAGCTACGAGGTCTATGCAGTGTCAACAACATGCTGTGCCTGAGTGCACGTTGTCAAGATGTACTGTTCTCCTCGTCTCTTTTCAATGCCAATTTTCCATTCGCCTGTCCATCTAATTTTGGAAGAAGTGGTTCATGACAACAGATTTTGGTAGGGCAGGACGACATTTATGATGACATAATTAAGTTGATGGGCTATCACGCTTGACTTATGCTACAGGCTACTATCTACCGAAGTTTTAGAGTAACCCAGGAGGCAGTTGAGAATTGACAAGAATTCAACTGAACACTAAAACTTTACACCAGGTGTGATTCCCATCGCCATTGTCACAGTATGCAAGATGAACACAGAAGAGGTAATATCATCAACTGTCCTGTCTACTGATCCTCCCTCATTCATAAACAAAATGTTCATAGAGAGAGCATGGGGCAGCATGATTCGTGCCCCAATGGGCCTCTATTAGCACTTGTTGTAGTTTTTGACCACTAGGTGCAATAATTACTCTATGGAGCTAAATGGAGAAGTGAGCTCGCTACTCCACGATTGCGCAACATCTAGAAAGACGAGCAAATCAAAGGAACATCGAGTTATAGCTGCCACATTACAACATTTTTTTAATCACTCACATTAGGTAATTAGTATTTCAACAAAATTTAAAATGTATGTAGTTGTGACTGAGCCGCCAGTGAATTTAGGTGTCCTAAAAGAAACAACATTAATAGTATTTATGCTCATTCTGTTGTATGAATCAAGGTACAGCTTTTGTAAAGTATCCAGCACCTAAAAGCAGGTTCCAAGATTCAGACAGGAACAGTACAATCAACTGGCAGCGATGATCATATTCAGATACATCTGCAAGGAACCATGCAAATGTACAAATTCTAGAAGATGGAGAAACATGGAAGATTGTATATACACCATGCACATTCACATTCACACTCATTCAGACCTACTGGCACTTTAGTGTAGCCAATCTACCTATTGGCATGTTTTTGGGGGTGGGCAGAACCTGGAGAACATGGAGGAAACCCACAAAGACACATGGGGAGAACATGCACTATACTGTATATATACATAAATTAAGTATTATATAAATAACATATGAAAAGATGAGCATGGGATATTCCTTGTGTGTAAAAGAGATCAAGTTATTGCCATGGCAACTTCATGGAAAAAAATATACATAAAGCTGCACAGAGTTGAAGACTGGCAGCTTGTGCTTGTTATCTGTTATGTCTGGCAGAAAGACAGCGAAACAAAGAGAGAGAGAGAGAGAGAGAGAGAGAGAGAGAGAGAGAGAGAGAGAGAGAGAGAGAGAAGGGCTCTGGCAAACCTCCATTTGGCTGCCAACTAAAAATGCAGTCATGTACAGTCAAAAAAACCTACATACCACTTCAGCCAAGCAAATTTATTAAGATTTATTTTCTTAGTAGGCTACAAATGATCTTAATCCACTAAAAATAGAGACAAATAAAGCAGCGTGTCTTGGTCCTCAGGCACTGTAGAGCTGGTATATTGTGTATGCTGCAGCAAAGATGCCTGCATGTGTTCTGATAATTCAGAGGGAACGGGGAGCTGGAGCTCTGGGTGGAATTGGTGCTAAATAAAACAGTAGCAGCAAGGAGGGGAGGGAAGAGAGGGGAGAGGAGAGGAAAGGGGAGGAGGAGAGAGGGGGAGGAGGCAGTAAATGACTGTTTCAGCTTGGCTCGGCAGGAGACATCGGCCCAGCGGAGTGTGCGCTGGCATCACCCAGCGCCACAGATAAGCAAAGGTTATTTTTGGGTTAAGGCTCCTCCGTGTTCAAAGGCATGGTAAGACTCGCAGCCCACACATTACACTCGAAAGACTCCAACCCTGAATCAGGGCTTCACATAAGCTGAACACAACACATGTACCTGTTAAATTGCCTGCTTCCCATGAGTGTGTGCATTCACTGAAGAAAGAGAAATACATATAAAGAATGGAGAGATATTTATTCTATCTGTAGCAGTCAGCTCTGAAATCTCTACTGACTGAGATTTGTGGCAGGAGAATGGCAGCATTTTTAATTGCTAAGGTGCAGTCTGATCCCATCTCACCACAGAAAAGAAAAACCCTTCATTAGTTCCAGGTTGCACACAGAAGCCTAATTTGTCTTCGACAGCAAGGAAAGAAATATCTTTCCAGCATCTACTGCAGTCACATTTTCTTTACTACACATACTGTATTTCTTAAAGCTTAAAGGTTGTGACTATTAGATTCTGCCTGTATTTTGGTGGTTGGTGGTACTACAAAAGAGCTGCATCCTAAGATGTGTTCGCATCTCAAGAGTCTAGTCAACTTACGATTCAAGCGAATATGACTCAATGGTTAGCTTTCTAGCTGGTAAACATTAGCCACAGAAAGCGATAAATTACTTCAGTTACTGATCAAAGATAAAAATGGGGAAGACTTATTTTCTGGAATCCTTCAGCTCTTCTTCAAATCCTTATATTCACCTTATTTCTCTCAGGACAGCATTGATAACATTGCAAAATTCATTATTACATAAAAAAAAAAATGAATCAGTGTATTCCATTCTCAGGTTGGAAACAGAGACAGGTTACAAAGCATTCCTTTCAAAAAGACATCATGCAAAATACTTTTCCCTTCATTGAGAATGCTATTAGCTGTTCCACTCGCTGGCTCCTGAGTCCTACAATTAGTAGGCTAATGTTAATAAACCGTTCTATTAATTCTCTGCTCTGAAACATCTTGCTATTATAGAAGTTATATATTTTGCTCCTCTTCTTCCTGCATCACATTAGATTCGTACCGGACACATCTCAACTAATGAATATTTATGACCATCAGAGGTCTGCTTATGAATATTAATGAATAGTAGACGTTTATAATTTAAGCTTGTTATTAGTTGGAAAAGCAGAGAAAGGCTTTCCAGAGAAATTATTAAAATTACTTCAAAATGATGTTTGGGGTAAAATTATTGCGATGTGTTTCACAGACATTCAGGAATAGCATAAAATCCCTGATAATAGTAACATATAGAACTTTTACTGCAAATTGGATTCTAGTTTTTAGCACTAAAACAAATAAGGTTTCTGATCAACAAATTACCTACCTAGATTAAGAGTATCATGCTAGAATTAATTAGTCTCAAAGGTAATGCTGTAGCATCTATGATTTCATCAAATTCTGTACTAAACAGCACTATAACAAATCAGCAGCTCATTAAAGGGAAACTGAAAAAACACAGTAGCACTGTCTGTATGATTTAGAGTTATCCAGAATAGGTGATTTGGCAGAAATATTAGACACCTTTCCATCCACAGGAGAAAATAAAATTGGGTTGTAATGTAATGACATCGTTTGTATAGTGTGTGGCTTAAACCAGAACAATTGATTGACAGATTGATTGACTATTAAATATGACCCCTGACAATATGCCCCAGGAAACACTGGAAAACACTGGAAAAAACACCCATAGTGTGCATGGTAACATGGTGTATGAATTCCGGTTCTGACAGTTCCTCAACCTTAGCTACATCAAGTTCATATATGGTCTCGACTAGAGATACAGGCAGGATAGTATTTTTTTAACCCTCTCACACAGATATTATTTTTCTTTTTTAGCTGCCCATGATATTTGATGATGAAATTTAGTTGGTTCTATTTCCAAAAATATAAACAAAATTTAAACCAACCACGACCCTGACCAGGCAGTTACTAAGGATGAATGAACGCTGTAAATGCATTGCACATTAATAAACATGGTCTCTCTTTGGACCCCTTTCTTTGTGAGCGTCGTATGTGACCACCTATTCATGCCCGCATGGAAGTAAAAACCTGTTACGTCCCACGGGATCACAGGCCCAATGTATATCTTTATTCTCAACCAGATGCCTTGAAACCCTTTATTGCAAAAGCTAGGACTTCAGCAAAGAAAACAATAATATACTCATGGCTTATCCCAAATGCACCATCAGTGCAAGGGCGGCTCAATCACTACAGATACATAGGTATTATAGAGAGATTTTTAGCTGTGATAAATAAGGCACATGCTGGCACTATAGAGGTTTGGGATACACTTATTGCATCCCTCACTAATCAACCAGCTCCTAGAACTGTGACTGACTGTGTTATGTGCTATGATTGAATGTTAGCTAAAATCTATGCATGTAAATGTGCAAGTATGTATATTTTTAAAATTGGCATTATTATTAGGTGCTTGTGGGTTTTTTGTTTTGTTTTTGTTGTTGTTTTTGTTTTTTCCCTCTCCTCACCTCCTTTATCATACTTACGATTTATTCTATTTGATCTCAGCAAGGCTGTGGCAGTTTGTGTAAAGTTTGAGTTCATTTTTCTTTATATTATGTCTTATTATCAGAGGATTTCCAAACGACATTTCTCAAATGTCGCATGGATATGTGTGAACTGGTTTTGTTCACAAAAAATAGTACTCCTCCAATTGGCAGCTGTATTTGTACACGTTTAGAAATAATGTTTTTTATTCGGTTATATCCCTATAGTATATAAAACAGGATTATATATACTTACGTAATTGGAAGCAAGGTCTGGGTGTAAATAATCGATACCTGTCAAAATAGCAAACATATCAGTGGTATAAATTAATATACAAACAAAATAGATATTTCTAAAGTATGTCATAGAAAACAGTAGATAGAAGTTAACTATTTAAAATGGGAGATGCATTTAAAGTTCATATACCATCATCCATGATGGCGATGGTCACTCCTTTTCCAGTGTAGCCCATCTTCCAGGCCTCAGCCACGTTGAGGTCCAGCCCGGGAGTGCCGTCTGCCTGCCCTGTATTTATCTAATCAACAACACAATATGGACCCATTCGCATGAGCTAAACACTCCAGGTGTGTGGACATTATAAAATTAGTCACAACCACAACAATGTTACAGGGCAAAATAAAGGTCACAGATAATAGACCAGCGCTGGGAAACATTTAAAAATGACAAGCTCAATAAAGGTGACATTCTGTTTTCATAAAGCAGACATAGTTCCCAGGGATGATAAAGTCATGGAGGAACAGAGAAGGCATGTTGAAGATACTGGCTCGAGGATTACTGTTGACACTGATAGCCGAGGAAAAACATTTTTTAAATTAAGAGTATCAGACATTCTGATTAATTTGCCATGAACACCTATGGTACTGAAGGTCAGGCATAAATACATGAAGACAATAAAAGCTGTAATTACTTACAAGGTACCACTGCTTGGTAAAAAGTGGATCATTCAAACCAATGTCAAAGTCATTGATGTCTCGATAGCCTCTCTTCTGACGTTCGAATCCCTCCTGTACAATCACTTTTTTTACCTGAGACATAAAATGAATAGCATTAACACTGACATTTTCTGAAATCATTCACCCTGATCATTTTCAAATGACAATTTTTTTTTAAATGAAAATATATTAAGAAATATGAGAATTCATCAGAATTCCTTTTGGATGTGACACATTTATCACTCTCCTGGGCTGTACTCCATATCACAACAGAAGCTGAAACCTACAGAGACCAGATGCAGGTTCAGCAGACAGTATGTGGTGTGATAAGGCCTTTGGAACAAAGAATGCCTGTATTATGCTCTCAGATTTGCATGTTCTCTCACTTTCATCAAACAGACATTGTGCACATTAAAGGCAGGCCTGGGCTAATTTAAGAAGGGCTTTGAAAGCTCTTTGATAGCCATCAGGACTATCACTATATACAATATTACATATTACATAAGGCAACAGAATAAACAAATCCTTACAATTGCTCTGTGCAATTTAGGTTAAAAATATGGCACTGAAGTCAATAAATTCTTTATCAATATTTGTCTTAGATATAAGGTGACACCAGGAAATACAGAATAAATGAGCAAGTCTGTAATTAACGAGAAGGTTAGGTCCCTGGTTAGTCCTGTTTTTTTTTAACAGGACAGGATGAGGTTAGTGAAAGTGAAATAAATGTATACATTTCGACATGGTGCTGTCAGTATGTTCTACAGCTGAATATGCTGAAATGGTATCCTTCTTTAAATATAGTTATATCTTTACACTGAACCATGAAGAAAATTGTGCAAGTCAACTCACCAGGGATATAACTTATGTAAAGCACTTGCTGCCTTCCATATTAGAACTGTCACAAGATAGAAGAGGAAGGACTGGAGTTGTGGATGATAGAATATGTATATATAGACCACATCAGGTTCCACTCCTGTCAGCCAAGAACATAAATCTGAGTCTACAGTGAGCACAGGCTCACAAAAATGTTTTTCTAGTATTCAGCTGTCCAGTTTAGGTGAACCTGTGCCCAATATAGCCTCTGATTCCTGTTCTCGGCTGACAGGAGTGGAACCTGATGTGGTCTTCTGCTGCTGTAGCCCATCTGTCTCAATTTCTTATATGTTCTGAGATGCTTTTCTGCTCACCACGACTGTAAAGAGTGGTTACATGATTTACTGTAGCCTTGATGTGAAGAAGCACTTAGCATACTATAGGATAAACCAAAATATGATGATCTCATCTTTGAATGAAGAAATAATTAAGCTCACTGATGTAGACAGAGCTTTATTTTTGTTATAAAAATGTGTCATATATGAAGGCTAAACGTAGCATTGCTCATTTTTGACAGTATATGCAGAGTATAAACCCCTAACCCTGCCTGTCATGGATTTATGGGTAGCCTATTAATTAAGCTGTCAAGAAGAGTTCCGAAGAACATGCTGTTGAATTTTAATACACTAAATTAATACTGCCGGGTGCTTTAGTACCATCATATATTACTTATTTCAACATGTAATTCTCAAGAGATTTCATTAGCTCCCCCTCTGTAAATAGCAGTCAGATATGCAGATCAGTGAATATCACCAGCTGTCATGTGGCATAAATGAGATTTGACGGGAGTTTGTGGGAGCAGGTAGCTTGCTAAATACCGGTACTGTTTTAATTAAATTCTTGTCAAGGCTTCAAGAGAAATGGTTTAAAGAAGATGAAATAAAAGGAGCAAGAGAGATCTACAGTATTGAAAACAGACTTTTTCTGCCCAATTAGAAGTAAGAATTTCCAGAGGTGCCCTCTCTTCTTACTCAACACACAGCATACACATTAAAAAATGAATCTCATGTAGTTAAATGTCATTGTGCAGTCCCTGGAAACTGCTGTAAAATAGTTCACTGTAATCTAAAACAGGGAAGCCTGTGCTTATTCTAATGCTGACAAATTCAGGAACATGAAAATGTTTTGGTTGGAACAAGTGGTGAGTTTAACAGTCAAAGATTTTCAGACTCATGCTTGTTACCATTCATATAAATTACGTGTTGTGGGCTTTGATTCATTTGAGTATATTGATTCCACCTGTATAATTTGATATTTCTTATAAAGATCGGAAAGAAAAGGTTGACTCACTGGCAGCTGTCTTCAGACTTTCCACACCACCATTATTCCATCTGTTCTGGTGTTTTGAAATTAATTTGGTGTAAAGTGCACAATGGCATGCCAGGTGCAATATCTGAACCTCTGAAACCCCATGACATCAAATTTTAGTATGGTCTTTCTGATCTTGACAATAAAATCAGATGCTCCTCATGATATCACTAATTTCAAAAACTAAATATCTCCGATGCGACATTTAGAGCACCGTATTATCTCTGCTTAAGAGGAGAATTTGGAGCAAGAGTGACAAAACCTTTGAGCATATTGATTCCACATGTGTAGTTTGGGGTGGTGTGAAGCGGCCCAACACGTAACTCTTACAACCAAGATACTCTTACCACCTAGTGGATTATTTTCCTATAACAGCACACCTTGAAGTGTTTTATTCCTCTTAGACCACAGCAATGTGCCAACAATTACAATTTTTAATTTATTTATGAATGGCACATTATGGTTTATAAATGTTTATAATTACCTTTAATGTTGTGGAACATTCATGGGACAAGTTAGTTCGGGGTTTATGACCAATCAGATTTGAGAATTGTGGTATAAGATCTGTTAAAGGCATGAAAAAAACTATAATTATTTCTCTTTTCAGTGTACCTGAACAAAAAAAAAAAAAAAAACACTATAAGTACGAATTAAGTGAACCCTGCTGCCTTAAAACCTTCAAGTTCACGTCCTGTGCAAAATTCATATTCTCCCCTCAGCTACATAATTTCTCCAGCCTTACAGGATAAATAGTAATAGCATGGCAGCACATAATACCATAGTGCATAGATTACCGACACACTATAGGATGTACAAAATAAAAGAAATGGATAGAATTGGAATTTGGCAAGGACTGGAAGGTTTCCATTTTATTTCCTTAATAGTCTATGTACTGTGTGTTTAATTGACCACAGGCTTATTTAAATTAATAGAAAACCTTGTTGCCTGAAATGCATATCCAAAGCATCAAAAAGGTTCACCCTAGGAGTTTCCCAAGATTTCATTATAGCTCTACAATCATTCTAAATACATCAACAGGTGGTTTGTATGCAGCTGCTGACTGAGTTATCAGCACAACAGAAACAAAAATAGCACAGTGTTAGAAGAATGCACACTGCTTATATTAGGATATTGGAGCTTGAAACCAAGTCTGAAAAAAAATTTTTTTTTAGCATAAGTGGAGAGTCCATAAGTCAGACAATGGCTATTAATTTGTTAGAAAATTGAGCTACTATTAAGCCAATACTAAATCCTTTACCTAAAAAAATCCAGTAGGTTGGATAAGCTATGTGTCATCACAACACAGAGAACACACATAATCATCCTCAATGATCTATGGGTCTTCCTCTCTTATCAGGACCAGCACTTCTGCTCCTGTGGTGTGAGCTATAGGACATTATTGACAATAGCCTGTCTGATCTCTGGCGTCAACGTTCCTCTCAAAACGGTACCCAAGGCCTTCTCAACCAGTGTTTGAAATCAAGGCTTCATGACATGTAACAAATAATGAATCAAACAAAACATAAAATCAAAAGATTGTACTCTAAATTGTTCTTTCTACATACTCAGGCACACCCTGAGGTGTGGTAGGTAAAAGGTCATGCGTAGCCTATAATGAGGCAGTTACTCAGCAGCCTAAAAGGACAGAAAAGGAAGAGATAAAGAGGATGGAGAGCATAGCAAACACTGGGATTGTCTCAGAGTAAACAGCCAACAGCTTGGGCAGTGAGCATGAACTGAGCCAAAGTAGGAAAACAAGAGTACAGGATCAATATAAGGCACTCTATATCAAACACTTGAATACAGTTTAAGACTTGAAAAAGCTTGTCTGTGTCCTTGCATTGATTGTTGAAAGGCTAACCAGCACAAGTCTGAATAGTCCTTTGCTTAACGTTTATTGATGCCTGACACAGTAATTGTTGAGAAGCTAATAAACCTAATGATCATTTTAGATTTCAAGTGCAGCTGTTAAAAGCATTGCTAGTTTCACTTTAAACACTAATGGTTCAAAATACTAACGTCACTTTAAAACGCTGCAGTAGGTTCAGTAAATACATGCATGTGTTCATTTTAACACCATTCCATAAGAGATACAATCTCTGTGTGTTCCTACTGTTCATATCAGCTTAGAAAAGTGAGATAATGCTTACCTATATTTAATTTCTTTATTTTGTACAGAACAAATACACTCATCAGCCATGTTAACAGGAACACTTGTGCCCCTGCTCATTCTGTAATTATCCAATCAACCAATCAAGTGGCAGCATAATGCATAACATCATGCACGAAAAGCGCTTCAGTTAATATTCACATCAGAATAGGGAACAAATGTGATCCCAGTGACTTTGGCATGGTTGTTGGTTTGAGTCTTTCAGAAACTGCTGAAAATCTCTGGGGTAGAATTTACACAGAATGGTGTGATAAACATCCAGTGAGCAGTGATGAGAGAGGTCAGATGAGAATGGCCAGACTGGTTTGACTTAACACGAAGGCTACAGTAACTCAAATAAACACTCTTTACAACTGTGGCGAGCAGAAAAGCATCACAACACGCTGAATGTTGTGGCAGATGGGCTCCGTCAGCCAAGAAAAGGAATCTGAGGCCACAGTGGACACAGGCTCATCGAAACCTGACAGTTGATGATTAGAAAAAGACCAGGTGACATTTTTCCAATCTTGCCACTGCCCAGTTTTGGTGAGCTTCTGACACCTGGTTGGTTGATTGGATAATTGCATGAAGGTGCAGGTGTACAACTGTTCCTATGAGTGTATGTGACAAGGCTTTTAATTCAGTTTTTTTGGGGTAGCCTAAAGCACTTATATAACTCAGCAAACCTATAAAACACACAATGATTAAAAACTTTTAATTTAAAAAAGTCGGTGACCACCAGCTAATGCAGCTGCTTATAGACTTAACAATGTTAAAACATTTATCTTCCAGCTAAGTCTTCAAGGTTTATCTACAAAATGCAAGATGCACAAAAAAGCTTGGAAATTGTGCCCTTTCAAGCCTATCCTGTCTTGTGTGTAAATTTGCTGATAAATGCATCGCTTCTGCCGGAATTCTCATCAAATAGCTGCATAAACACTACATTCATTCTTATTCACATGTATGATGATGAGCCTCAGTCTATCCTAAAGGCCATGTGTGCATCTAACACAGCAATTTGCATAAATCTACACTCATGAATTACTATATACAGTAGAGGCGGAAGAAGCAGAATTTATGATTCTCATGGTGTCAGAGGAAAAAGGGAAAGTAAATAAGAATTATTTCAGAATATTAGTTTAAGTATGCAATAAGATGCAAAGAAGTGATTCTGTGTATAATCACCGTTAACTGTATATCTCCTGATGTCTGCCTTATACGGCAGAAACATCCGTTTTAATTTCTGCTACCTTACTTATTCACCAAAAGTCAAAAAGCCATCCACCTTTCCAGCAAGTCTGTGCATTATGTAATGCCACCTGCCTTAATTGTTACTTAGTTTGTGAGTTTTACAGCATCTATCATGCTTTTTTATTTCTCTAACTAAAATTAGAGACTGCAAAGACTGCTGAGTACAAATTGTACCATGCCTTTTTTAACAAGCACAGTGCACTCTGAGAAGTATTATGTTTCCTACTCACAATGAGTTACTGACACGTTTGTTGATTTTTAACTGAGAAAAGGGCCCATGCACACTTTTTTTAAATATCATGATATTGCATATGAACATAAACAAAAATGTATATAGTGTTGCTCACTTTTTCATCAAATAATTTTATACTGATATTTAATCTCCTCCATGATGGCATTAGCCTTGGGGTTGGCCCTGATGAAAAGTATTGATAAACAGCACAGACATTCATATACATCAATTTATTTATATATAAATAAATAAATAGACAAAAAATTAATGTTTAACAAGCAATAATGTTCTCCCATCCTCTTTAATACTATTATATACAGTATGTAATGATGAATATTATTATTAAGACCTTTGAAAACATTGTGATCTAATTTTTAGGCTGCATCACCCTCCCCTATTAACTATTGTTTTCCAGGGACTGGAACTGGGCCGGTTTCTATGGGAACTAAACACTGAGCTTGTAGGCTTACCCGTCGGTCCTTATCCAGATGCTGACGGCGACGAAGGCTGCGTTTCCTCTTGGTTTTAGGAGTGTCCCGGGGGTAGAAATGAAAAAGTCTCTTGCCAAAGGGAAGCTTGAAGAAAAGACAAACAGCTTGCATGAGGTTCGATAAAAATATCTAAAGTGTACATGGTTGTGCATTAGTGACAGGACATATAGAATGTTCATAACAGCAAGCTACAAAATGAATATAGTATGTTCATAACGTTTAATTAAAGGCTTATTCAAGGCCACCATATTGACCATGATAAATGACCTATTTGTATCTATATGAATTCTTATTAAAGGTTTGTACTATGTGTAATAGTGTGTTACTGAAAAAATATGAAATACTATTAGTATTTGCATACTGACAACCAGACCAAATGTCAAACAAGTCAGAGAACTTTAATTGAGATATATGAGTGCTAAACATAATCTCAACTCAAGATGTCCAGTTTACAGATTAAAATGTGCATGGGAGTGAGACAAACAGGCACAATTAAAAAGTTGGATCGCTGCATAATTTCTGTGATACAGCATGTGAGATTTTGTGAGATCTTCTAAACAGAAACACTAGGCTACAATCAGGGGAAATTTTGAATGCCTGACCAGACAATTCCTGTGTTCCACATCATCAGATGTTGTAACAGTCCACTGCACACAAACAGTTCATATTTTGACATTTGACCAAACTCATCATAAAATTAATAATATCCTCCATTCACTAATAAATTCACTTTATGAGGACCGAATAAATAAGTGGCATGATAAGGGAGGTCAGTATGCTTCAGAAATGGATGTCTAGCAATGGATTTGCTAATGTTGTGTGAATGGGCAGTAGTATTTTCTATTATCAGTAAGAAAGTGTTTCTTACTCAAACCAATGGACACCAGACACTGGTTATGTACATCGGAAACCACTGACAGGTTAAGTGAATAACATTGATCATCTCATTGCAATGGCACCTGTCAAGAGGTGGGATATATTAGGCAGCAAGTGAACAGTCAGTTCTCGAAGTTGATGTGTTGAAAGCAGGAAACCAAGACTTGCAAGGGCAAGCATAAGGATCTGAGTGACTTTGACAAGAGCCAAATTGTGATGGCTAGACAAGTGGTTCAGAGCATCTCCAAAACTGCAGGTCTTGTGGGGTGTTCCCGGTATGCAGTGGTTAGTGCCTACAAAAAGTGGTCCAAGGAAGGACAACCGGTGAACCGGTGACAGGGTCATGGGCGCCCACATCTGTTCCAATCCCACAGAAGAGCTAATGTTGCACAAATTTGCTGAAAAAGTTAATACTGGCTGTGACAGAAAGGTATCAGCTTGCTGCATATGCCCAGAGTGCCCATGCTGACTCCTGTCCACCGCTGAAAGCGTCTACAATGGGCACCAAGTACACCCCTTCATAGCAACAGTATTCCCTAATGGCAGTGGCCTCTTTCAGCAGGATAATGCGTCCTGCCGCACTGCAAAAATTGTTCAGGAATGGTTTGAGGAACATGACAAAGAGTTCAAGGTGTTGACTTGGCCTCCAAATTCACCAGATCTCAATCCGATTGAGCATCTGTGGGATTTTCTGGACAAACAAGTCCGATCCATGGAGGCCCCTCCTCACAACTTTCAGGACTTAAAGGATCTGCTGCTAATGACTTGGTACCAGATACCACAGCACACCTTCAGAGGTCTTGTGGAGTCCATGAGTTGATGGGTCAGAGCTGGTTTGATGACACAAGGGAGACCTACACAATATTAGGCAGGTGGTTTTAATGTTATGGCTGATCGGTGTATATCTCAAATCCTGCACATCCATCCATGTGATTGGGTATTTTCTGATGCCGTAATGTACTGTTTGGTTCTGAACTATGGCTATATATTCTCAGTGTGGCTGAATATTACAGTGAGACTGATTTTACAGCATGTCGTTAAAGATTTAATGGTGATTGATTTGCAGGTACCTGACTGCTATACATGCATGCACATGAATGTTAAGCCACTGAGCATTTGAACAGTATGGCATATATTTAAGAAAAGACAATGGAAAATTTGTTATCAACATCAGTACCTGCACATGACTGATTGGAAATTGAACTGGAAACCTGTCATGATTTTGTGGTTTGAGGCAAACACATTTTTTGGCAATTTAATACAACTTTAATCAGTAGATATGATAAAAAAAAGAAAAAAGAAGTCCAGTTTTGGTGACTGATATGAACATACAGTGTGTGTACTTTTAGTAGTGTTCTAGTATTGCTTTTTATATTCATACATACATATATATATATATATATATATATATTTTTTTTTTTTTTTTTTTTTTTTTTTCAGTACTGATGCTTTCATGTCTATGGGTTAGTATTAAGCTGCGATTCTGTGTGTGTGCTATAACACTCTTGTTAGTGAACAGACAACTAATTAGATAGTGGTTCGTAAACTTTAACTGACCATAAAACAAAGCCTCAATTCACCTGAGAAGGAGGAAAAAAAGGTGCTGGCCAATTGTCCTTCGGCTCTGTAAACTTTGTGCTTTTAATTGAACAAATAACTCTTAAATTGTTTGCAGGCTTTAAATACAATCTTCTCTATTGGCATATGTTTGTCAAATAAAAACTACGGGCTATTAAAGGATGCTGGTGTTTTGTTACTAGTCTTTAAGTTGTGATCATTTCAACAGCACGAAACAGTGTGATGCAGTTATCATATCTTACCTGTCTGGCACTCCCAAAGCCATACTCAAGTGCAAGTTGGTGAGCATCTTCATTCCCTCCCTCGTGCAATTGCACTAAAAGATGCTTTGTAAAAATTCCCTCCTCGGTGGCTCCGGTGAAGAGGAGCAATGCAGTAAACAACAACACAACGACTGCTGTCCCATATTTCACGGCTCCGAGCATCGCGCCTCTTCTGCGTCTCCGTGTTCTTAAGTGATTTATTGTTGTGTTGTTGTTGTTTTGTTTTTTTTTGGTTGTTGCTGTTTTAAATAAAAGCGAGGTGCCTACGACGACTTTTATCAGGGTTTGTCAGGATTCATCTCCTCGTCCTGTGGATTTTTGAGGCTGGAAAGAGTCGGAACGTCGGTCGTGCGCTGCGCGAGCTGAGGTGCGCGCGCGCCTGACCCAATCTACATTTCTCAGCTCGAGCGCTTTCATCTATAATTCAGCGGCCTAAACGTTCGGGTATCACTCACGTGACGCTCCGCGGCGTAGTGGCCAATTGCGCTGCAGTGGGCGTGGCCACGAACGATCGAATCTCCGCCCCCTGTCCGCTCTCCTTGCTATAAGAGGCTCGTTTCAGCACCCTGGAGAATTCCCCAATCAGATTTAATTAACAATGAAGCACAAGGAAAGTCCATGTCGTTTACATCCAACAGAATTTCTTCTTACTTTTTTCTCTTAATTATTCTATTTATTGCTGTTAATTAATAGATTAATTATTTTACCCACTATTCACCCGCTCTGGTGAACTATTCCTACATCACAGCATATTCACACAATATCTTATTCATTATTGTACCACGTGTATAGATATGTCATTATGCACTTTCTATTTACACCATTGTTACTTGTCACACAGAAACAACACAATAGACACATTACTCATAACACTCAAGGTCTTCTATGCTCCTAGGACGTGGTGATAAAGCTTCACTCATTACAAATCATTCTAGTCACTACATGTTCCCTGCGTTACACTGTTATAACAGTTGTGTTGTGCTGTATTTATTGTCCTGTCCTCATTGTACCCGTGCTCACTGTAGCCTCAGATTCCATGTCTGCTCCTGTAGCTCATCCGCCTCAAGGTTTGGCATGTTGTGAGATGCTTTTCTGCTCACCACGGCTGTAAAGAGTGGTTATTTGATTTAGCATAGCCTTCCTGTCTGGCCATTCTCCTCTGACCTCTCTTATCAACAAGCGTTTCTGTCCAGAACTGGTGCCCAGTGGATGTATTTTGTGCTGCTGTTTACTGTATGTAGCCAGCTGTATGTTCCACATTGTTACACTGTTATAAAAGTTATAAAAGTGTTGTGCCATGTTTATTGTGTTGTCCCCATTGTACCGAGTCAACCTTTTATTGTCTTGTACTTTGTTGTTCATTTGCACTGCAACTTTCCTAAACTACACTACATGTTGTCTGATGATTCATTGTTGTCACTTTCTATAATATATGGCTCAAAGGCTTTGGAAAACACTATTCTACTGTATTCTTGTATATGGCTAGATGACAATAAAGCGCTCTATTAAAGCTCTATTTTGTCTATTAAAGACAAAAAGTGAAAAAGAAAAACAATAAGCCACCCGAGGGTTTGCGTTACAGTGATTTTATCACAGGTAAGAGTGTTCTAAGGCACGACGTGAAGCAGAGTGACTAAAACCCCCCTTATCCATAATAAAATCACTGTAATGCACATTCTCAAGTGGCTTATTGCTTTAATAACATGACAATAAAAACATAGGATAAAATCCAGTGTTCAATAAACAGCTTAATTTATTGTTAATAATTTTTGCCATAAACCATTCTTCCACCAAACAATATAGTCTATTAACAGTAAGCTTTGGTTCCTAAGCAACATAATAAGCAATGATTAAGGCATTCCATGGAAAGATCAATAGCTTAAGTGTAATGGTTTTATTGGCTTAAAACCTGCCACATTAACACAGAATCCAATTACTGTGATGCACTCACAGTTCTGCATAGTATATCAAGAAGGTTTTAGAACCAAAACTATCCATTTTATAATGTTTTTTTTTCCTTCATTGGTTCTTGATGGCAAACACTGCAAATGTTTTGGAACATTGCGGGAGTGTGGTAATAATTTTTGTTGAAATGCATAGACTTATAAGTCTTTTTTGAAACAGTGTGTCCTCTATGGTTTTTGCTGCAAGGGATTTATAGTCACTAGAGTAATAGGCCTTCTGGGTGTATGTACACCATGTGTGCCATGTGGGAAAAGGGGGGGAAAAAAAGAACATTCAGATGGCTCTTTGCTGTTTATATAAGTGCCCTACATTCAATTAAATTCAATCATACGCAGTTCTATTAAATTCAGCAAGCTTTGGATGTGTTTCATTAAAAATTCAAGTAAATAATGTCAACAAATCAACAAAGTATGTAATGCACAAATAGCGTGGTTGCCATACACATTTCTATTCAATTTTGTACATTAGAAAACATTAACAAAACAAATTAACATAAACATTTTAAAACTTGGCAGAAGCACAAAAAAAGGTTGCTATCCTTGGGTTTTGGTGACTATTTTTTATATGCTTTCATTAAAGCTCATTTTGAGACACAGGATATCTAATAAAAGGTCTACTCTCACATCAGTACAGCAAATATCACTATACAGTATTAGACATACATGTATATTGTAGATGGCATAACATGACCTGATGGAAATATGCAACAATTTGCATTCACCTTAAATCAGAGAACCAACAGCATATTATGCAGGTGGTCATAAAATTTTGGCTCATGAAAGTATATTAAGCAAAAGAATATTGATAAGGGATATGGTGCAAATGTGAATAAATAAATAGTTTTAAAAAATGAGTGTGCAGTCAAAGTTGTCAAAAGAATCAACACATATACACTACATGAGCAATGCCAACTACTAAAAAAAACATGACAGAAAACACTAATATCCACTCTTGACAGAGAAGACAAGGTAATACTACTGTGTTTTTAATCAATTTAAGTTTCATTCAGTTGACAATATTCTATCAGAGCAAAATGTAAGAGTGAATAAAACTCAGTAAAGACTCAGATCCTAGAAACAACTGCTTGTATGTCTTCTATGTGCTAATGAGTTGAAATATAGAATAAAAGAATTTATTTGTTGCGTGATTAATTAATGTTTTATACCATACAACCTTTCAGTCTCAGTCTCCAAATAATTACTTGGTTTCAGCGTTTGTGCTACAATTACAAACTTACTGTGCATTAATCATTTTCAGCCATACCAGACATACTGAAGCCTTGTAAGAGAAAGAGTGAATATGTGTTACTGGTGAGGGACTTATTAAACTCACACTGTGTTCCATTACAAGAACCAGATCCTTTCGTAAGTCTTTTTCTTTGTACGAAGCAGTCTGGCAGTGTCTGGGGCATCTCTGGCTACGCTTTTGTTTGACTGTGGGCTTTGTCTGTGGGAGAAAATATAACAAATTATTGTATAGTTTAATTACATAACATGAATATTGAACTGAATACTAAACATAATTTGATGTACTGTCTACATTACCTCTGTGGCTGAATTAGGTCAGAGCTTTGCTACTACAAAGGAGGTTCCGCTCCTGTCAGCCAATAGGAATCTAAGGCTACAGTATGCACAGGCTCAACAAAACCTGACAGCTCAAGAGTGAAAAAGACCAGGAGACATTTTTTTTCAAAATTTAACTGTCCAGTTTCGGTGAGTCTGTACCCAGTGTAGATCAGATTCCTCTTCTTGGCTGACTGGAGTGGGACCTGATGTGGTCTTCTGCTACTAGCCCATTCGCCTCAAGGTTGTGCATTCTGATATGATTTTCTGCTCAGCACATCAGCAGTTTCTAAAATACTCAAACCAGCCCATACAGGACCAACAGCCATGCCATGGTCAAAGTCATTCTGATGTTTGATGAGAACAGTAACAGAAGCTCTTGACCTATATCTGCAGGATTTTATGCATCGCACTACTGCCTGATTGGGTAATTGCATGACTGAGCAGGTGTATTGGTATGTTTTATAAAGTAGATGTTGAGCATATGTGCATATGCAGAGCACTGCTAGTTTAATGGCTTTACAGCTTCAAATATTTCCAGAAAGGAATACAAACAACAATCCAAGAAAGTATGTCAAAACTTTAAACTGGTACTATACACCTAGGCACTTGTAGCTCTACATTCATTTTATTTCTGTAATTTAGATCTTCCTTAAATGCTTGCTTGTGGCTTAATAAACCTTTTCCAGGAATGTGCACTAAGAAAAGTGGCTCAAAAATGTTCATATGGCCCCTAAAGGTAATTTGCTGATAAGCTAAGTAAAACTATGACCGTGTTTCCAATGATCAACTTCAAAAGCCAACAAAGCCTGATTGACAGTATTAATGTCTGTGCCTGCCTTAAGTCTTTCTTTCATTCTTTCTTTTTCAGTTTGTCAGCCTTCCAGCAGGCTCTTGCTGTCTCAGGGATGAATTAAAAAAAAAAAAAAAGATATTTAATTTGAACTGGTCCTTCTGCAATAATCATGTGAACCTCCTTTTTACTCATTTGCTTTTGCCTCAAGTCATTTGCTAATAACATTTCTGTTTACATTTCCAAGGTTTTGAACATGAAGTTGTTTCTAATCTTAGTAGCTGGGTGATTATCATTTTGAATAATATCATTGCTGTATTATGTGTCATTGTGTTTGCTTTGGAAAAATTTGTTGTTAATAGGTATTATACAACAGCGCTGTTGAATTCTCAAACACGATTGGTCAGAAGATGTCGATTCATTTGCTATACCTGCACGACTCTGACAGCATTTCTGGCTATAATTCAAATCACAGGTTTTTATTAATGCTCTTGCTCCAGTACATCATTGTTTCTACAGTAACAGCTCATTCACAGTGACTTATATGGCAGACGATCTACATAAGTCTATATATTGTTATTTAACAAAGAAAACATATAATCAAAGTTTTATGTTAGAGATGATTATTAAGCTGTTGTGATGTAAGTGATAACAGGAACTACCTTGTCTCATGGCCAGTCCATAATATTAAACATATCTATAAATAAAAAAAAGCATAGCATGTCATCCATTAAAAAATTAAAAATAGCAATTGTTGGCAAATTGCTGTGGTATAAGAGACATGAAACAGCTTGAGTCATGCTGTAATCAGAACTTAATGAACAGCATGTCCTTACATATTGCAATGACAATATTTTCATACTATCATGTCTAGGTTGTGTGCATGGTGCTGCTTTTCTGATGGAGGCTACCTGCCTAATTGTAAGAAAACTCCTGCTAATGGCACAGAATTCTTTTGAATGCAGTACACAGATGAATCAATTTGCTTGCACCGATACCATTACATGCCTTTTCACAGAGATGAAAAGGAAATCATTTTCATTCTCTGCTGCCTTATATGATGATGTCTTGGAAACTGTTCTGCTGATAAGAATTATAGGAGTCATAGTTGATATTTTCTCTCTTAGCCTCCAGTCAGGTAAAGAAACAGCTGGAGTGTGTGATGATGCATGCTGATACTGAGCTGATCAAGTAACCAGAGCCTTTCTTCCCCATATGCTCACATAAATTCTTGTCTTGTGAAGCATCATTCTCTGTCCAGAGGACATTCAGTGCTGATGAATACTGCATGCACACACACCCAGACATTCTCTTTTCATAGGAAGAAAGAATTATTTGCTTTGTCAGTCTGTAGTGTTTGAGCAAAGTAGGGCTTTTTTCCCCAAGTGTACTTCCATCAATAGTCCAGTAGCTGATTAATAGCCAGATTTAAATAGATGAGTAACAGGCTACTCATCTATTTAAATCTGAGTCATTGAAATTGATAACACTGATTATATTCTTTCCACATGTTTGCAGTCCTGTCAATTACTTCAATAAAGTTCTTGGTGCACTCTGAAAATTTCTGGATTAAAAATAAGCCTATAAGGGTCAATTTGGAAACCCTGCGCTGAGTCCAATATGGATTAACCCAACATGGGTTGTTTTAAGCCAGAGAAGTTGCGTTGGGATGTTGGCCCAGCATGCTGGGTTGATTTTTAACTCAGTTTGTGGGTAAAAAATGACTAAATTGCTGAGTACTAGACAGCTTAGGTGTTATGGTTACAATGTGTACATTGCGCGAGCAGCTGTTTTTTCCATATCAGCACAAAAGAAGCTTCAGGCAGCACTTTGTCTCTCCAAAATCATCATGAAATCATGAGAGATGTGTATCAAACACAGGCTTAGAGCTAACTTGAGTCCAGTGCTAGTCTATAACTTGAGCTAATGTTACAGAGAAAACATGAGGTCATTTTAAACTAGATAGAAGTAACAGTAATAATAACATAGCAGCCCAAACTTAGGTAAGTGAATGCTAACTGTAAATAGAATTATGTAAGAATTTAATCCAAGCCACACTTAGTTATATTTCCCTCGCAAATAACGTTAGCTAGAGTGCTTTTTGTCAGCAGGCTAACATTGGCTATCAAGATAAAAATTCTAACCTACATAATGACTGCAGAAATATACATTTTCCAAAGGTTAAACTAAATTATAAACTAATTACATGTGAACAAAAACTTGCAGAACAAATTTTCTGTAGTTGCAATTTTCTGTTACTTCAGCCTTTTTCTAGTTGCACTGGAAAAATCTAGAAAATGAATCTTGATGTGACGTGACACAATCTGGGCCACCCAACTACCTCACCCAACAAGCTAAACTCAGCAAATGATTTGTAAAAATGTTCCAGCATTTTTTTGGATGGTTCTCTTTTATCCTAACTTTTTTCTATTTCTAAGTTGTACAAACTCTTTTTTTAATCATAACATAATCAATTGGCTTGGCATATATTTTATTATAGAAAGAATATCATCACGTCACCCTTAGTATACTTTTTTTTTTTTTTTTGTATATATGCTTCCACTAGAGCTCATTTATAGACCCAGTATATGTAATAGAAAGTCTAGTCTCATGTCAATACAGCAATATCACTATACAGTAATAGCACCATACAGACAGCAACTAAAGTCTTGATACCAGAATTACTCTGTTGCCTGGGAAACAAGTGGAGCATGTTACTGCAGAACGCAGAAGGTGTGTTTTTCTCTTCTGCTGACTCAAACAAATAAACTGGGGCAAATTTGCATTCCAGGGTGTGAGTATTTAACATGGTAGATATGATAAGACATCAGGATTTTCAAACGCACAGACTAATAATCAGTGCCAGTAGATCCGGATTGACTGCAATCCTGAGCCACCAAATGATCTCCACCTGTCTATCTTTGTCAATATTGCTGCTGGTGTAGTCAATAGGATTATAGAAGAAAGGAAAAACCCAAAGCAATAACTCAGGTCCTCCCAGGAGGTTCTGTAGGAACAAGAATCCACATAATGATTTTATAGGCACCCTCGTGTCCTTGTGTTGTGTCCTCAGGCACTCTACTTCTATGTGATTACACAGCCAACACACTGAGAACATCCAGCTTGGTGACATCATCATTTTTGGATTAAAGCAATGTACTGCTTCCATGAAGAGCAAATGGGCAGCAGAAAACTCTCATCTATGCTGTGCCCACAGAAGCAGAAGGTGACTGACAATTTGTCATGTTGCAAAGCCCTGGCCAATGCAGATTAAATTGAATCCATCAGTCTCGCTCTCCTCTCACCGGAAACTAAATTGTCCTACCACTGTGTCACTGCTATTTATATTTCCACTGCCCGGTTCATAATCAAATGACATATGAGCCCCTGCCTTGGCAGCCCTGTGATTTGCTGTGTGTTTTTCCATATCCACTCACTTATCAGTGGATCTAATATCAGGTGTTTTGCAGAAAAGTGAATATTCTCCATATAAATATAGGGCGTGCATAGTACAGTGGAATAACTTAACCTGTAGAAATTATATATAGGTGTCATTAATGATATGAGGTATAAAAAAAAAGAAAAAAGAAAAGAAAAACATAATGCATACATTTATTATAATTACTACCCTTTTAAGCTTATTTGGCATAAAACATAGTAATTATAATTAATCTACACATGTACCCTCCTTTGGCCACACCCACCTAATTTTGCCATACCCTCTTTGGCCATACCCAACCCCATTTGGGGACTGTCAAACTTTTAAGTTCTTTACAATTTCTTTTTTGCGTAGCATATATAATAATTCTAATTATTAAAAGTAAAAGACAGACAGACAATACAGCAGATTACAGAGGAGACATATAAAATGTAGGCTTATTAGACTCTTATTACTCTCAATGTAATCTCCTATTGGGATATTTTACCCTATATGTATGTGTTAAAAAGTTTTGTTTGTTTGTTTGTTTGTTCAAGGGGCACAGAGTTATAGATGTGTGTAAGATTAGATTGGGGTAATTACCCATCATATACATTATACTGTGCGGGAGAGAGAGAGAGAGAGATTCCAAGAAGTAATCCATACATTGTTATTCTTCACACGTGTGTTCAAGTGTGTTTTTGATAATTAAAATAAAGAAAGCAGGAGTGAGAAGGGGGCAGATGAATAATCAGACTAATTCCTTCCTCTCACTTTATAGTTCATTCCAAACTGAGCACTTAGTGTGGCTTAATGAATGAGCCATCAATGTAAATCGACAGCTGAAAGTGAAGAAAGAGCACCATTTGCCGTCGGCTGAAGTTGTTTCAGGAAACAAATAGAAGGGGAAGAATGAATGGCAAACCAAATTAAAGAGAATTACCTTTATGAAGTTACAAATGCAAGTGTACACTCCTGCCAACTGGATTTGAGCCCCTGAAATGAGTCTCTGTGCTGCTCCGAGGTACATTTATGGTGCCAGGCTAGTGTATAAAACATTGAGAGCTAAACCACATAATATGGGTACATATCAGGATATTGCACAATGTGATATTAGATATTAGATATTAGTTTTTAATGCTCCCATCTAATATCACTATCAGCCATTATTGTCTCTATTCCTTACATGTACTGTAACTAGGCAGTTCATTTCATGTTCAGAATAAAACCCCAAGAGGCAGAAAACTCATTGACCAAACAACACTAGAGCTACAACAAGATAATATTTTCTAATACTAAAGAGGCTGAGTTAACCAGAACCTTCAAGTAAAAAAAAAAAGAAAAAGAAAAAAGAAATCTACTTGCGATTTTAGATATTATCTCAATTTTGTATCTCAACTTGCAATAAATCTCTACAATTTTTAGAAGTATATAGCAGTAGATGTGTTATGTAATTCATGTCCTGGTTTTCTGTGTGGTGAATATTGTCTTGCATGATATTATTTACTACAAGCATGGTCTGCACTAAAGTTACCAAGAAAGGGCACAAAAGAGTCAAAAAACACAACAGCAGTATTTTTCAGCCTCAGCGTGTGATGACTCTGGCACATATATTAACAGGCACCCTGGGTCTGTGACTCACCAAAAAATTTGATTTCAATTCTGTAGCCTTGGGGTGGACAGAATTTGCACACAGATGCACAAACTGGACAAACTGTTTGGCACAAGTGTACCAAATCCAGATCTCAGTGCAGTTTCAGCAAGTCATGTTCCCCATTATTTTTGAGTCTACACTAATGCACATGCACTAGGTCATGCTATTAAGTGTTTACACAATACCTTAATCTGAGCACTAACTTGTTATTGTACATCAAATTCATTCTGGCCCACTATTAACAAAAATGTAACAGCTTTGTCACTCAGATTTTGTCTGATTATTGCATCTGTTACTGGATTTCCCTGAGTGTGTAAACAGAACAGCCACGGAAACAGCACTGCAGCATCTAATGGAGACATCCGCACAGCAGCAATATGACACTCAGGAGCTGGCAAACTATATTAAAACACTCACAGAGCACTTGGTGATTGTGCAAAAAGCTGATGCACTGGAGTTTCGATACACTGCATGCTCACTTCTCATAAATCTCATGCTGAGGATTATGTTGAGGTCTAAAAATTGCCAAAAGTGAGAGGTAGGAGAAAGACGACTGGGATGTATTATTGTAGGATTGTTGCCTCACCACCCCCTGCAACCTAATGGGTAAGGCAAGAAGTCTACTATAAGCTTTCAGCCATTGATGCCATTGAATATTATAGGCATAAAGCAGACATTCTCACAAGGGTGTGATTGGCTACAGCAACTACTGTGTCTAAGTTCCATGAGGTTTCCGATTTTCTTGATAGATATAGAAAAGTTCAGTGGAGTATATCCCATGCTTGCTGGAATAATGCAATTTCTCTTAGTGCCTTTCCCACCAAACTCCTCGGGTAAAGAATAGATATGGTCGTGCTCCTGGCCCACACTCACGCCCAATTGGATCTGTTGCCTATATTCGAGACTGGGCCTCACTCAGGGCTGCATTCAGAGCTACGATAAGCATGCGTAGTAACACACATTGTTGTTCATATCAATGACATGACTATTCATACCTATGACTTATGTGCTGCTTAGAGAGCTGTGCAGAATTAGCTTGTGCAAGGCAGAGTTTGTCAAAAACAGAAGCATGTCTCAGTTATGCACGATGCTGGGTTTGAACTTGAGCCAATTTTATTATATGAAATTTTTACAATCATATTCTATGATTGAATATGAGCAGGAGATGCAATGTCAAAAAGAGACAATTGGTCCTATACTCCAGCAGCAATGTCCTGGAATCTGGACCCCACTGAATGCAGAGATACCATATGGTACGACATTGAACAACTTGGTAAACCTCACGGTGCTAGGCTAATTTTAATAATAACAGAATGCCCACTACAAAGGTATGCCCACTATGAACTATTTCCTGGTCCCACTGACCAGTGTTAAGTGTTGTGTTAAACTTTTTATGTTAATATTCATTATTATTCAAGTATAACATTGGATTTCTTCAGTTCGTATTAGCTACTGCTATCTAATGATATTGAATTTGTAATGCTGATGTTGTCTAATGTTATGTTAGCTATGACATATTTTTTGTAGATTGCCAGAAGACAAACAAATGTTGTACAGGCATGTGCTTTTTATGTTTGATAGGGATTCTACTCAGCCCATACACATGGGAAGCCACATTATGTTGTTTTCTTGGGTGCTGGTTAATATCTTTCCTACCCTCGATTGCCACCCAAATAAAGTTACTGGGTCTAACTTGGCCACCCCATTGTTAAAGGACTGGTTATGCCTCTTCTCAGGTAAGAGATACCTTGGCTTTTTCATAAAAAAAATCCCAACATCTCTTCTCTCTATCTCTTTCCTTTCCTTTCCTGATAAATAAACCAAAGGTTTTTGACAGCAGTGTTTTGCATAGCTTTTGTAAAAGTTCCATATAATGTGCTTTTCCCTGTGCTATGACTGTACAGCACTGATACTTCACATGAGCAGAAATCCTTGGAATGATTGTACATTATGTAAAGAATGTGATTGGCATCGACCTTTTAGTGCTTGTAAAATAGATTTCATGAAGGCTCCTACAAGCTGTCGGTATTGTTAGTGATCCTCTAGGCTACCTGGTTTTTGGCATTTTCAGTTTGTTGCTGTCAGGCAAACATAACCACGCTACTGAATGCTCAATGAGCAGCTTTACATGGAGTTTCTTTCCAACTGCCATACACCTAAAATAGCAACATTATTATTATGCGTGGTGGTATCTCTTAAACAGAACTGACATTTTTGTCTCAATTATTTATTTTATGTTTTTATGTGTCACTTTTATTTGTAATGAGCATTATCATTTTTGTGATTATACAGTATGTTCATATTTATTTGTGTTTTATGGTTTTATGGTTTTAGGCACAATATTGGAAAGAGAAATTTTTCCTGCTTTCTTTTCCATTCCAGCCCTGACTTGATCTCATTTTATCTTATTTTATACATTTTAGCCATCAGTTCTTTATGCTAATTATTATTTTTTTGCATATTTTGTGCCATGTTCATCGCTGCATTGAAGCATTTGCACAGAATATAGAGGACTGTAGAGTGGAAATTGCATTTTATTTTAACCTTGTTAAGTCTATAGATGGTAATCAATGGTCAATGACTGAAGCCATAAACATGTGTGGCAAGGTTCTGTAGGGTTCTTTGTACTGATTAATCCACAGACATTGTTTATTCCCTCTAACATAGGTCAAACAAAGGTGGCAGCTTTAACTGACTTCCTGGAACCACAGTAGTAAAAACATGCTAAGTATGGCTTGAATGTAAGTGAAAGTTTAAGCATCAATGTTATTTATATGGCATGTAGGGCACATTATGTGAAAATCAATTGCCACAACTGCCACCGTACATGATATTATTATAGGTAGAGAGTAGGGATGTAACACAATGACACTATCTGTAACTGTATCTATGTCTGTTTAGTGCTCCAAATATTCATATCTATATCTGTATATGAATTTAACCCAAAACGGGCATGGTCTTTAATGAAATGTGAACCCTCTCACTATGTTCCCAATACCTACAGTTCATCACCTGGGTTCATAATTAGTCTCAACTAAAGGGTTTTTTTTTATACCACCGTTATTATTTTTGTTTATACCTACCCAAATTTAATTGGTTCTGGTTCCCAAAATATAAACAAAGTAGCAAACCTCCCAGTAAAAAACCTCCCAGTCCTATGAACTATGGGATCCCAGACCCGATGCACACCTCTAGTCTCACCCAGATGCCCTATTTATATCTGTATAGAACACATTATCTGTTTATTCTGAGTAATGCATTTGTATTTGCTTACATAGGTTCAAAAAGATACATTTCTTTAACACCATTCTACATAGACTTCCATGTTTCAATAAATCTGTATTACAATGTATGGTGGATCCAGTATGTGATGCTATACAAAGTATCAGCACTCTGTCAAGTTTCAGGACTTGTTATCTTGTTATCACAAGATCTTTCAGGAAGAACCAGAACCAGAGCCTTCTTTAGAATCCAGTGGTTTTAATATATGTTGGTATCTTATAGTATGATATTATGCAAAATTAATTTCAAAATATGTTCAGACATTGGTGAACTGGCCTATGACAACATATTTCCCCTAGAACCTTTCAACAATGTAGGACAAACTTGACATAAAACCGAGGAGAAACAAATAACCTTTACTTGAGTAAAAACACATGGGTCATGATTGACGACAGTCTCACGCAAATCCTGCAAATTAGCTGGCAGCTTATATGTGGCCCTGAGGCTTTTTTCCATCTCAAAATTGCATTAGTGCTAATGGTAATGATACAACTGTGTACTCTGTGCTTATACACCATACCCAGAGCTTTACAAAAGCAACACCTAACCAAGGAGAACACACTCCATTAGAAAAGCAAACAGATTTTTTAGTCACTCTGCAGTGGTAAAGTGTGTAATATCCTGGTTGTTTGATCAGTACTTACCAACATGTCCAGAAGGACAAATATAAAAAGGGAAATGGATTAATACAATGTCTTATATCAATAACTTTTAAAGTTTTTTTTCTTGATTCTTCAAAAGTGCCCAATAGAATAATAGAAAGAATATATAATAAACCATCTAATTATACATATATACATAATAATGCTTGAGACCTGAGTTTATGAATTTTGTTGTCATATCAATTTTCCTGTATTGGTTAAATTGGTTGATGGAACTAAAATTTATATTTTTCATAGGCTATCCTTTAATATGTATATATATATATATATATATACAATAATTAAGATATTCATATATTAAATGACACCTATGTTTTTCCAATCTGTGTGCTGCTTTCTAAAATCGGATACATGGCTCTGGAAACAACAGTAATTCTAAAGCCATCTGACACAAAAAAAACATCTTAACAGAGAGGTGAGAAGCTCCCAGGATAATCTCGGACAGATTAATTGTCTCTTGCCTGCACAACATACAGTCTTTGCATGCTGGCTGTGACTTAATATAAAGAAATTGTCTAATATCCTTCAACAAGTGTTTCAACAGACATGCACAACACTGCATTAGATAGGTTTAGTCTAAATGTATACAGGTAATACCTTAGCAGGTGTGGTTCATGACATAAGCAACTGATGCAATTATGAAGGTTTCTGGTTGCTGATTATTGCACTCCAAAAAGACACATTAACAACCTAGCAAGTTATGAAGTTACAGTAGCTAGCCAACAGCATAGATTCAAGTTGATAACTTATGCTCAAATGGATTTAAAAAAAAATAAAATAATAATAACTAAATCGGACAGTAAGCATGCTGCCACACAAAATCTAGAAAGGCAGCCAAATCAATGGAATATTAGCTTATATCTGTCAAATAGCAACATTTGTTTTAATGAATGGTCCCTCAAAACAGCTTATTAAGTATTTCAACAGAATTTCAAATGTATGGAGTTGTGAATGAAGACTTAATTAACCAAAGGACCAAATTAACATTTGTTGAAAAGCTGATAAATATGGTTGGGCTCTGCCTCATCTGGCCCTGTGGATGATCTGCTGCTTTACATTATTACTAAATGTATACTACTGGGAAAAAAAAAGCAATACAAAAGGATGAATTAACAGACCCTGAAATGTCACTGGCTAGTTAACTGCAGACATGAGCAAGTGCTTTTCTTTATTATTTTTCCATAAAAATTTTACACTTCCCCATGGACTAATTATAACTAATGATTTTTGTAAAAAGAAAAACAACATGCCACGCTTTCGGGGTATTGTCTCCCACTCTTATTGATACAGGTATTAAAATGAGAAAAGAAAGCGATGAGGGATGAGTAGCTGAAAATCTAATTTCCACTGATTTAAACATTGTTTGCTCCCTCCAGGGGTCGATAATAAGAGAGCGAGGTTCAATAATCTCCTTAGACCATTTCCTTAATCGAAAAAGGCCTCCAATAAACAATAGCCCCAAAGGTTTTCAATTCAGTCAAAAATAAGCAGTGTTAGTCACAGCCAGGGCTATAAAAAAAGGTGCCTGGATTTCTAATTCAAAATATCCTCTCTTCTACAAGAGGGTCCGCGCAAAGGTCAATCAATATACATGCTATTAAGCTTAACAAACCTGACTAATCCATAAACTGCATGCTGACTTTAGAAGAACCAGAGCATTGGAAAGACTGTTTACTTGTCTATCTGACTGTTATTCTGTGTGTGTGTGTGTGTGTGTGTGTGTGTTACTAAATGTTACATTTCAGCTCTAAAATCTAAATCACAGATTCACAGTTTATTCACGGTTTTTAACCTTTTACCGTGTAACTAAAGACATGTTTACAGTGCTTTGCTAAGCTTTGAGACTGAATGCTGTGTTTTTTTTAGTACCTCTGTACTAACCCTATGTACCCGTCACTGTGACGGCAATACATCACACTGCGACAGGTGTGTGAGTTTGCTCATTCATCAAACGCTGTGAACTTCACTCAATTTTTCCAGTGGGTCTTTTCGCTCTAATTTCTTCTCTCCAAGCAGGCGCAAATAAATAAATATATAAATAAATATCGCTCACAGCCGTGAATACACCATTTTTGCCGAGTCACTTGATTGCTTCACTTACCCTTGTTTCTCTTGCTATGGCTAATTGGTTGTCATGACAAACATACATTCAGCAAAGACTGAGCGGAATTGGAGAAACCACCATGGCAAAAAGGGATTTTAAAATGTAATGTAAAATGCACTGCTTCAGGCAATACCATTTTTAACTGCTGTGTATATATTTGATATCTTCATATCATTGTGATGCCAAGCTGACAATCAAAGAGCTTCTTCTTCTTCTTTCAGCTTTTCCCTTCAGGGGTCGCCACAGTGAATCATCACCCTCCACCTATCCCTATCTTCTGCATCCTCAACACTTGCACCCACTAGCTTCATATCCTCATTTATTACCTCCATGTACCTCCTCTTTGGCCTTCCTCTTCATCTCCTGCCTGGCAGCTCCATGTCCAACATTCTCCTACCAATATACTCACTCTCCCTCCTCTGAACATATCAGCCAGCTCTCTACCTTTCCCTGTCATAGTACCAATATTCAGAGTTCCTATTCTCAGTCCAACACTCTTACCTTTCCTCTTCTCTCTCTGTCTACGCGCACTCCTCCCTCCTCTACTTCTTCGACCACCAGTAGCCCAATTTCCACCGGCGCCCTGTAGGTCACCGGCACCGATGGCGGTCGTTGTTAACCCGGGCCTCGACCGATCCGGTATGAAATTCAGAGTACTGATGATTCACATGATTATATTTGGCAATGTTTTACACTGGATGCCCTTCCTGACGCAACCCTCTCTATTTATTCGGGTTTGGACAGAAGTCACTGGTCTGTGACCCCCATGGCTAGATTTGACAATCAAAGAGAACTGGCTAATTATATTTAGTTAAATTTAGCCCTTAACTCACAAACAGATTGATCATAACCATCCTATTACACTTCTATTATATATCAATGTTGAGAACTAGTATATAAAGTAAATGTTGTAGTTCCAACACACCGCAGTTTTACCCATGCAGGTAGGCCTGAGATAAGACAGACATTCCTAACACCAGATTATGACAACAAGCCAGTATGATCATTAAAAACAATCAGAAACAATTAACATTATGAAAAATGCTGTAGGTAGAAACACAAAAGGCTCACTTAGAGACAAGTAGTCTGTATTTAAATAGGGATGTACTAGACAACAAAAACACTCTGCTGATAGATACCTCCTGATCTTTTGCAATGTTTACCTAACTACTCGTCCATATTTATGTGTCAGAAAATTCGATTAAAATCAAATTACTTTTGAAGACTCCATTAGTAAAGCAAACTGATTTTTTTCCTTGCTGACAAACCTTGTTCTAATAAGCTAATATGGCAAATGAGCCATAATGTGATGACACTGGAAGGTATTTTGTAAGAATTTATTGCCTTAATGTTTAGAGGCCTGCTAGCCTGTGAGATATTCTCCTGTGTGCTGAAATAGGAGTCCACTTTGTGCTTTTATTGTCCCTAACATCTCTCTTGTCTCATGCATCATTTCACTCTTAGACAGCACAAGACTTTTCTTCAAAGCCTGAAAATGGTGTCCATAAACTGTGCAAACCTAAATATACTGGAATTTAATTAATATTCATTAACGTGAGCTTTATAATTAAAAACCTGTAACATGGACAGCAGGGCAAGATAAAAAATGAAATACCGCATTACTCCTTAGGCTGTAATCTTACATTTATGTTTAAATTTAAATATGAACCAGTAGCATCTAATCCCATTTATGGTTTTTGATCAGAAATATCAGTTAAGCTATAAATTGTGTAGTGTTATGTAATGGGTGCCATATCAAGAGCTACATTAGGAACTGCAGCAATAATTCTCAAAAGCACAATGAAAAGATTCCCAGTGATTCTTAGTATTTTAATGCTTTTTATTGGTCTCTTTCTTCAAGCGTTTTGTTTTTATTTTCACTTTTTCACTTTCATGCCAATGCTAATACTAATATCAATACTGTAAACAAATGTCAAAATAAAGAAACAGGAGGTATGGAATTCATAGAAATAGAAAAGAAAAAAAGAGAGAGTACAACAGTGCTCAGCAATCAGTGTGGTTGTATAATGATCTCACCTTCTCTTCTCACACATACCGTAAGATAAGGTCAACATAAGTACATAATGACTTGTGGCAGGATTTGTGCATACAATTCAAAATTCATATACCACATTATATCTGATCATATTATATTTGATCTTGATGTATTTGATGATATTCATTTTGGCTGAATTTTTAGCTACCCCCTATCCCCAATAAACCATTTGTGGTAGGTTACATATATAAGGTATATATATCGCTGGTTAGCTGCAACATTTCATTTCATCATTTCTGCCCATTGAAAGTGAGTTATATGCAGCTATAGGTTAATTAAATAGATAATAGATGCTGAGCTAAAGACTGACTGTAGAGACTCAGGCAGTGAGACATAAACCTTCTTTAACTGCCTATGTAGCCTGTCTGGCAGAAAGCACCCCACTGTTGAACACTCTGTTGGAAAGGGCTGCGTGACCTTGCTCAACACGACCATGTCATCATTATCGCAGTGGACAGGGGTTTTCAGAGCAGCCATTACCAGGCTAGAGTGCTGTTCAGAACCTCTACCACTGCTCACCATCCTCCCAGAGCTGGACGAGCGCTCAGACTGAATCACGAACTAGACTCACTAATATGATTCAACTTCAATTTGTCATTTGCACTAATATGAATTCACTTGTTATTACAGGAAAATGGACTGCTCACTTTAAAAACTGAAGTTTATGATGGGAGTTTCATGTGTACAATATAAAATCCTAGCTATAGTACACTCAAATGAGTCACCATGACTCACCAGCAACAACCATTATTTTTAAGAGACGTTAGGTCATACAGTGTGTTCACAGTGGAATGCGGACAAATTATTCCCGATTAGTCACATGATATCAAGAAATAATGTGTGTGCAAAAAGAGATCCTTTTTTTCATAGACTCAAGTAACATGTAATTCCATGAAGCAGAGTGACTCACCTTAATGTTTTCTGCTTATATTTTATGATGTTATGCTTTGACACACACATGAAGCTAATGAAGGAGTTGTGATAGAGTGCATTCGCTGAATCAAATGAATGAACGAACGAATGAATGACCAGGACACGGAATACACACACCTCTTATAGACATAGAGAATCTTTTTTCTCTAAGCCACAAAGAAAATTAAAAGCCTGTCAATAGACATGTATGATATAACCATGTTTTATGTTTTACCATCCAATGTTGAGGCACAAAGCTTTTATTAATTTCAGTGCAATTCGTCTATAGTGATTATAATTAAACCACTTGGTCTAATTGTTTTGTTGTTTCAGCTGTTACCTCTTACATTCTGATCCATAGTGGAGAAAGTGTACCTGATGCCTCTCGCGAATTTGAGACTCCTTAATTCATCACTTTTTTTTTTTTTTTGGCATATGAGGAACAAAATGAGACACATTCAGAAATGGGTTTAGCCAAAGAAACATGTTCCACAGCAAAACTTGGGTGGTTTATGGATCTCAGGGTGTTTCATCCGGAGGAGATTGTTAGCAATACTTGCTGCTGAGATAAACCTCCCAGTTGTCTCATACCGCAGATAGCTAGCTAACATAGCTACATAGCTAATACAGCTACGAGGCAGCATGGCAGAGAGGATTCGCTGCACTGTTTGTTGAAGATGTACTGTATGTATAGTAGTGCTTTATGGCAGTCAGGTATCACTATAAATGGAAATAAATCTTCTTAACGACATGCAGACACTATATCATTGCTGCAGTCAGTCTCCTAGTTGGTTCTCACAATGGCAACTATAATCACACCATAAAAACACCATGATACACAAGGTTAGCACCTCTTATAACCAGGATCGCTACACAAATGAAAGAAAAAACAAGAAAGGAAAAATTTAATTGAACAAAATCTAACTGGAATGGTCAGCAGAGTCCTTTGAAAGGTGTTAATTGAATTGCAGTGGTGTAGCTGGTCGCTGGTACACTGCCATGGCTTACAAAATACACACAGCCACAGTCTAGAATGCGGTTTCAACATTTAAAATAATTACTTTGAAAAAAAAAAAAAGAAAAGGAGCATGATGACACAGAATATCACACTTCATAATGGCCAGAAAAAGGCTTGTAAGGCAGTGTGTTCCCTCAACTCTCACAGCACCACACACACGTTCACACCTACACACTCGCTATGTCTCCTCAAAATCCACACACTGCGTCAGGGGATGCAGATTTTGTGCTCTGAACCTGGTAAAGTTTGCACTTAGAAGCTCTTGTGAAAACTAACAACCTTCCCTTGACAACAGCTGTGTTTTGTATTGCCTGTGTCGGTAGTGTGTGTCCTCCATTACCTGTTTCTGCCCCATTTCACTGAAGAGAGAAAAGCAAAGCCCATGCTGCATTTAGATCATGATGCCCAGTTCCTGTAATATGGTGGTAACGACAATGATGACCATAACACAGAGGAGGAGGTCGGCTTTAATCAAAAGACCAGAGAAACTCTCTCTTTCTCCTGTAGTACAGTACTATTAGTGGATATTTTCTAAATTCAGTTCTCCATCATTCTTTTACCATTGTCAGTCCATCACTAATTTAATACCATATGTTCTTTTTTTTTTTTTTGAAGTGAAAATCACAACCCACCATTACCAAAGCTATTAAATTTATTATTTATTATTGACTGGCCACTTGGATTGAATGGGTTTGATCCAAACTCAGGGTTAAATAATAAGTTTAAGAATCCCTGCTCTAACCCACACACATTCAAGCACTCTCAAATTTGAACTCATTTGCAATGACCCCTGCTGACATGACACTGAAGCATGATACTAATACACTGCCCCTGCTGTGGTTCTTTCTTCTTTTTCATCTTGAAGCAATATGCAAATATAAATAACCTTCCTGTTGTTATGAACATCTGGATACCCCAGAGACTTCTCTGATGCCGCCTAAATATGTTTTGTGTTATTTAGACCTAATATAAGAATGTATTCAGAGTCAAGCGCACTGAATAAGGATTTAATACAGAAATTATGCACATTGATATTCAGACATAACTACAGAAATAACTACAGATTTAAGTGCAATTCAGAAGTTACGCAAGCGTTATGCACTTTGGATGGAGTTTGCCTAAAACAGAGGCAAGTCTCAGTTATGCATGATTCTGATCTTGTATGCATGCAAATTTTTTCTGCACAATACTTGAATTTTTTATGGATAAGCCTATGAACAACACTTAAAGTGAGTGCTTGGTCAGCTTATCCATCAAAGCGTTGTCGCATTTTCTTTACAGAAGAGCACTGAATTAACAAAACATTTTGGCATTATTTTATTAATTAGATAAATAAAAACAGTGAAAATAGATTATATCCCATGCCCATATTATGATTTTTATGTCTTCATTAAGTTCACATGAGTAGCTGTCAGAGCATGATAGTTATAAAAGCATGCAAATAATAGGATGTACTGGATCAACTGGATAATTTGGTTAAATTAAACCAAATTATCAGTAATTAGCATGATAAGTACAACTATAAGTATTCATATAGATATATATTCACAATATACTAGACTCCTAACCGACAAGTAACCGAATATGTATGCATTTCCCCATGTAAAAAATGTACGTAAATTTTGGACTTTTCTGCGATTTCTGTAAAGCTGCTATGAGAAAATGTAGTTTGTTGTCTTTTGTTGTTAAAAGCTCTATAAAAATATAATTACCTGAACTGAAGTGGCATAATGGGCAACGACAGTTTCATGCTGCATTGTTTAAATGTTAACTGCAGTTTCATATCTCACTGTTTAGCACATTATATTATGTACACTTGCTCCAGACCTCTTAATATGGCTCAGTGCAACGCATATTGCAAATTAAATTATTTTTTAGGCTTGGATGCCACTTGATTCTGTTCACTTAGGCAAGAAATTATGTAATGAAGTATAGGAAAGGTTAGGCAAGGAATCATGTAATCAGTTGCTTTGGTATTTTGGAGCTACAGAATGTGTGTGTGTGTGTGTGTGTGTGTGTGTGTGTGTGTGTGTGTGTGTGTGTGCACGTGCTAAACAATAGGAAATCCAATATGAGGCAAGCCTCTATCTATTGATCTGTTGGCTGCGGCATTAGAGTGACCATGTTCGCTGTGACCAGAGCTGGAATAAAGAATAGTGCCTTTTCTAACCACTGCGATAGGACTCATCACACGATTCTAGATAATGATCACTGTTGTGAACAAGGTCACCACAATGGGACCAGATACTCTATTCACAGTGCTCCATTGAATTGTTGACTTTATTATTATTTTTTTTAACCTGGAATGATTGGGAAGTTCCACAGAATCAATATGAGGCTATTTTTGGCACTGTAATTATGAATACTTACGAATAGTAAGTGTGTCCTTTAATGAATAAATTATACCCTTCTGGTTCATAAACGGTGTACATAAATGAGCGGATGTGGGCATGGGAAATATATTTGCATATATTTGCATATTTGTTTGGCTTGTAGGATTTATGTATAGGCACAACAGTAAAAGCAGTTGCATGAATTAAATATGTCCAAGTAATGGAAGGAAATATAAATTAAAGAGCGAAGAAGATGGGAATACAGTACACACACTGCCTGAGTTCTGTTTTTGATGCATGTAGGTCGATAGCCACTTAAGCCTGGAATTTTATTGTAATAGCCATGCTCATGGCCCCTAGCAAAGATTTCCAGTACTCAAAGGCTGTATTCTGTATGTTCCAGTGATTTACCTGTATTTGTAGTACTGTAGCAATGTATGATACAAGATGATTACCATTACTATTTCTTGGCAGTGTTGAACTCAGAAGTCAAACATGTTGGTCACTGACGATCAGCCAAAACGTCATGGATACATTCTGATTAGGCCAGAATTGATTTTATTTGTGTTCCTCTCGACTGGGAACTCCAAAGGCCAGAGGGCCACAGCTGTGCTCTCTACATGCACACACACACACACACACACTCACTGCAGTCTAGCCCTCTCCCTCAGTCACTCTGCTGCACACAACAGACCCTTCAGTATCCATAGCAACGGTCCAATGCTGATGCTGTCTAAGTGATGATTGACTTCGGGTCCAGGGAGCCGAAGCATGCTGTGAACGGATATTGGAGAAATAAAGTATGATACACACACATCAGGGCACTCAGTGACAGCTAGTTCCAGCTCTTGTGTCAAAAGGAAAGGTTATTTAAAGTGCACAGCAAAAAAAAAAAAAAAAACACATTTGCCTGGTGATAAGGATTTCACTCTAAAAGGACTTCACCAATTGTTCACCAACTTAAAATATTAGTTTGCTAACTGGAGGAGGGAAGTGGCATAACTGTACATGTATGAAAATAATAAGACATGCATTTCAATCTGCATGAATTCATCATATAAAATGTCGGCTTTATGTCAGATCTCCATTACAAACTAAACCCTCTACCTCCCTCCAGAGGCCACTGCACATAAATCTTAACTGCTCCACAATAACGTACGGATGAATGTACTCTGATTTAACTCTTATTCAACACTTGTGGTTTTAAAAATTGGTTCTAACTCATACGCCAAATTGTCAAATTCCAGCTTTTTAACAAGCTCTGAATCAGCAGTGACAGCATGTTGAGTGTTCTTTGACCCATTTTAGTTCATTTTAATCCAACCCATTAGGCAAAATTAACATACTCAGGCTTCAATTTCCTTTTTTAGGTCTCATCAATATACTTAACGTGGGTTTACGGTTATCGATACTTTTCATCCTCTTATTGAGAGGCTATCACACTTGACTGATGCTATAGGCTACTATCTAGTGAATTTTTAGAGTAACACAATAATGTGCAGTTGAGAGTCGACAACATACGGTTGTTCAGCATACAGCCTAGCAGCATGTTTTGATGTATACTATTTTGGAAGTACATTTGTTCAACTGTATTTGATGCCGTTGGTGTGTTTGCTGGTTTCAGTAAAATTTACAGTCCAACTACTTCTCAAAAACCACACAAAAGACCTGAAACAAGATCAAAAAAATGAAGGCATTGGGAAAGGGAGATTGATTTTTCTTTTTTTTTTTCTCAGCCTTTGAATGGGAAACAAGGTCACCGTGGCGCACATGCATTTCTCATGTATAATCTTTACAACATATCTTACTACAGAATGGTTCTCTACATTTATGCCTTTGTTTGCAGAAATTTGTTTGATTTAATTCCGGGAGTATTTTTAAACTTGATCAATTTAGCAACACTGTCATAAACCATCCTGTCTTGAGCTGTCATGAGCATGGGGCAGCGTGATTCCTGTACCAATGGCCCTTTATAAGAGCTTGTTGCAGTTCCCATTTTTGACACTAGGTGTAATAATAACTCTATGGCGCTAAATGGGGCAGTGAGTCTGCTTCCTCATTATTGCACTACATCTAAAAAGGCAAGCAAATCAATGGAACATCAGCTTATATCTGTCACATAGCAGTATTTTTTTAAATCGTTAGCCACTTTGTATTTCAGTGGAAGTTAAAATGTATGGAGTTGTGAATGAGGAGATTAATATTCATTGAATGGCTCTGCCACACCTGCCCCTATGGACAAGCAGCCACAAGTCATAAGTGACCTCTCATCAAATTCAGATCCAAACACCAATAACATTTCTGAATTTATTTCAGATTCTCTGACTTTACATTCATTGACATGTGTTCTATGTATTGTGTCGTGTGTGACAGCGTAATGATCTAATCATTTGTTTCAAACCTATGCTCGTTGACTGCCCCGTTGTGGCCTGGAAGGTCCTTGCCTTTCCCTACATATGTCTTACGTTGTTCTCTTATAAGTACATTATGTCATATACACTTTATGCTAGCTGTATGAGCATGTTACTCTAGCACTCATACAGAATGTTATTGTTTTAGTGTACTGTGCATCAGGATTGCATATAACAATAAATCTGACTTAACTTGACTAGCAGTATAATAAAAGTAGATTGCTGTCAGGACAACTTCTGTATATTGGCTTTTGTGAAACACATTCATATATTTTTATCATTTTTGCTGATCTGGAATATAAAAACAAATATAAGTTTTAATAACTTGACGGGCATAAACGAATATCTCTAAAAAGGAACTAAGATATGATCACAGCAGCCATATCGCTGTTTGAATGACGTAGTTCTGGATATTGGAAATCCTTCATTCATAGCATGGAGGCAGAAGATAATGTTGTTGAAATCTTCTTAAAAGAAATAGAAAATGCTTAACCCTTTAAAATCCTAGGACCTGTCAGGAACCAGACATTTATTAGTTTTATAGCTACAGATCTTTACTGTTTAGCTTCAGTAACTGAACAGCTTTTAGTTTCTGAGTAATCACAGTAGTTATTGAATAGTATACTTTAAAACAAATAACTGAGCAATGAGTTGAGACTGTAAAAGGGGCAGCACTATCTGTGTGTGAAAGAAAGATCTATCATGAAATAACCATGTAATATAAAGGCTATTATACCACAGGTCTGTTCTCAAATCTGAAGGCGTTGGTTGTTCTTTCATAACAGCAGTCCTAACAGTAGTTCTGGCTGTAATATAAATGTTCATTTTAATGTGCTAGTTCTAATATGTTATTGTTTCTATAGTAACGTCTCATACACAAGGACTTTTGCGGTGGATGCTTAACATAATCTAAAGCTAATAATAAGCAAATTATAAAACATTTTTTAGCAAAGAAAAATATATAAACGTTGATGTATTGGAGTTTTCTGTTAAGAAACACTTTATGCATTTATGCATACTTTATTAACATTTATGGAAGGAGTCTCCAGTGTCAGTCCTTTGCAAGAGTGAGTAAGTTTGCCAGCATGAGAAAGTCATGAATTTGTGCGTTTTTAGTAGCATGACAAACTGTGTGTGTGTGTGTGTGTGTGTGTGTGTGTGTGTGTGTGTGTGTGTATGTTATTAAATTCAAGAGAAAAACAGACTGGTGAGGGAACAACTGTTCATGGCTGTAAATTTCTTGAAGGAGAGTAATTCCATGTTTAATAAAATGTTTCATCAAGTGTGACTTATTATCTAACTTCAGAGTTACAAGGATAAGGCTCTTATTCCACTGGGAACTGTCCTCATCTACTTTTACAAGTACAGCCAGACTCTATCCTCTGTGACATATTTACACACTCTTGTTTTGCTCTTCATGCATCAAGGGGCCAGTCAGACTCGGAAGTTGTTGCCTATTTTCTTACTATATATATATATATA